>BCNH02000011.1:5704471-5743097 GCA_001662345.2 Metrosideros polymorpha var. glaberrima
AAATAAGAAATAAGAAATAAAATTTTTGAAAATATTAAAATAATATTTTGGCCGACAGGCGTGCCACGTCATGTCAACACCGGTCGACTAAATAGATTGAATTGGTACAGATGCAAAAGGTTTGGACGGTCTAGAAGAGAAGCCAGAAGTCATTCTTTCTCCAAAGAAGTAAAAAAAAATTACTTTTCTTTTTTACTTCAAAACTCATTCTAGAGTAGAAAACTCATTTTGGAACAAAAAAAAAATGTAGTTTTAACAAACGCGTTTCTACTCTAAAAGTAAAAAAGTATTCCAGAAGTAAAAAAGTGAAAATGCGTTAACAAACGCATTTTTACTCCAGAAGCCATTCTGAAGTAGAAATTCTATTCTAAAATGGTTACCATGCACCCCTTAATCCTACTTTCTCTTCTAATTAAGCCCTTGAGCAACGAGCATAATTCGGTCAAACCACAAAATCGATGGGATTGTTGGCTCAATCCTCGAGAGGTAATTTTGAAAAAAATTTAATATCACGAAAGATCCTAAACTAATACTTCATCAACAAATTTATCTCAAACTAAAACATTGCCGTTAAATTTCTAACTTGATTGCCACGTGGAGGATCAATTAACGAGTTAATATCACGAAAAATCCCAAACAGTTACATCTATAGTAAATTTACCCTAAACTAATTTTTGGATCACCAAAAACTTAAAATCGGCACACGTGTAACACAATTCCCCTCTGTTAGCTTCCGTCAAATTTTACCGTTAAATTATGATTCCCGTAGCTTTCGTCAAATTGTCATAGGTAAAATTATGGTCTCACCCGCATAATCAAGTATCTCGAAGCAGGCTTATGGCAAATGTTTGGGTAAAATTATGTCCCTGCATTATTCAAGGTCCATAATTTTACCTATGACCATAATTTAATGCTTCGAGGCACTTGTATATTTTGGTAAAATTATGTCACTGTCCCGCATTATTCAAGGATCATAGTTTGGGCTTTAAGGTAAGCCATAGGAATTGCGTCCGGCACATTTATGCTAACCAGAAAAAAACTATAAAAGGTTTAGGAATTGCTTTTGGAGAGCTGCATATTAAAAAAAAAATTGTCATAGGTAATATTAGTTTGGGGGTAAAAACCCCAAACTATACAGGTGCCTTGAAGCCGTCCTCGAATAATCATATGAAGAAATTATGGTCTTTGTTAGCTACTGTCAAATTGTCATAGGTAAAATTCTTACCTAGATTTATCAGGAAAAGTTGTCTCCTCAAATGCTCAGTACCTTATTTTGAATGGAGTTTGGGATTCTAACAATTACTGCGTATCACATGTGAAAAGACACTACTTATGCTAACCTTGAAGAGGGAGTATTGACAAAAGGTCAAGTAAAACTTGTAAGGGCTTAATCCACCGTTTATGTTCTTACACGAGATGCCATTAGGCAGTCATTAAGGCCATATAGTGGTACTTGATCGAGCCATTTTGTCAAGAGTACTACTAGAGTAACTAAAAGTATTACTAAAAAGTTCTCGTTAACTAGTGTTTGCAGTTTCCACGACCTTAGACAAAGACGATGATGAAGGACTCGATGAAAAGGAAGATGATCTAGAGTTCTTACTAAATTTAACGAAAGTTAACGAAGGGTAAATGTCTCATGCGTGTACAAATTTGAGATTTTTGGTCATCCAAAAATTAGTTGTGGATAATTTGTCACAAGTGTATCAGTTTAGGGTAAATTTGTCATGATTGTACCAGTTTGGGGTTTTCCGTGGCATTAACTCGTTAATTGATTTGTCGAGTCCACGTGGCATCTTAGTCAGCAATTTAACAATGATATTTGCAGAAGCTAACAGAGAGTAAATATGTCACTTGTATACTTTGGGGTTTTTGGTTGTCAAAAAATTAGGTTGGAATAAATTTGTCACTAGTATACCAGTTTGAAGTTTTTCGTAATATTAACCTTTTCAAAAATTTAGTTTGTAAATTGAACCCGACTAATATTTGACAATTTGGTTCAATTTGATTTTTTTTCCATACTGCACCAAATCAAATTTTTTTCATGAGTTATGTCGTAATGCTTTTCGAATTGGAGAGTATGTGTAAGTTGATGTTGCAGCAATAGTTGTTACATTATAATGCAGTTCTATCATTAGATAATAGCTTGAGTTTTGACCAATTCAAGGTTACGAGATTCAAGAGCATTAGATAAGAGAAGCTGAATAAAAAATGACGAGCCCAGTTCAATTAAATCCGATTTCTAACCCTTATTTACACTGTCTTTGTTTTATTTGAAACTTTATGACAAAGGAAAATATTTTACAAGAAAATTGTTTGATTTCATTTGTTTAGTGGTTTAGAGAAAGTGAGTTGATTTTTGTTAGAATCGGAAATCGTTATCCCCCAATATAATCTTGTTGTTTTGGTATATGAAAAATGTTTTTCGTACATCGATTAGTTTTCCGCCATCAAAATAAAATCGAAGAATAACTTCTTGAAAATAGTTTTCCTTCAAATAAACAAACCATTAGTTCAAGTTTGGTTTTGAACTTTTCCAAACCATATTATTGTAGTTTCAACTAAGTTTTTAATCCAAATTGGACCAAACTGAATCGTGCTCATTTTTACTCTACTTAATATGCTTTTGTGCAATTGATTAGAGATCGAACAAAAGCAAATTCTGTCGAGAACGACTCACTTGAATCTCGTGCTAATTCCAGGTCGCCCGAGCCTCGACCCTACTCCACGTAGGATGGGAACTGAATTTTCATCCTAGGGAGGGTGTGCCAATGGGAATGAGATCTCCTATAGCCCCATCCTGTCTTTCTCCACAAAGACATGATACAAGGATGGGGCAAGGTGTTGAGGACATGGGTTGGTCATCTCCATTTCCATCCTCATTACCTATGATCGCATGCATCGTTAAATTGCTCATTCGACAAAAAGTTGACATTACGGCATTGTGGCGTGGCTGTTAGATTTTGCGGAAGCTAACGTGAAAGTGTGTTTAGTTTTTGGTGTGTGCAAATGTGTGTTTGTATTGCTGTGAGAAGGACTCGGCAAAGAGGCAAGAATGGACAAGAATAGGTAAGGAATTTACAAAGCACAAAGCGAGAAAAATGTTTGTTAAATAGTTGTAGGTTACAAGTGGAAGGAGGAGCTCTTTGTACGTAGGTTTCTAGTTGTTCTGCTTCCTTCGAGGTTGAGAATTCTTGTCTATTTATAGGCAATTTTCACCAACATAGGAGCCAACAATTTTGGCTTTTTACAGAATTTTTGTCCTACAATTTTTTACTAATACAAAGATTTGTTTAGCCCTCAATTTTGTGACATTTGAAGAAGATTTTTCAGCCTACACTTTTTGACATAATGTAAGAGATTTTTCTAGCCTACAAATTTTGATCGGAAAAGTACCAAAAAAGTCTTAAATCTATTGCATTAGTACCAATTGAGTTTGCCCTGCTAATCTTGGTTAGAAATCATTGACGTGGGCGCTGGCCATCCAACGTGGCACGACCGGCATTAACGATAACATTTTTTAATAATATTTTGATTTTTTGTTATTCTTTATTTATTTTATTTTGCTTAGGATCGACAAGGGTCGTCGGCCAACCCTTGTTGACCACAGGTGAGGGCTAGGACTCCCTCGCTAGCCACAAGCGAGGGCCGCAAAGCCCTTGCCCAATCTGGGCATCTCGGCCTCACCCTGTGCTGGCGAGGGTCAGCCGGTAGCCCTTGCCGGCCTTTAGCAAAAAGAAGAAGAAGAAGAAGTGAAAAAAAAAAAAGAAGGAAAAAATATTCAAAAATATCATTAAAAAATGTTTATAATAGCTGGCGTCCTCATTAATGATTTCCGGCCAAAATTGGTCCGATGGACTCAATGTACAAATGCAAAAAGGTTTAATGCTAAATTGGTCCAATTAAAAGGTTTAACACTGAATTAATATAAATGCAATAGGTGCATGACTTTTTTTAGTATTTTTCCCAAATTTTGAAACATTGAGAAATCTAGAACAATTTGAAAATGGATCACTTAATTTTGACAGTGGCCAAGCAAGAAAAGAGAAAATGGGTAAAGGGAGAGGCATGAAGAGATTTTCAGTGATGGAAAAATGTTTTTGTGTGTTATCGTGTATACGACATGATCTAACTACCGATCTCCACTGTCCAAAGTGGAGTTGCAATGGTCGCTTTGATTTTCTTTCGAAAAAAAAATCCACTTTGGACTCTCCTAGGGTATGGAGAGACTCTTTGATTAGTGAAAGTGGGAGAAGGGTCCTATGAATATGTATGTGGCGGATCAAATGGTTAAGACTCAAAAAGTGGACTAAAAAGATTACATTAATTAATCGATTTCATCTCCTAATTAATGTTTAATTATATTAAAAAGTCCAATCCAAAACATACCACAATGGGGTCTTCTATTGGGGTGAAGTCGTAACAAGGTAGTCATAAGGAACTTGTGGCTGGATTGAATCCTACGCAAAGGAATTGCCCTCTTCCCCGCAAGCACCTACTCCTAACAAAATGAAAAGTAGCAAGCTCTGCAATAAAAGCGAAGAGAGCTGTACTAGTAGCCTGCAGTTGGCTTCCAATCAAAGCTTGACAAATAGGGGAATGGTTCAAAACCTAACCTAGGTTGGCAAAAGCCCTCTCTACATTGCTTAGTTAGGTTGCTTGAGTTGCGTGAAAGGTTGCTATTTGAAAACTACTATAGTCAGGGGCCTTCTCTTGTTGGTCTTGAAGAATTACCAATAAGTTAGATAAAGGATGAAGGGGCAACCAATATGGAGGGCTAGCTTGCTTTAACATTGGATTGGATTACGTGCAAGTAGAATTAGGAACGACACGCGGATTTAACGAAGGAGGGTTGCTCACACGAAATAAGCTAGGACAGAACCAGACTCTAGCTTGCTTTAACATCGGATTGGATTACGTGCCGGTAGAATTAGGAACAACACGTGAATTTAACGAAGGAGGGTTGCATACACGAAACCATGTTAAAAAATCCAATTCAAAGCTTAAAAATATAGATAAAAAGAGATTATTTGTATATAAAAAGCATATAAATCCGGAGAATAAGCGTCATGAGTTCCATTAACAATCTTTGTGCCTATCTGAAACACTTTTTGAAAGCAAATAAACGCTAGGCAATTTGTTTACGGCCACCGTCCAAAAAACCATCCAATAACAATGGCATTAAGGTATTGATAGGAAAAGGCTAGCATGACCGTCCAATAACAATTACTCGTCCTTGCCAATGCTAGAATAGCCTCTCCTTTCCTCACAAACCCTAGCTCTCTCTCTCTCTCTCTCTCTCTCTGCGCACTGCGACTTCTCGATTTTTGAAGCCAACCTTCATCATGGACGACAATGAAGACTAGCGTTGATCCGATCCGTTCGCGGAGTTTGCCCCCACCTCCACCGGCTGGCTCTAGCTCGGTTCAACTCGGACGGCTGCTACTTCTTCAGCGACGACCGAGAAGACAGCAGCACAGTGCTAAGCGAGTTCGAATGGAACCTCCTGGGAGGCGGATCTGCTGGAGCTTATGATTGCTTCGGGGATGTTGACTAGATCATCGCTGCGGGTGACGGGTCGACACCGGCAAGGATGGGACTAGCGCCTCGCGGCTCCGACACCGCCTTGGCTACGTAGCAGGGTCGTGGGGGACACATCGACGTTGAACAGGTCGACTTCTTCGGAGTCGAGCGAGGATCCGCCGGAGAGGTCTGCGGCCTCTGACAAGAGCTTGCTGGCGCCAGAAAAGCCGTGTGTATCATAGGGTGTCACTATTGTGGGGATAAATGGGTAACTAAGGGTGCGCATGGTAAGTTGCTAAAAGTAAAATTTCTGCTCCAGAACCGTTTTAAGAGCATAAATCCATTTGTTAAAATAACTTCAGTTTTATATTTTTGGAGCATTTTTTCACTTCTGGAACAGAAATGTATTTGATAAAAAGAAATAAAATTTTCTACTCTAGAAGCAGATTTTGGTCTAAAATGAGAAGTAAAAAATCCAGAACTCTCTCTCTCTCTCTCTCTCTCTCTCACCAAAAAAGAAGTAAAAAAGCATTACTAGTCACTAACCACCGCTGGCCACCATCGTCGGCCACATCCGTCGACCACCTCTTTCAGCCATCGCCGCTGGCCACCGCCACCATCACCGGCCACCACCGTCGGTCACTACTGCCTATCGTTGGCCATCACCACCGTCACCGACCACCACCGGCCACATCCACCAGCCACCTCCTTCGGCCACCATCGCCAGCCACTGCATTCGTTGTTGCTCGTCGCCAACCACCGCCACCATCACTGACCACCACCGTCGGCCACATTCATTGGCCACCTCCTTCGACCACCACCGCTGGCCACCTTCGCCCATTGCCGACCACCGCTACCATCACCAGAAACCACTGTCGGCCATCGTTAGCCACCTCCTCCAGCCACCGCCACCATCATCAGCCACTGCCGACCATCACCGTTTAGGAAATAGAATTAATGCGCACAAACGCATTTCTCTTCTAGAAGCAGAAATTTTCTGTTGGTTGCCAAAAGCATTTTTGCTTTAGAACTTCTACTTTTAAAGTAAAAGTAGAAAAATCAACTTTTGGCCAGAAGTTAATTTCTGAAAGAGAATAGTTGCCATGCACATCCTAAAAATCGCATATTAATTTGAAGACCCATGAGTCCTTTGGGTTTGGGAACCAAGGAATCACATCGAAATCGAAGCTGATCTCAACTCTTCCGAACCCAATGCAACTACACGCTTTGTCCGTACCCAAATGAAGAAAACTTGTGGCCAATTTCCAGTTTCCTCAATAGTCAAATGAAGAAACCGGAGGAAGAAGTTGCCAGTTTCCTGAATAGTCTACTTGTGGCCACAAATTGACCGTCACTCTGTCATACAGCGGAGGACGGTCACCCTAGCCTTTTCCTATTGATTACCAGGTTTTTTGGATTTAAAACACTTTTCTATCCTTTGACTTTTGGGTGGGTGTGGCGGCTTCTGCAAGAAAATGGAAGAAGAATCGATAACACTCAACTTAGGGTGCGTTTGATAACCTGCCAGAAATTTTAATTTTCTGCCAGAAGTGATTCTGAAAGAGAAATGCGTTTGATAAAGAATAACTTCTGGAACAGTTTTCTACTTCTGAATGAGATTTGTGTTTGGTAAAAAATTGATTCTCTATACTAGAATCAATTCTTGCCAGAAGTGATTCTTTTACTTTTTTATTAAATAAAATTTTAAAAAAATTTTAAAAAAACAAGAAAAAAAAGGGGGGAGGGGGAGGAGCAAGGGCGATAGGGCCTTGCCATCGCTGGAGAGGGCCGGTGACCCTCGCTGGCCGTGGGACGCAGGACGCGGGACGCTGGACGCCGGGCACCGGACCGTGTGCTATTTGGTAAACTTGCGAAAAGTAAAATGAAAATGAAGATGCATTTGGTAAATATAAATTCTCATTCTCTGCCAGAATTGATTCTCGAAAGAATGAATTCTTGCCAGAATAAAAAATTCTGGCAAGAATGGAAATCATGCAGGCCCTTAATAAGCGACATGAGATCCTTTAACAATCTCCAGGCCTATCCAAAACACTTTTTGAAAGCAAATAAAAGCTCGGCAATTTGTTTACAGTCACCATCCAAGAAACCGTCCAATAACAATGGCATTAAGGCATTGATGACCAGGTGATTTTGGGATTTAAGTATTCTTTTCTATGCTTCGACTTTTGGGTGGGTGTGGCGGCTCCGGCAAGAAAATGGAAGAAGAGGCGATAACATGGCAATGGACCATAATGTGGTATCGTGTTGTCCCTAGTCATCCACCCTTTTTCTCATCGTTTGTCTATAAATAGAAGAATCGTTTGCCTTGGGCTTGCATGGTAGCTCAAGCTACTATACCCACGATTTGTATCTTTCTACTCAGTTGCTGTGCTCAATTTTTCCTGGAAACAAAGCATTTGATCACATATGGCTGGTTCTTCGAATGCGAGGCGAGTTTCGCTCGTTGCAGTTCTTTTCATGTTTCTCCTTGTGAATGTGCAGGGACATGCCCTTGCAGGGAAGAGGATCGATAGCCGTCTTCTTTTGCGTCAACTCCAGTACGGCGATGGAGCCAAGTCGAGCTCCGTGGAGAATGCTTCGACAGAAAATGACGATCCAAAGAGATTGGTGCCAAAAGGACCCGACCCGGGCCATAACAACTCCCCCCGTGCTGTATTTGACTTGCCGTAGAAACCAAACCGTGCAAGAGAGGGTTATTCTCTGTAATGCTAGCTAAAGTTCTATGGGGATCAACGTTTACTTTTACTGTCTTCTAGCTTATTACAAGAACTACGAGAACAAGAATAATATAAGTGTGGAATAATAATGAATGCGGTGATAAGAGAGATGGTATGTATTGCCCTAGCACCAGAAGGTTCAAGAGTCCTATGTTTTTCGCTCTAAGTTATGACAGTAACACATGTGGGAACAATGATGTTCTCCTCACTAAGTCTGCATATATTACAATACTATACCATGAGTCATGTTTATACTTAATTTGAAATAACTTACTCTCTAATTTAATGATAGTGTGATATGAGAAGGGACGATGTATTCCAAAGTGTAAAGTTATCCTCATTAGTTAGTTGTTTAAGGAGTGCCTCGTTCACAAAATCTTCGTAAAATACGGGTAGCTAAACACAGCCTAGACTCATCTATGCAATTAGTATGGCATTGACCAAGCATCTAAGGCGTTAGAAGTCCCAATGTTGTTGGTTTGATATAATGGACATGGAATTTACTATTAACGATTGCTCGCATAATTTGATGTTTTCCGAAACTAGCATTTTCATTTCAACTCAACAATCGCAGGATATAGTATAGCTTTACATATATATCCGATACACAATAAATCGTATCAATCACGATAGTTGGCAATAGTAATTTCTATTTAAGTCTTGCGTGATCTAAAGGCTATCATCATGCCCGATCCATAGGATCGGTCCAAGCAAGTGTTTCTCCAAATTCAAGCATTTCCTATGTAGGGAATAGGTTCCAAATTGAACATGAACTATGTAGCTTGTTTAAAACATTGACTAAAGCTCACCTTCAGTCTTAATACTTCCGTTGCATTAGTAATAACTGTCAATGTGATTTTAGGGTATTGCGACAATAAAGTTTTGCTCGCCATGGATTTGAAGTGGAGTGGAGCTATAACTTTTCATACATTTTGACTTTGGTAGGTTGAATTCCCAATAATCTACCAAGAGCCTCTCATGGCAATATTTGGCCAGTACATAATCTGAAAACTATAAATTAGTTGCCACTCAGGACAAGATGGCTTTCACTTTCAGGCACTCGACAAAACCTACGATTTGGTTGGGAATGGGCCACCTAAATGATATCAAGCAAAGAGTCTTACGCCCGTGCTGATGTTCTAATGCAATACATGGGTTTAAGGTTCCACCACTTAGCCAATGAAAGAGATTTGAAGAGTGGAGGACAGTGAGAGACCCACCAAAAAGACTCCGCAAATGGCTATACTCCATTGCCGCGAACTCTTTTGCCTTCGAACAGGGCATTCAATGCCACTGAGGTTAACCTAAATCAGTGTCAAGCTCGAACTCACGGGTTCGATTTCAATTCTGCACAACTTTTTTTTAGATTAAGCCCAGAGAAAGTAACCTGTTTCGAATTCCTTCATCCAACCATGCCGGGCACGACATTGATTGGATCCATAGGTGATAAGGTGCGACGAAGTTAGCCTAAAATACCGCCGAACCAAGAATATTACCATATTGTAAGAAAATGCTACTGTCCAAAAAGGAAAGAAAAGGCCAAAGGGAAGGCCTAAAAGAACCTCAAGCATGTCGAACTTGAATTTTGAGTTGTGGGAATAGCATCAAGACTTTCTCATTACTTATGCATTACGAAGTGGTGCCATCACCTTAAAAGCTCGAGAAACTGCATCTTTAGTTTAGACGATTAAAAAAGGAATACAAGTATGTGAGAGAAGAGAATTGAACTGACCCAACGAAGCACTTCATCAAAGCAGTTTCTCTTGAGCCCTTTAATGAAAAGAATCTAACAATAGCCTAATTGTCTTAGTAAAATCACAAGAAGCAAATCCAGGAGCTCACAGTGAGAAGCTGGCTCTGGCATCTGGGCTACAAGAATCATAAGAATAATAACGTACAACTACTGTCACAGTAAAGACTTCCAGCGATGTATATACTTAATCTAGTAACCAGAACTTGCCGCAAGAACAAGTCCTATCATTATAATGGCGGAATCTTACATTGTCTCTCACAATAATCTCCCTCCCAATATGTGAGATACACCACACATGATAGAGTGACGGTCTTCACATATTCTGAGGTTCTTCATGATCCTGATAGGGCAAGTTGCGCTAGAATCCAGCAGCCCAAATGCCAGAGCCAGCTTCTCACTATGAGCCATCAATATTTGCTTCTTGTCGTCCTCACTTACGTCATAAGCCACTGAACTCAGGATCTGCTGGTGACCATGTCTCTTTAATCTCTCTCGAAGATCCTCTAACACTCCATTTATCTCACTAGGTCTCGGATGCTTTGTGTCACTTGCAAAGAACTCGTGTATCTCCCCTTTCTTTGACTCAAACCAGCTACACCCAGGATTCTTCTTTAATCCCATCCCTCTCATCAACTTCCTCACATTTGAAACTTCATCCCACCTACCAGTCGATGCAAATATGTTACGCAGAACCATATAGTTTCCAATTGCATGAGGTTCGAGCTCAAAAAGATGACTCGCAGCAATTTGAGCAATGTCAGAATTCCTATGGATCCGACATGCCCCCAAAAGTACTCCCCACCCTCCTCCATGGGGTTTTACAGGCATTGTCTCGGTAAGTTTAAGTGCTTCATTCAAATGTCCAGCACGACCAAGAAGATCGACCATGCAAGTGTCACGAACCAAATTCTCCTGTACTCTCGTACCCTTGGGAGTGGCATCAGGGCTTTTGTGCTAGGAGTGCTAGGATAGAATGGTTACAACTTTGAGGATCTCTAAAGGTGAGGTTGGCCTCTCGTGCACAAACTAGTAAGGAGCTAATACCGCTGTCCTAATGAGACCATGGCAGACCAAAACTAGTTGTTGTGCCAAAGTGTTACGTGTGTCTTGCTAAAGGGACCGGATGTCCGAGCTAAACTAGGTATGGTACGATCCGATACGAAAATGCTATTCCCTATACTGTTGTTAGGAATAACCATAGAAAGAAGATTGGCATGGTGTTGTTCTCAGCTCACCAAGCGCCGCACGGGATATCCCACGCCCATGAATCTGTAGGCCCGTGACAAGAGCATAGTGATCATCATATGGAACAACACCTTAGCGCTTCTCCATTGATGAAAATACTTTTTTCCTTGATCCACCATGGCTGAAGCTACGAGTACACCTATAAAAGTAACTTAATTAGGTTTTGTCTTTGTTTCTACCATCTCATTGAGCAATTGCATCGCTGCTCGAGAAAGGCCATGAATTGCAAAGCCTAGAATCATTGAACTATATGTATACACATTCCGTTCCTTCATTCCTTTAAAGATCATGCATGCATCCTCTATATTGCTGCATTTTGAGTACATATCGACCATAACTGATCTCACGGCAACATTCTCAGTCGGTCCAAGTCCAGATTTTTCCAGCAACATCCCGAACCCATTTAGCATATTTAGCGGCACCTAGTTGAGCACAAGCCGAGATAACACCAGCCAATGTAGCCTCATCCGTCCCAACCCTAGCATCCTGCATTTTCTTGAAAAATCGCAATGTCCCCTCGGCTTGGCATGCTGTGCCAACCCAATAACCCATCAAACAAATCGCAAGCGGATGCCATATCGCCAGTCTTCGTGCATGCCACGTACAACGTCTTCCAGGTAATAACATCTCTCTGCAGCATTTCGTCAAACACCTTACAGAGAGAGAGAGAGAGAGAGAGAGAGAAGTAGGGAAGAATGCCTTACTCAGTTTCTCCAAGCAAAAAATGTGAACTCAGAAGGTCAGAGCACAGATCGAACTCTAGAACTGGACGTTTCAACATTCCAGAGCTACAAAGTGGAGAGCTTTAGCCCCAGTCCCGCTTGTCGAGCTTCATTCAAGCTGAGATATTTCTAGGGTTTTGGTTTTCTATATCCTCAAATCGAATTTTTTTTCTAAGGAGCAAAGTTCAATTCAAACAGCCAAATCGAACGGCTTGTTGGCTCAATCCTCGAGAGGTAATTTCGAAAATTCTGTTTGTAAATCGAAACTGATTGATATTTGACAATTCGGTTCGATTATGTCTTTTCCAAACTGCACCTAATTAGACATGAGAAGTTGGATGAAAATTAAAATTGATGAGCCTAGTTCAATTTGATGCGATTTCATACCATTATTTAGTTCGGTTTGTTTTGAACTTCTCCGAACCTTATTATTGTAGTTTAGTTAAGTTTTTCCATCCAAATCGAACTGAACTGAACTGTGCTCACCCCGGCTCTACTTGATCTACTTTTGTACGATCGATTAGAGAATGACCAAAAGTGAATCCCGTCAAGAAGGACCCACTTGAAACATGTGCTCATTTGAGGTCGCCTGAGCCCCGGCCCTACTCCACGTGGAAAGGGAACTAAATTTTCACCCTATGGAAGGTGTGCGAATGGAAATGAGATGTCCTATTTCCCCAATCTTGTCTTCTCCACAAAGACATGATACGAGGATGGGGCGAGGTGTTGAGGACATGGGGTGGTCATCCCCATTTTCATCCTCATCGCCTATCATCGCATACATCGTTAAATTGCTCGTCTGACAAAAAGTTGACATGTTATGTCATTTTTGCGTGGCCAAGCAGAAATGGAAAGGGTTAGAGGAAGAGATATGAAGAGATTCTAAGTGATGAAAAGAGTTTTTTAGTGTTAGTCGAGATCATTCCACGAGCACTAAAGTTATACCATCTATAATCTAACTACCGATCTCCCTACTGCCACGAGTGCTGCATAATTGAGCTAAAAGATTTCCAAATGCCGAATATTTGATCCGAAACCGACCATTGCAACTCCACTTTGGTCTGACCAAAAAAAAACTCCTCTTTGGACTCTTCAAGGGTGTGGAGAAATCCGCAACAAAAGTGAAGCCAGCCGCTAGCGCATCCATTTATCAGCTGGCTTCCAATAAAAGCTTGATAAATAGGGGAAGAGTTCCAAACCGAACCTAGGTTGGGAAAAGCCCTCTTTATGTTCTTAACCAAGCCTAATCTGTAATTAAAGGTTAGCGCTAAGCACAAGCTGCTCAATCACTCTGCTTCTTGCTTTCAAGTCTATGGCAGCACATGCAAAAAAAAAAAAAAAACTGGGATACAACTTGAGTTTGATATTGCGTTAGAAAGCGCAATTCAAAGTTTAAACCTATAATTAAAGAGAAACCGTGTGTATATAAATCCCGTAGATAAGCAACACTAGATCCTTTAACAATCTTTCTGCCGATCCGGAACACTTTTTGAAAGAAAATAAAAGCTTGGCAATTTGTTTACAGTCACCGTCCAAAAAACTGTCCAATAACAATGGCATTAAGGCATTGATGACCAGGTTTTTTTGGATTTAAGTACCCTTTTCTATCCTTAGACCTTTGGGTGGGTGTGGAGGCTCATCCAAGAAAATGGAAGGAGAGGGAATACAATGTAAAGATCCAATATGACCAATTTTTTTATATTGGTACAGCCCAATGGCAATGGGACACCCACAATAACCAGAATCACAGATCTCAAAGGGGGACAATTATGTGAGGACCATAATGTGGCATCTAGGACAAAATCGAAATGGTAGTGTGAGTCAGTATGACTCATGTTGTCTCTACTTATCCACCCTTTTTCTCTTCATTTGCCTATAAATAGAGCGACCGAAGACTCATGTCAAGCACACAAAGAAGAATCCGTTGCCTTGGGCTTGCTTGGTAGCTCAAGCTACTATACCCACATTCGCATCTTTCTTCTCAATTGCTGGGCTCAGTTTTTCTTGAAAAACAAAGCATTTGATCACATATGGCTGGTTTTTCGATTGTGAGGCGGGTTTCTCTCATCGCACTTCTTTTCATATTTCTCGTCCTGAATGTGCAGGGACGTGCCCTTGCGTGGAAGAGGGTCGATAGCCGTCTTCTTTTGCATCAACTCAGCTACGGCGATGGAGCCAAGCCGAGCTTTGTTGAGAGGGCTTCGACCATGAATGTGGACCCAACAAGAGCGGTGCCAGGAGGACCCGACCAACAGCATCACATTGACCCCCCTTCTGCACTTCGCAAGCCATAGAAACCAAACAATGTGAGAAGGTTATTCTCCATAATCCTAACTAAAGTTCTATGGGGATTGACCAAACAATAAACCAAACTATGTGAGAAGGTGTACGCGAACAGGAGTAATGTAAGTGTGGAATAATAACGAATGTGACAATAAGATGATATGTACTGCACTAGCACCAGAAGGTTCAAGAGTCCTATGTTTTTCTTTCGCTTATAGTTCCTAAGTTATGAGAGTAATATGTGTGGGAATGATGATGTTTTCCTCGCTAAGTCTTTAACTTATATTCAGTATTTGAAACCTCTCTCTCTCTCTCTCTCTCTCTCTCTCTCAAAATATGGCTTATCCGTGCAATGTTCACAATGTAGCGCTGTATATTGCGACGTAATGTGATCTACAATACAATGCTATACCATGAGTCATGTCTATACTTAATTTGAAATAACTTACTCTCTAATTCAATGGTACTATAGTACGAGAATGGACTGTGCATTAAAAAGTGTAAAGTTATCCTCATCAATTAGTTGTATAAGGAGTATTTCGTTCACAAAATCTACGTAAAATATGGGCAGCTAAACACAGCCTAGATTCATCTATGCAATAAGTATGGTAGACTTTAATCAGTCGATAATGACAGTGATACAAGCAGTTGAACAAATTAAACTTTGTAGGCTTTGACCTAGCAAATGGGGCAGTAGCAGTCCCAATGCTGTTGGTTTGATACAATGGACATTGGAGTAACTATTGGCGATACTTGCAATATCTAATATTTGCCGATAAGCGGAGTATATAGTTGCTTCAAATTCAAGTAAAATACTTCCTTGTAAATGGAATCAATCATGATTGTCGATGATAGTAACTTCTATATAAATCCTGCATGATCTAAAGGCTATCTTCATGCCCGATCCATAAAATCGGTCCACGCAAGTGTTTCTCCAAATTCAAGCATTTCCTATGTAGGGCATAGTTGAAAACATTAATGCGTTCGCAATAACTGTGGATGTGATTTTAGGGAGGAAAATTTCCAAAAAAGTTATAAGCCTATTGCAATTGTGTCAATTCAGTCTTAAATTTTTTTTTGCCAATTGAGTCCTAAATATTTTGCATTTGTGCCAATACAGTCCACCTGACCAATTTTGACCAACCGGCACTGACGTAGATAATTTTTACTAATATTTTAATTTTTTTTCAATTTTTTTTATTTCTTTTCTTTTCTTTTTACAACTCTAGTTGGCGAGATCGCCAGCCACAAGTGAGTGGGCAAGGGCCGCAACCCCCTCGCCTATGGCCGGCAATGGTCCATTGATGGCCATATTTATAAAATAATAATGATAATAATAAAAGGAAAAAGAAATAAAAATTTAAATGTTATTAAAATATTATTAAAAATTGATCATGTCAGCGTTAGCTAGCCAAAATTGGCCCAATAGACTAAATTTACACAATTGCAATAGATTTTGCACTTTTTAAATAATTTTCTCGATTTTAGGTGGGTTTGACGTGGAGAGGAGCTACAATAGTAATAATTGACTTTGGTAGGTGGGATTCCCAATAATCCACCAAGAGCCTCTCCAGGCAACTGAAAACTATAAATTAGTTGCCACTCAGGATAAGATGGCTTTCCCTTTCAGGCACTCGACAAAACCTAAGATTTAGTCGGAAAAGGGCCACCTAAATCATATCAAGCAAAATGGGCGAGAAGCGTCTTACGCTCGTGCTGATGTTCTAAAGCAGTACAAGGATTTAAGGTTCCACCACTTAGCCTTTGAACAGGGCATTCAACGCCACTGAGGCTAACCTAAATCAGTGTCAAGCTCGAACTCACGGGTTCGATTTCAATTCTGCACAACTCTTTTTTGAGATTAAGCCCAGGGAAAGTAACTTGTTTCGAATTGGGCACGACTTTGATTGGATCCATAGGTGATAAGGTGTAGCGAAGTAAGCCTAAAATACCGCCGGACCACGTATATTACCATATTTTAACAAAATGCTAGTTTCTAAGAAGGAAAGAAAAGGCAAAAGGGAAGGCCCAAAAGAACCTTAACTGGAATTTTGAGATGTGGGACTAGCATCAAAACTTTCTCAGCATTTATGCATTACGAAGCCGCGCCATCAACTCGAAAGCTCAAGAAACTGCATCTTTTGTTCAGACGACGAAAAAGGAATACAAGTATGTGAGAGAAGAGAACTGAACCGACCCAATGAAGCACTTTACTAAAGCAATCTCTCTTGAGCCTTTTAATGAAAAGAATCTAACAATAGCATGATTGTATTAGTAAAACCACAAGAAGCAAATCCAGGAGCCCATTTATAATAATAAGAACAATGACGTACAGCTACTGTCACAGTAAAGACTTCCAGCGATGTATATACCTGATCTGGTCACCAGAAATTGCCACAAGAACAAGTCCCACCATTAAAATGGTGGAATCTCACGTTATCTCTCACGATAATCTCCCTCCCAATAATGTGAGATACACCACACATGAACGAGTGACAGTCCTCACATATTCTGAGGTTCTTCATGATCCTGATAGGGCAATTTGCGCTAGAATCCAGCAGCCCAAATGCCAGAGCCAGCTTCTCGCTGTGAGCCATCAATATTCGCTTCTTGTTGTCCTCACTTAGATCATAAGCCACTGAACTCAGGATCTGCTGGTAACCATGTCCCTTTAATTTCTCCAGAAGATCCTCCAACACTCCATTTATCTCGCTAGACCTCGGATGCTTTGCATTACCTGCAAAGAACTCGTGTATCTCCCCTTTCTTTGACTCAAACCAGCTACATCCAGGATTCTTCTTTAATCCCTTCCCTCTCATCAACTTCCTCACATTTGAAACATCATCCCACCTACCAGCCGATGCAAATATGTTACACAGAACCATATAGTTTCCAATTGCATGAGGTTCGAGCTCAAAAAGATGGCTGGCAGCAATTTGAGCAATGTCAGGGTTCCTATGGATACGACATGCCCCCAAAAGTGCTCCCCACACCCCTCCATGGGGTTTTACAGGCATTGTCTCGGTAAGTTTAAGTGCTTCTTTCAAATGTCCAGCACGACCAAGAAGATCGACCATGCAAGCATAGTGATCACCATCTGGAACAACACCATATCGCTCTTCCATTGATGAAAATACTTTTTTGCCTTGATCCACCATTCCAACATGGCTGCAAGCAACAAGTACACCTATAAGAGTAACTTTATTAGGTTTTGTCTTTGTTTCTACCATCTCATTGAACAATTGCAGCGCTGCTCGAGCAAGGCCATGAATCGCAAAGCCCAGAATCATTGAACTATATGTATACACATTCCGCTCCTTCATTCCTCTAAAGATCATGTATGCATCCTCTATATTGCCACATTTTGAGTACATATCAACCATAGCCGATCCCAAAATAACATTCTCAGTAGGCCCAAGTCCAGATTTTTCGGCAACATCCCGAACCCATTTAGCATATTTAGCCGCACCTAGTTGAGCACAAGCCGAGATGACACCAGCCAATGTAACCTCATCCGTCTCAACTCTAGCATCCTGCATTCTCTTGAAAAACTGCAATGCCTCCCTTGGCTTGGCATTCTGCGCGAACCCAGTAACCATCGCAGTCCAAGCCACCATATCCTTCACCGGTAACCCATCAAACAAATCGCCGGCAGATGCCATATCACCGGTCTTCGTGTATGCCACTATCAACGTCGTCCATGAAATAGCATCTCTGTGCAGCATTTCGTCAAACACCTTACGCCCACTACCCAAATCGCCGCAGCTCACGTACATACCAATCAACGTGTTCCCCACATATAAATCAGAGCAGAACCCGCCAATCAGCATCGTCTGGGCATGCACCTGGCGCCCCAAGTTCAAATCAAGAGCCGCACCACAAGCCTTGAGCAGCGCCGTAAACGTGAAAGACACGGGGCCAACACCCTCCTTCCTCATGCTCGTATACAACCCAATGGACTCCCTAAACGGTCCTTGAGCCAAGTACCCACGAATGAGGGCAGTGTAAAGAAACGGGTTTGGGAACCTGACCAGCCGAAAGACGAGGCGCTGGTACGACTCCATGGGGACGCCGAGCTCGGTGAGCGTGCGGACGAGCTTCGTGAGGACGTAGCAGCATTGTTCGAGGCCCTTGCGGTAGAGATGCGCGTGGACTTGCTTGAGCTGGGCGAGACCGTCGCAGCCATCGAGGAGAGAGACGAGACGGGACTCGAGTTGCTTTCTGTCTTCGAAGAAAGGGAAGGAGTTCCCATACAGCCGACGGAGGTCTCGGTCCACTGCGTATAGAGACAGCTGTCTGGGGATGTGTTGGAGCGTTGAGCGTGCGGTGCTGAAGTTTCGGAAAATGGCTACCATCCCGCCATGGGCAGCGATCTTTGAGCCTCTGTAACACTCGCAGCTTCTTAAAGGTTTCCGATATATATTTATTTATGTACCTGAAAAAAACATAAATAAATATATCGGAAATCTTAAAGTTTATCTAGAAGGGCAATTAAATCTTGAGAAAATTTAAAATAAAAATTTGAAGTAGCTTTAAATTTTATTTTAAATAAATGCCTAAAATGGTCAATTAATAATCTCAAATAAAAGCCTAAGGTTGTCGGTTGGCCAAATGTTCTCCCGCAGAAGAACATGTTATATTTTTCGACGATCGAAATAAGGAGATTTTTGTTGATGGCCAAAATTGTAAAATGTAAAACCCAACCCATGTTCTCTTCTCCAATCCACTAAGCGAGGAAGGGTTGATTGAAGGAGCCAGCATCGACAGGCGTTGGTGGTGTGCAACCAAGCGGCGACGATGGTGACAACAATGGTCAAAGGGTGAAGGATTTTGAAAGAAACTCAAAGAAAAAACTCCTTCTCATATTGACTCTCCAACACACGTTCTCTTCTCCCTTCATGCGACAATGTGTTGTTATGGGCTCCTCCAGTTGATCATTCTAAAATGATCATCGTTGGCAACATCTCTTGAACATACGAGCTTTGATTTTTTCAAGGTTTGATGAGCGAGTCCAAACCTTTATTTAAGATTAATTGGTCATTTTAAACCTTTATTTAAAACAAAGTCCATTTAAAATTATCCCTTAAATCTTAAATTTTTCACAAAATATAATTAAATTTTAAAATTTGTTAAATTGATAAAATCAAATTCCTTGTTATAAAATATGCCTGTAAAAGTTATTTTCCTCTCTTTTAATTTTCGAAACGGAATGAAATGTGAGGCTCGTAGAGATGAACGATGATGCAGTGCCTCAAGCTCGTAGTCTCATGCCCTCCCTCTCTCAGATCGTCTTCCTCATCGGCCCTCAGACCCAAGCCTCTGTCATCCTCGTCCTCCTCGTCACCTTCTTGCATCGAGTACACGCCGTGGTCGGGTCTCCAGTCATGGCGAGAGAGCTCGCTGAACCACAACCGGTTCTGGGGACCCAATGGACCGCAGCCTCTGCCCAGACCGCCCCCTTCGTCGCTCGACCCGAAACAGAGCGCAATCGGGTCGTCGGCTTCGTCCCTGGCTGAAATGGGTGCTCTCGTTCTTTCCACTAGCGACCCTGCTTCGAAGTCCGAGCTTTCCCATCTCGCGTATTGCAGGTGGCGCAGCGAGAATCTACCTGTTGGGGTCTCTCGGCCCCCTGACAGACCGGCCAGGCCTGCGAAGCCTGAATTGGTAACTCTTGTTTTTTCCTTTTGAATTGTCAAAAAGGCATCGACTTTCGAGAGTTTCGAATTCTGGGCGCTGGTTCTTTTCAGTGCATTCTGGCGTTGTTGTTGTCACTGTTGAGGTGAAGTTGGCTTAGGCGGTTGTTGGACTTGAGTTGTGATGCATTAGATGGGAAATGTATTACTTGGCCCCATAGTTCGAAGCTTGTGTTTTTATATGAATACATGTACATACGTATATGCCCGGGCTTTTTCCAGATATAGGATAATGATGTTAGTACTGATTTATCACTGGTTCTTAATATGCGATAATACTGCAGAGTAGGGAATTTGTGTGCTTTAGTTCTCGGCAGTTACTGTTTCTTATTTTCAGAGCACCATATGGAGGTAATTTGAATCGATAGTACTATTGTTCTCTGTAAGCTTGACCTGAAATTATATCCGGGAAACTGCATTATTTGTGAATGCTGCAGCAATGCAGGGACTATTATCTGCTTTTATTTGCAATACACGAAAAATTTAATGTTGCCTAGTTAATGCGCTGTTAGAATGTTTTCTGCCCTCCATGTGATCGGAATCTCGGTCTCTCGCTGATGATTGACCTCTGATTCTTTTTGCCAGTTTAGAATTTAAGGAGTGGAGATTTGGATATTGAGATGCTGTTTACATGGTAAATTGCTCACCTGTCCATAAGTCTAAGACTCTCAACCGTCTTCTCATCTGTTCTTTACTATAGGTTTCCCCAAAGGATATACCGCCCCCTAAAGAATCAGGATTACCTCTTAATGCCTATATGCTGCATAATCTTGCTCATGTTGAGCTGAATGCGATTGATTTGGCATGGGATACCGTGGTTCGGTTCTCACCATTCTTGGAGACTCTTGGGGAAGGATTCTTTGCGGACTTTGCTCGTGTTGCTGATGATGAGAGTCGCCATTTTGCTTGGTGTTCTCAGAGGCTTCTGGAGCTTGGATTCAGGTCAGGGGAACTTTTGGGTTAGCAAATTCGTTCTAGCCTGTGTGACCAGTATGCCTTCATCATATTCTCTTTGTTTACCTAGGTATGGAGATATGCCTGCTCATAATTTGCTTTGGAGAGAGTGTGAGAAATCCTCTGATAATGTTACTGCTCGTTTGGCAGTGATCCCACTGGTTCAGGTAACCCTTCACATTTGAGTCGTTAATTTTTTGTTCTGACAAGCTTCACAAAGCATTCTCTTCCAGTTCCAATGATGGGCCCAAAGACTCTTGCTTTTCCGTTTATCTTTTCGCTCATAATGTTAAGTACGACATGAAGGCACTCCTTCTCCCTACTCACCCAAGGCCTTCATCTATTATTCTTGAGCCTCTGATGTTTCTGACTATTTTTCTCTTCCACTGAGAAATCAGGTTATTTATACTTCTCCTGATTTAGCTCTTGGATTCTTTGGCATCACCATTATACTGTGCCTTCTTCTTATTGCTTAAATTTGCTATGTGGTAGTTGGACATGCATCTTGTCCTTTAAAAAGTTCCTTCGCGAGGGTGAGAAGAAGAGTGTGCTTCACCTGGATGCTGTTCTGCTCACCTCAGTATTAAGCATTCACATGGTTAACATTCGAAAACAAAGATCATCCAACTCGCCATATCTTATGTAGTTCTTCAGTATAACTGCTGATTGCAACTTGCCATACCTGCTCAAATGTATGGAATTTCTTTTTCCCTTTCATTCAGGAGGCCAGGGGGCTTGATGCTGGGCCACGTTTGGTGCAAAAATTGGTCGGCTTTGGTGACAACATGACATCTAAAATCGTGGGTAGGATTGCTGACGAGGAAACGGCTCATGTAGCCGTTGGTGTCGATTGGTTTATCTCCATTTGTCGGAAAATGAACCGTGCTCCTTGCTCCACTTTCAAAGGTTCAGGATGTACCCCCTCAGGGCTCTGTTGTGGACCCATAAACCTTTGCTGATTCAACTTTCTTAATGCAGACATATTGAGAGAGTACGGCGTAGAGTTGAAGGGCCCTTTCAATTATTCAGCTCGAGACAAAGCTGGTATTCCTCGTGACTGGTAAGGAAAAACGCCAATCGAAATTTTCTGCTTTCCTATTACCTTGTTTTGATTTTCTCCTTTAACCATTTCACAAGGTACGCACCATCATCGACAAATAAGCAAGATCGGAAGGAGCAGCTTTCTGTGGTATGAGGTCTTTCAGATGATTGTACCAAATGTTTGCAAGTTTCATAGATACCTGGAACTTATGGTTGTGAAATAATCGTGGCAGGTATACAATAGGCTGGCTCACATCATATCTATGGAGAGTGAGAACTCTGGTTCAAGCGGACCCACCCAATGATTTTGTTCAGATCAGGTGAAACAAGTTCACTCATATTACCGCGCCAATTGCTTGGGCGCCAATATTTTCGACCACTGACTACATACATCAGCGGCGGTGCGGAATGCCAGGTGAAAAATGACATACTTGCTATCAGGAACTTCAAGGAAAACCTTTCTTTAAATCAGCAACCATCTCGGCAAGCATAAAAGAAGTTGAAGAGCTCATCATTGAGGAGAAGATGCGGTATTCGGATTTTTTTATCTCAACTCATGATTTCACTTTGATATCATAGGCATGTTGTTCTGTGCCTTTCTGCGCACTCCTATTGAGATGTAAATACTACATAAGTTAATACTTCGTAACTTTGCTGTTGTAACTTTTCAATTATTATTTTTTTTTCTTTTTTAGCTTAGTTTGGACAAGTTAATACTAGTAGGATATACAAGAGAACTTTGCCGTGTTATGTCTGTCAGCTTAAAGCTGGGTGCACTTTCTTCTTTTCTCCTTAAGCTGGGTCTCTCTCTTCTTGACTAATTGCTATTTGATCTTAGACTCTGGTGAGCCTAGACATAGAGCTTTGGACAGATATAACTCACGCATCTGGTGTTTGCTGGTCGTGCCCAGGTCCACTAGATCGGGTGGATGGCAACTATTTATTTTGGGACCAGACGAGTATTCCCTTGATTTCCAACAAGAATATATGCGGATTTACACAGGATATTGCCTAGGTAAGGCCTAGATATGCGGATTAGGCAAATAATAAGAATACGAAATGTCAAAAATAAAAAAGAATTGGAGAGAGAGAGTGAGAGGGAGAGGGAGAGAGGAGCTGGCTGGCACAAAGGCGACTGGCCCGTGGTGAACATGGCAATGACAGGATATTCGATAGGGGAGTGTCTCGGAATGATGCATGATTGACTTCAAAATATTAAAACTTCTTGTCCTCATCCGGATTTCGAGATCATGATGATATGAAATTTCTAGAAAGTATCTCAAGATAATGTGCGACTAATTTGAACATATTAAAACTTCACCTTACATTTGGAGGGACTAATCATAGCAAAAATGACTAATATGCTGTGTCGACATAGGATTGGAAAAACAAAAAATGGGAATGGGAATGCTTTAGTTCCTTGGAAGGAGAGACGTGGCCCATCCAGTCATATAAAAAAATGCAGCCCATCGTTGTCAAAGTACTAGAACGAGAACGAGAATCGTCGGCAGGAACTGAACTCCACGTGATGATCCTACCATTCTCACACGTATTGCGGCGTCTGCAAAAAGTTTCCAACTTTACTAGGAAATTTCTTGGGTTCTCTACAGCGTGACGAAAGTTCGAAACGATCACACGACAGCATCATTGGCAGGTGTTCTTTTGGCGCAACGGGTGACGGGAAGTCGTTCGTGAAACCGAGTTTATGAGCACAGACTCGGCATATATTCTCATCAACTTTTCCAGAGAAAGAAACATCAGGGGCAGTAGAAGAATTCGCTGCACGCAGAGCTCGAGAGGGAGAGGTAGAGAGCAGAGAGGATGTGCGGCGGAGACGGTTGCAGGCCGCTGGCGTTCCTGCTTGGCCTTCCCTTCGCCTTGCTCTCTCTCCTGGTCTCCATTGTTGGCATCATCGTCTGGATCGTCGGGTACGTTTCGTTTCTCTCTCTCTCTCTCTCTGTACATATTGAGATGTCCGGTCTCTCTGGGTGTTGAATTCAAATGGTGGGTTATGCTGCAGATTGCTGTTGACTCTGATATGCCCCTGCTTCCTGTGCGTGACCCTGTTGGTGGAGTTTGCTCTGGAGCTGATCAAAGCCCCACTTCACGTCATGGAATGGTTCACTTCTCAGATACCCTGTTGATCATACCGATCGCAATTTGATAAATCGTTTCAACTTTTTCAGAGCTGACTGGTATTTCTCCTCTTCCTGTGCGTGGATTTCATGGCGTATCTCTGTGATATACCGCCTGATTGTTGGGTTTGAATGTGATCAGTAAAAGGGAAATCTAATTTTCTACAATGTCTAGAAAAAAAAAGGTTTAAGTAAATTCCTCTGTTTCTTGCAGTTGCAGACGTGTATGATGATCCCTTTTTCTTGAATCACTTTTTTTTTTGGCGTGCATCTTGTCATTTCCATGTCCACATGTTTAAGGTCACAAGAAGAAATCAAAGATGGATCCCTCAGAAAATAAAACTCTGAACCATACCAGAATCGTTTATTACACGGAAATTCACCAAAGACACAACAATAAACATTCTCTGATCTGTACATCCACCAGTTCACTAGAACAGAAGCTGGCAAACCGTTTTATTTACTTCGCTGGTTTCATCCTCATGTTTTCACCATGGCACACCTTTCAACTCTGCATTCCTCTTCCCATCCTAGATCAGAACAGCTATGGACCTTCCATGGCCTACCTCTATTTACTGTGGGCTTGCTTATGCTCCTCTCCTTGCTTGCTGTGTTCCATCGAGGAGGCCGAGAAAGCGAGGTTCACCTCTTCGCCTCCTGCCTCGTCCTGGCCGACCACAAAATCCTTGGTTGTCTGAGCAATCTCCACTATAGTCTCGCCAATTGCTCCCAGTACCCCGCCTCCAGGCTGCTGCTCCTTGGTCTTTCTGTGTTCTGTTTTGCCCTGAACAACCTGTTCGCTGGTCCCTATCTTTCCCTCCTCGGCTGATCCCTCAAGTATTTTCTGGGTAGTCTCTTTCGCCTTTCTAGCCCCTCCTTCCACCATTTCTTTGGCTTGTGTGACTACACCTTCGGGCTGTTCCACCCCTGGCTCGCCCTGGCCAATCACAAACTCCTTGTTTGTCTGCGCAATCTCTGCTATAGTCTCGCCAATTGCTCCTAGTACACCGCCTCCAGGCTGCTGCTCCTCGGTCTTTCTGTGTTCTGTTTTGCCCTGAACAACCTGTTGGCCGGTCCCTCTCTTTCCCGACTTGGTCGAACCATCAAGGATTTCCTGGGTAGTCTCCTTCGCCTTTCTAGCCCCTCCTTCCACCATTTCTTTGGCCTGTGTGATTACACCTTTGGGCTGTTCAGCCCCTTCTGTTTCCTGCAGAGCGTTTCAATTTCCGATTGAAAGAGGATACATAAAATAATCCAAGACTCAAGGACATGCCACTATGACCAGAACCCCACAAATACCTTATAAGATCCTAATATCCTTGATCTTCGTTATTATAGTTCACGAGTGATGCGTAAAAGCCCATCCTAGTTACAGTTTTTCATTCAGTGTTCCAGTCTATTTGTTTGTTAAACTAAAATAAACGTCACCAAGAACACAACAACTAGAATTTGCACGATTGTTCTACTAAACACCTGCTTTTCGGCTGAATTCTTGGCTTCTCGCTCTCTCTCAGCTTCTTCTTTCTTCCTGGCTGTATACTCCTTGGCCTTCTCGCCAGTCGCAGCTGCCACGTCCTTTGCTGCAACCAAAGGCTTGGCAGCAATCTCAACAGCCTTATGTCCTGCACCTAGAGCGACCTCTCCCGCCATCTCAGCGACTCCCTTAACGACCCTAGCGGCAGCCTTTGTTCCCTCCACCGTTATCTCCGCAGTGTAATGAGCAGCTCCCCACCCTGCCACGACTGCCTTTTCCTTGACTTCCACAGCCGCTTCCCTTGCATACTCTGCCGCGCCCTTGCCAGTCTCCACCATGACATCCTTTGCTGCAACTGCCTTCTCTCCCGCGTAACTGGCAACTCCCTTAGAGATCTCCACCGTCTTATCTTTAGCTTCCGCAGCCACTTTCCCTGCATACTCTGTAGCGCCCTTGCCGGTCTCCACCGTGACATCCTTTGCTGCAACTGCCTTCTCTCCCGCGTAACTGGCAACTCCCTTAGAGATCCCCACCGTCTTTTCTTTAGCTTCCGCAGCCGCTTTCCCTGCATACTCTGCAGCGCCCTTGCCGGTCTCCATCGCGACATCCTTCGCTGCAACTGCCTTCTCTCCCGTGTAACTGGCAACTCCTTTAGAGATCTCCACCGTCTTATCCTTAGCTTCTGCAGCCTTTTGCATAGCGTAGTCCTTAGCTTGCTCTGCCCTCGGAACGGTGTAGTCCTTAGCAGTTTTTCCGGCGCTGAGCACGGTTTCCTTTGCGGCCGCAAGACCCTGTTGACCCTTTTCCACAGCTGTGTCTTTGACGGCCACACCCTTCTCCGCCACGTACCCAGTCGTGGCACGAGCACCATGAAGGACCGTGTCTTTCGTTTGAGCGGCCTTCTCGGATGCTGTACCCAGTCCTTGATTCGCCAATTCTTTCGCTTGGTTATAGCGCTCCTCTGCAGCTGTTAGTATTTCCATCGAATTCTGCTGGGCCACTGCTCTTAATCTCGAAACCTCTTCTAGAGAAGGTTGTGCTTCTTCTTCGTGGCCCTTGTTTTGGCCCTGCATCTCCTCGCCACCTCTTCTCTCCGTTGCTGCAAAAGCATTACCGAGTGAGTCAAAGTCACGTCTGTTCACATAATGTGTTCCTCATAAACGCCGATTCAAACCGAAAAGAAATAGAAACCAAAGAGAAGTTAAGCCACCCTACTTACAAAATATGTACATTGAACTTCCATGACGAATGGAGAAGCGTTACTAATTTGCGCAGACATCCTTTTTCATTCTACCTAGTTCTACATGGTTGTTATGGCAGCATGTGATGAGCGTGTTAATACAAGTTTGTCACGAAGCGATTCAGAAGAAACAGTATATCATCGCTGCATTATTCCAAAATTTGCATTCTTGTCGAACCACCGTCGACAAAATCCAATGTAAAGAACCAAAACAGTTGGGAGTTACCTGTGGCGCTTTCTCCTCTCATTCTGCCTCCCTTCTCTTCAGCTTGATAAGTCTCGCTCTCTATCCTTCCACCTTCCCCATGTTGTTGACGAGTACGACGACCACCTTCGCTCCTCTCTCTCTCCTCCTGGCGTGCTCTTTCTCTCTCCTTCTCTCTCTCCTCACCCCTGCTCACTCTTTTCATGGGCGCTCCACCAATCTCTATCTTCTCCACCTTCTCCGCCAGTGACTCTCCTCTCGTCCCATGACCCTCTCTCTCGCCACCCTCGTGACCCCCCTTCTGACCTCCCACATCGATGCTCTTCACTTTCTCCGCCAAAGACTCCAACTGCTTGTTGTCACCGTTCTCCTTCTCCTTCTTCGTCCCTTCTCGATCATGTCGGGCCGTCGTCTCTGTCTGTCTCGCGGTCTCTCTCCCCTCTCGCTCCAGCGACTCATCCCTCGGCCGGGTCTCACAGTGCGGAGTCTCTTTCCTGCCGGCCGGGTCCGATGCTCGCGCTTTATCGGCAAGGGACTCGAAGTGGATCGTCATCTTGGGGACCTTGTCCGTCTCTATGTGGATCTCGCGCTCGCTCGTGGTGTTCTCTCTTCTTCGAGAGACTTGCTCCGAAGCCATGGTAGCTCTCTCGAGTCTCTGTGTGTTGTGTGCGTGTGCGTGTGTCTAGACTTGTGGATTGTGCGTTTGAACTTTCAAAAGTGATAACTGATGAGAGACATGGAAGGGAACGACGGTGGCATTAAGAAGAGCGCGAAGAAGAAGAAGAGGATGAGAACGACGATGGACGTGGTGTGCATGGCAGGAGACGTGTCAACTGACACGGTGCCACGTGTTGAGAAGATGGAAATTACGGTGAGTTAGGACTCAGCTCTCGACACGTGTAATCCGAATTGGCGCCTCATCAAGCGGGGGAGCTTACCTGGAATTCCTGTCTGCCACGCGTCAATAGAAACAAAAAAAAAAAAAAGGGGAGAGATTATCATATCATGATGAAACTTGGACAAGGTTGACCGGTGGAGCACGAGCACCCGAGCCGAGAAGGAAATTGAATTGTTTTAAGCCCGCAATTTTGCCCTTTGGGCTTGGCCGGGCTGGCCGGGCCCTTCCAGCCCGTGATCAAGTAATTTTCCGGTTCGTCTATTGGGAGACGAAAATCTTGAAACGAGACCACTTATTATATCCGCACGCCACGTGATATGATTCTTTATTAGCTGAAGACCAAGGGGTTAACGACGACTTTAGGGTAAACCACCGCCTCACCGGCCCTCCCGGCTGATTCGAGGGATGATAAAAAAAATCGAGAGCTATGACTCAAAATTATCTTCATTCATTCCCGTAGAGTACCAATGATTTGCGACCGCATTTACACGTCCAGTTAATAAGCAACCTGACCGTACAAACTCATTTCATGGATAATTTCGGCCGTTGCAATCGATTCTTTTGTATGTAGATGCCTTGGATCGAGATATATACATCTGTTTCTGCTGCATATACAACTTCTCGGTCAAAGTTTGACCCGCCGGAGTATCGGCGTTCTCTATCGGCATTCATGACAGGGGAAGAACTATGAATCCTTCCCTAGCAAACCGAAGGCCATAGATACATAATATCATCAACGGTGAAGTGATATTGAAGAGCTCTCACGCTTACACCGATAGACACAAGACACGAGTGCTACCTTCGCTATTCATTCAGTCAAACTTCATTTCATCCTTTTGGAATACGTAGAAGTACAAGGACAGCCCATAACCAATGCCCACCAAGATCATCTGTCCTGTAAATTTGGAAAGATCATTGCCAAAAGTCAATGCCAATCCCTTGGCTTAAATCTACTGTCAAGAAAAAAGGAAGTCAATGGAGGGTGGGCAAAAGGGTCTCACCAAGTTCAATGTGTCTGACAACGCCTTCATCGTTCCTTGTAAACAGACCCTTCTGACTGGATGTGGCTTCAAGATGCAGAAACATGGAAAACACAACCAACCCACTCCCAATTTTCTCTCTCACAACTCTCTCCCTCATGTCCAGCGACCAGAAACCGGCGAATTCGTGCCTATAGTCCTCCGCCACCACCTTCACGAACAGAAACAGCCCGAGCCAAAGCGCCGGGTTCCCAATGCTTGGGATCAGTTTGGATGTGAAGAAGACCAGGCTCGTCAGGTTCACAAGGCAAGCAAAGGAATACAGAGGCAACCAGAAGTACCAATCTGACAAATTTTGCAAGAAAATGGATAGAGTCATCAATCGGTATATATATATATGTGTGTGTGTGGGACTGCAGTCAAAATCATCTGTTGCAGTACCTGGGTCATCTAGTTGAACAGATGCAGAGTAAGCAAAGAGAAGACCCATCAGCAGAGAGCAAATTCCAGATAGTTTCGTGGGTGTTGCCATCTTCTTCAGCTCCGGATCTGGAAATTGAAAGTTGGGTTGGTGTTGGATTTAGTGAATGATGAGCTTCAGAACTGGCTTGGTTTGAACGACTGTTTCATTGTCAGTGTGCTACAGATGAGAGTCAGGGGGCAGTAGAAGGAAGAAGTCGTGCTTATCAAGGCCTAAGGAATAAACAAGTGCCCTTCTGAGAAAGTTGAAAGTGATATACGAGCATAGAATATGGTCAAGTGGGGAAGAGAGGATGTGCATGTGCATATTCCAATGCTGTATGTCCAATTTGTCTTCTCACTAGATTTAAAGCTTATATTGCCACTGTATTGGTGAGAGGAACAAGGATGGCCCGCCTCGCAAAAAGAAGTTGACATTGAAGGTGGTATCCAATGAGATCTGTTTATGCGTATAGGTAAAACGAGATCTGCGAAAAATAAGCTCGAGTATAGTTGACTTGGAATATTGACAACCAACAAGAAGTTTTTCCCTTTGACATGATATAATTAAGTTGCAAAAAACATAGATTGTTCGATATTTTTTGTACCAATTAAGTAGGAATTTTCCAATCATAAGGTGTGGTTTGATCAGAAGAAGTATCCATAGCAAGGAGAATACGTCCTTTAACAGAGTACCTTGAAGACACATTGTATGAGCAAATCACTTTAGCACTGTGGAGAAAGTAAAAACAATGTGGCTTCGTCCAAGAGAAAAAGCTCTTAAGTGTTTGATAGGTCGATTCTCGCAATCCAAAGACTTCATGAAACAAGAAATCTGAGAAACTTTTGAGAAGCAACAGCTGCTCGAGATGCGGCTCTGGATAATGAGGCGGACAATGATCAACAATCATTTACAAAACTATCATGTTTTCCTCATACAGCTTTAATATGAAGGTTTAGAAAAATGACATATCTTATTTTTTGCCGTTTAGTGTGGCTCTGGAAGCAAAAAGACATCCTCGCAACCACATATTTAACAAGGCACAGTTGCTGTCACAGTTCTGTGTCTCGAATCTGTTAGGACATCTGTCACATTCTCAAACCCCGCTTCCCTTAGCGTTCCTTCCAAATCAGTCAGATAGTACTCATCTAGGAAGGGTTCCGTACTCTTCAATAGTGTAAACAGCACAGGCGACAAATTCTGCAGCACATAGCAAAGATGATGCATTAAGTTGCTGATGTTAAATGGCCAAAGAAAAAGATGTTTCAGCCAATGAACATGTTGCTAATGACGAGTAACTCCTTTCAGAAACTGCTCAGTTCCCGATTTCTGTTTACAAGGCCGATTCTCTCCAAGATTTAATGACTTATTGCTCTGTTCTAATATTATAGTTTAAGCCAATCAAACCCATGATTAAATCGCTGTGCAGTTTATCGTAGCATTTAGCATTTAGGATACTATTCTCAACTAAGCTAGAACTAGACTTCCTACAATCATTTTTCATTTTTCTTGCTATTTTTCAAAGTCAATTTAGCAATGGAGGCTCCAGGTCATATCCTTCAGCAATCACAAAGAATGGTGACAATCATACAAGAAAGCCATTTAGTAATAGGACTACTGAGGTATAAAATGTATGAGCTGCAGCAGTGGAAAATGTTCTGACCAGTCGAATGTTGATTAATTAGAACATTTACAGTCTCATGCAATAACCCAAGCCCACTAATATAGAGATGAATGCTATGACATATAAGTTAATAGCCACCTTAATATTAGCAATCAGATACTCGTTTGTACCCAAGGCCCTGCTACTGAAACCAAGAATCTACACTTGCCTCTACTATATTTTCTGAGGAATTGATGTCTTCCTTTTTCTTTCCCCAATTCTTCGTAATTTAGAATAATTCATGGAAAAGGACAAAAAAAAAATGTGTAGATGAAAAACATGCCATCAACAAGGAAAGCAGGTAGTGCTGATACCTGCATTTGCAAAATTTCCATTGGAAGAAACCAAAACAATTTACAGATATCTGAACCATACCTGAAGAACCTTAGAGGATGGCTGCACCAACGAGTAAAGGAGATCATATCAGTATTTCCATTATGGAGAAAGGATCAGCAATAATAAACTTTAGCGAGTGACACGAGATAATACACACCGCTTGATCCATTATGGCAATGGTGCCGCCAGGTCGAAGTAGCTGAAACGATTCCTTTACTACATTGGCTATTGCTCTAGTAGGACATTCATGAAACTGTATGTAATTCTTTAGTTAGAAGCAGGGAAGCAGATGCTAATCATATGTTGCACATAGAAGAATCAGAAAAAGAAACAAATCTATCAAACTTAAAATATACATCAAAGATCTCTCGGCAGTTTCCAGCCCTGTCCCATGACAAAAACAATCAGACCAGAAGCTTTCATTGAGACAATCTGACATATCGCTCGTTCATTATTTAGTTCCTTGAGAATTAAAATGTCAAGTATTCATTATTACATTGTAAAACATGCAGGTACTGTGACAGCACTTATCAGTCCGTCAAGTTTTGCTTGTTTTCTATAGATAAAATAGGCTTAAATAGAATCAAACCAACTTGCCAATAGCTAAAAGTTCAAAAGGCTATGTGATCTTTTTGCCAACTGGATAAAAACCATACCATTAGAGAAATTGAAACAAGGTCAAATGATCTGGATGGCAAGCCTGTATCTTCCCCATTAGCATGTACCCACTGAATTGGTACTGTTCTTTGGGACCTCTTTATCTCATTAAACTGAGCCACAGAGAGAAAATATGGCGACAGATCTAGCCCCTACAAAGCAAATGCGTTCAGACAGAGACTAATTGTTATGCTCATTGCACAGGGAAAGATTAATCTGATTGGAGTACATGCTTACACACATACAGTGACTTTTGCTGAAGGGAATGTGTCGGCGAGATAACCAGTGCTAATGCCTACTGAGCATCCGATATCCAGAATGTCTTGAACCATGGAACCACCAGAGTGCTGTCTGTGGTGCTTTTCAATTGCCTTAAGCCAATTTCCGCGCACTACTTGAGTTGCCTCATCCGCTGATCTGGCATCAGGTACTGCTCGTATTGACATCGACTTTGTGGCAGGCTCTGCTTCTGCTGCAGCCTGCAAGCATTTTGTGCAGCAACAATTTACAACTACTTTGATTTGTATTAATTGCTTTATGAGGATATGTTACATCATCGATATCGTGTTTTGAAATTTCATAATAGAAAACATGAAAAAGACCATTTTTACAAAGTAGCGATTTCTACTTTCCAGAATAAATGGTAAAGCACTTGCAACAGAGCAAAAGATTATTATGAAAGAGGCAGTTAATTGTGTTCTCAAAATGGTTGCTAAAGGAGATAAAAGTTATAAAGACCAAACACTCACCGTCCATGAAAGGTTACCCTCATCATAAGCATGGAAAGGACTCAGATAATCTGTTTAAAGAACATTCATTTCATCATTTGGTAGTCAACTAAATTGCACTGAAAGCTTTGCCCATGTGAGGCTTTTCCCTGTTTTTGGTGCAATATGCTTAACAAGAGAGCGCATACATGTGCATAGGGGTGAGTCAATATCTAGGAAAAGCATATGGAGAAGAAAAATCAGAATAATGAGTAGAAGGAATCGAGAGATTTACAATCTGGGTACACAAGTGAGGGGTTTTGAATGCTTTCTAGCTCCTTATAAACATCTGATTCCAGAATCTGTCTCGTCATCTCTCGCCACGGGATGTCATTCTTTTCAGCTGTGCTGTACATTAGGCATGTCAAAGAACCGAATCAGCATCTCCGGCTTTATTCAGAGTCACAAGATCAAGAATTTTTTCGAAAATTTCCAAAAAGTAATAGAATAAAGCTTCTTTCTTTGTCTACAATTTTTCCGCATTCCAAAAATCCTGACCCCATATGAAAACCAGGTCATTACCCACTTGCAGTAACCCCTGGCCTTGAATCAAGTGTTTCATGGTGATCCAACAGAACACCATTTCAAACTGCAGCAATCAACCAATACTTATCCCAATCCACCTCTTTTCACCGAAAAAGAAAGATTGTTACAGATTACCGTCCTCATTTTTTCCCAGCTCCTAGCTAGCTAACATCGCATTTCTACCAGTTGCAGGTGAACCTTCCAATATCCATACCATGAAGCTGGACTTCACAACACATCCTATATTCAACTCCAACAAAAACCAAACTCATTCGCTTGCACTAGTGCATTCTGTAGGTCACACGCACCACCGCCAATCCATTTAAACACTGAAAAATTCATGCCCCGTTATTCTCAATCCATCTAATGGACCAAACTACGCGAACACATAGCGCACATTTTCGGTGTAATTGGGAATGCAATTGAAGCTGAGTCGGGTTACCATTGAGTAGTAAAATCGGACGCATGGAATAAGAAGAAAGACCACCTGATGAGGACTTGCCGTGCGCCGAGCTTGAGAAGAGAGTAGATAGGCTTGAACGAGATGACGGCTCCGACCAGGCGAGAGAGCGGCGTCTCTCCCGCCCATTTCGGCTTCTCCAGCTGTCCTTTCTCGTACGCGACTTCCGTCGCGGCGGACGACGACGACGACGCCGCCGCTCTGATTGCCGGAATTCTTGCTCTGTTGCTGTTGCTCCTGGTTCTTGCATCGTGCCCACTTGCTGGCGAACCGAGATAGAGCTTCTGGGTGTTCGCATACAACGCCATTGGAGTACTCAGAGTGAGAGAGAGAGAAGGAGATTGACGATGCAGAGAGGAGGAGGAGGAGGAGGAGGACCAAGAAGCAGGATGGTGTCTACTGTCTTAATGCCTTGTCTGCGTGGCGCGAAATCTAGAGGAGCAATAGCGTGTTGACACGTGGATGAGAGGGGATTGTTGATTGCGTCGCCTGCTAGACAGCCAAAGAAGAATGGAATTTGAACTTTCATGTCCGAAGAAGAATGGGATTTTCAGTTTTTTTTTTTTAATTGGGTTAAGCGCAATTTTTAATGCCCGAACCATCCTAATTCTTGCAATTAAAATTTTCCGTTCTTTGTTCACCAAAAGGATAAGCTTTTAATTCTTCAAAGAATTCGATGTTTGACGAGTAATTCATGCTCGATTTCGCCGACGCCGAACAGATGAAAGCCCTGGTCACCGACGCCGGTTACAGCTAAAAGAGAACTGCCCAAATTGTTTGAGAACAACAAAGTCAGACAGAACACATTGTTCACCCAAACTAATAAAAGTTACTCTTAAACAGATCAGCCGTTTGGAGCAAGAATAACAGGAGCATTACAACTTGACTCTAGCATCCTAGTTCACATTGGAAAACATTCTCAAGGCATCTCACGTCTTCACTTGCAAGGTGCCAGGAACTGTCATTTGTTGAAATCATGTCAAAGTTGGCTAAGGGATTCACTGAGACATTCAGTCTGAGGGAGATTGCCTAGCGGGCTGCAATTTTTCAAAATCTGCTGTTCAGTCTCGATGCCGACTTGGCTTCAGTTTTTGCCATAGCCATCTGCCTCATTTCTTATGCCCCAGTGCTGATACAGTATTAATCGTCCAATCGAGCAATCCAGTTCATGCAGTTAAATTATGTGTATCCCAGTGAGCACTTCACAACTGCTCGAGATTCCTGGTATTTTCCTGCTGGAAGCCTGGAACAGAAGTCCTAGAGCGCAGTTCTTCAAAAACTGTCGAGAAGTTAAGCCACACTTTTCCAATGGACTTGCATTAGTAGAGAACTACTTACCATGATGAGTGTCTATTAGCCAGTCTTACGATATCCATTCAGGAGAAGTTTTCCTACAACAGACCAGACACTCAACTATAACTTCCTTTGAAATATTTCATATTACCAATGATGATCCAGTCAGTCATAGCTTCAGGCACAAAACATCTCTATAACCTCACCTCGAGAAAAAAGGAATGAAAGAACATATGGAACTTCATCAGCACTTATGAAGCCATTTTACCGAAGGATGCTCCATGTACGAAAGAAGTCAACACTCTCGGAAGTTAAATTTCTTTAGCTTCTTCCAGATCTTTCACAACTGAGTAATTATGCCCTTCGCCTCTTGTTCAACACTGAGGGCCTCTGAGACCCCTCTGAAGCAGAGAACTGATCGACTATTGAACAGAGTGCCAAGTGAAGAGACCTTGAAAGAAACTGACACAATGTCTTATCTCCTTCATGGCATCTTGTCAGTACCATAATACTTTTCATCCTTCCTTCGAGGGTGGCAACCTCTGCACTCAACACAATCAACCCAAGGTCGACAAGCGCTTGTCTTAGATTGGAGAGAAGGCCGGGTCTGTAGGCACAACAAAGTGATGCCTTGATCGTCTCAAATTCCAAATCCAATACTTCACCCTGTTCTTGCTCCACCTGTATTTCATCAGCATCTGTCGGTATCACATGCTGCTGCATGGCTTCTTCAGCATTTCCTTTCAGCTTTCTTAAGTGGTTGATGACCTCGGCAAGCAACGCTGCTTTGTCCATCTGCGACATCCAAATTTGCAATTTAGCTAACATTCCCATAAATCATTAGTTACAGCAACATTGGTAATACAAATCGACACTCAATTGCAAAAAAAGACCTGAGATTCACCATGCATTCGAGTTCCGAAACAGAAACACCCAGTTTTCTCACCAGCCAGTAGAGCAAAAATCTATTCATAATGGATCTTAGAAGAATACAACTTTGAAGGGCACAACCCTTTCTATTTTTGCGCAGGCATTTAGAATCCTTCTGTAATGACTTATTTCACTAGCAATTTATGGATAACACTACCACTTTCCACAAAACTAATGACTGCGGAATCGAAATGAGGTTGTTTGTCCATATATTCAGGGGGAAATTGAGGAGAATGTCAGTATGCAAGACGGATAATTAGAGCACCGCCCAACCCATTTCTCAACAATCAACATATCAATTCCAGTTAACATGAACCGAAAGGACTCCTTTTGGACTGCTTCTCATCATAAACATCTTAAACATTCAATAGACAATTTTTTTTCAAACGGCACTCGTCTGGTGGTTGGACTCATCATACAAACAAGAAACATGAAAAAATCCCGAGACTACTTCAGACAGTAGCAATAATCTTATAAGCACCGACATATTCCTCAAAAATCATGCCCTTTCTTTTGACAATTTCCCAACTCGCCCTTAAGAATTCAAGCAGTCAACATCACTGGACCAGCTGAGACTGGCAACGCCACAAACCAAAAACCACAGAAACTGCAACAATCTCTACCTTCTTTGCCTCGGGAACTAGCCCCCGAAGCGTGTCGAGATGCTCGTTGATCCTCGCTCTCCGCCGTCTCTCCGCCTCACTGTGATTCCTCAAGGCATCAACATTCCTCTCGGCAGGTGCCATTTTCCTCTTGGCGCTCACGCAGGCCTCGACGAGCTCTCCTCTCTCACTGTCCAGCACCAACGACGAACACAACGACGACCCATTTGTCTGCAGTGTTCCAAACCCAGGTTTAACCCGAGAATCATCGCTCAAGACCTCGAAATCCGATTCGTTCATCCTGGAGCTTGAACCCGGTGGACAAAGGATCTCACAGAGAGAAGACTCGACACCACTGCGAACCGGCAACGACTTTGAAAATCTTGAACAGGGATCAAGACGAAAACCGTAAAAATCGATACTTTCTAGCTCGACTCACTCCAATCGATTCTGGGCAGAGAGCAAAAAGGAAAATGGCGGATCGGCCAGGAAGAAACGCGACATTGCTTCACCAAGTCTTTTGGGTTTGAAGCCTGGACTGTTGTTCATCAGCAGGCCATGTGAGGGATTGAGGCTTGTCTGTGGAGAGAGTTCTTCGCTCGCTCGCTTCAGCACTGCCACAACTACAGAGAATGTGGTCCACTGGGTCGCCGCAAGACAACTCAATTCCGAATGGAACCAAACCAGACCAAGACCTCATTCTTGTCCCCTCTCTTTTCCATCGTTTGCTTTTTGCCGCCTTGTCTTTTTCTTACCATCTTCTTTACTTTTTCCGTTTGTCTGGTTCTCGTTCAGCGTTCCATTTGAACTCTGTCTGATCGTCTTTTACCCTTTCTCCCCCAACGCGACAAAATTTCCCACCGCGCCTCTCAAATAATCTCCACTTCTCCAACCTTGGGTCGGGACATTGCTATGTTGCTCCAGAATTCCTTGGATAGTAGCTTATATATTGGTTGTATTTCTATTGTAAAGACGGCTTTTGATATTGAATTTTGAGAGTTCATCTCTATGCGCTTCGAGAGCGTATTGCATCTTCTTGCGTGTCGGCAAGTTCTACTCTTATTGTGGTCATAATATTTATGTATGGAGTAACAATATTTTAACTGCGTGATTTTGTAATTAAGTATTTTCCTCGTTAAAGTACTTAATTATGTTTAAGTACATCAAAAAGAAGAGAAAATAAACAAATCTTCTTTAATTATGACCATTGCAATTGTTCAGGTATAGACATGGAGCGGGGCGGTGCAGCTCCCATGGGGCAACGGGCCCAGCCCTGCCGTTGGTAAAACTTTATTATCTTTTTACAATATCTTAAGCAAAAAAAAATTACAAAAATAATAAATTGAGAAAATTTCCCGATATATAAAAGAGAAAATTTTTATATACTTGTCATATAAGTATCTAGATATATTACAATAACCAAATTAACTATAATCGCTTGAAAGACTAACGAAAAAGCAATTATTAACAAGCAAATCTCCTTACAATCTCAATGTCTAGAAGTTATTAGTTCTTAGTATGGAAAGAGAAAATTGCAAGAAATTTCTTAAATAATATGGAGGAAATTTTCAAATAAGGGCCTTAAGTGTCTAACCTCAATGCTTAAAATGTTGGGTGCGCCCAGCCCTTAACAATTTCAGTTTAAATTTTTTCAATGCAGTCCTTAAATTTTAGTATTAATTCAATTTAGTACTTTGACCATAAGAAAATATTCAATATTGTCTTTTTATTAATTACAATTAAGAAATTAAATTAAATATGTATCAAAATTTACTAACCACATAGAACAAATTCTTAAATTTATGGGTGACATTGCACATTATTGTGTAATTTACCCTAAGAAAATTGAGTTTTTTCCTCGCTAAGTCATCCACGTCTCTTAGCCCACTTTCTCTGAAGCTTATTTTGTCCTCATCGATGATAAAAAAAAAAAAGCAAAAGCTGTCCGCTCGTGGACCGTGATTAACACTAATGAAATCAGTCTGACATTAGCAACAAAGCGAGCTTTAAACAAAGCTTGATTAATTAATTATACAGCGGCTGCGACTT
>BCNH02000011.1:5762021-5782838 GCA_001662345.2 Metrosideros polymorpha var. glaberrima
TAGCATGAAAAAAAGTTGGTATTTTGGGGAAGGAGACAATAGACTTCTGCACAACAAACACACACGCAGACACAAGTACGATATGGTATGAATTCTAAGCTCAGGTGCTCAGCTGAATTTGGTTCCAGATTTCTCAAACAATTAGAGATTTTCAAATAGGAAATTTCATAGTATTACTTTATAATCACACATCCAGGTGAAATTTACAAGCAGCGAGATGCAGTAAACATAGAAGAAAGTGGGAAATCCTGAGTCTTTACATCACATATAATCTCTCCGCATATAGTGAATTCAGGCTCATGCAGTTGGATAAGAAGCCTTCATTGCTATGCCACAAAGGCCTTCCTTAGCGCTAACATCTCTCTGCATCATTATGTACCCTTCCTCTCCCCATTCCGCACCCCACGAGTTCTTTACGAGCCAATACTTGGTACCGTCATCGCTGGTCCCGTATCCGACGGCGGTGACACCATGGTCCAACTCGGTCCCACAGGCTCCGGTGAACACGCCGCTGGAGTAGAATTGGAACTCGAATCCTCCGGCATCGATGGCCACGGAAACTGGCTGATTGGCAACTGCCTTTAGCAATGCCTCCTCACTGTTGGCCGGAACGTCTTCATAGCCCTTTATGATCACGGCGCGGTTTGATTCCGATTTGATGTTGCATTTGCCATCCGTGCCCACATAGGGATAGTTCGTCTCGGTAGCGAGGCCATGCTTTTCGACGAATTGGAATGCGCTATCCATCCAGCCGCCTTCGCATCCTTGGTCCTGGCCACCGACGTCGCAGTCTACTAACTCTTGCTCGGAAAGAGAAATCAACTTACCTGTGGTTATTTCGTTGATTCCTTCCACTGCCGCCACGGCTGAAAATGCCCAACAACATCCTACATTTGATTGGACAATCAAGTTAGAACAAGAATATTGTTGGAGCTGCTATAAGAATAGTACGCAATTTGAACAACATATTGACTCCAAGAATTTGATATAGAATCAATAGATTAATGAAGGAAAATATTGTTTGTTGATGAATTAAATTCCATAACTTACCACATTGGCCTTGGTTCTTAATCGGTGTCACGGCTCCTTTCTTTCTCCAATCCATGCCAGAAGGCATTGTGGTGACGTTTTCGTACTTGAAAAATGCGGCCTCGGTGGAGCACATGTGCGACTTGAATCGGTTCCTCGCTTTGAATTCTTCATTGGTGAGGTCGGCAAACCGATTGATGCCGAGCTTGTAAGGCTTGCCACTTCCCCGATTGAACGACTCGATTTGTCGCACGTTCACCTTAAATATCTCGAAACGGCTTTGCCTCTCGTCCATGTTCTTGTACACACGCCCGTTACGGGCCATCCATTGCTCATGCAGATCATACATGGGACTGTCTTGCTGGAGGGTACGACCCGCGGCTTGGCAAGCCGAAGCTCCCAAAAGGAAGATCAAAGTCACTAGGATGCAACATCGGTTTCTCAACGATGCCATGGCTTCGCTAGCAATTTTAGGAGTGAGAGATGAAGAAAGAGCAAGCGAAACAAGTTTGTGAGCACACAGAGTCCCAGATTCGCACCTCAGATTTATAGTCCTTATGTCCTGGACCATACGAAGAATTCGGGTGGTGGATTCATCAACTTGCCTGATAATCTGTCCTGATGGGCAAAATGGCACATCAGATCAGATATGAATTAGTTTCCATTTGCGTGCCAGAGAGAATGTTCTGAGATAGACATGGCACATGAGATTCATGTCACAGAAGCTCCAAGTTTCTGTTCGGGCCTGACATATAGGACTATCTGCTTTGGTTGTAACGTGTTCTTATCGTTCCTTCTTGGCAAAACTCGTAGCATGATGACAAATTTGGTCAGAACAAACTGCAGATGACCTTTCACATTGGAGTTGCATGGGCGTGCATGTGAGTGTTTAAAACGGCGGAATGGAGGATTATGCTACTTGAGTGAGTGTTTTGCTTCTCCACCTCTGCTTGGTCCCAAAAAATGTTATGTAATTATTTTAATTTACTGTCGGAGAAAAAATAAATTATATCCTCATGTACCTAGATATAGCCCTTTGTGTGGCTATAGTCAATTTGCAGAACGAAATGATTTTTGCAGCATGCATAGTCATAGGGATAATTACCATAAAAGTCATGAACTAATTATGCGGATGCAAATTCAGTCCTAAACTTTTAGTTAATTTTGGCAGAAAAAAACTGAAGTGGATGACGGTTATTCTATGTGGCACGGCCTACACTGACGTGGAGAATTATTGCACTATTGCATTCATACTAGAGTCTGAGCATACTCCTTAGAAGCATATTTCTGAATCTGAGCTTCCATTTTCTGGTCCTTCCAAGCATATTGGATATCGTGACTCTACCTTGCTGTTCACCTATCCAAAGTCCTTTCAAGCTTTACCGAACTCCCCGTTCTAGGCTTGTTCACCTTCTGCTAAAGTCCCTCCGGCTTATAGACACCTCTATGTCCAATGCCTTGTTCACCATAGAGAGCTCATAACTTTCAGATTTTCTGATATAGCTCTAAGATGTTTTGATATAACCCTAAGATGTTACAATAAGACATCATTCGCATAATGACTTGTGCCTCTTTTACCTGGTTCTACTCAATCAATAAACACATTAATAGCCTTTTATTATTTTGTCATCTTCAAAACATCATAAGTGATTTTCTCTAATAGCAGTCTCATATGTCTCATTGTTACTCGACCTAACATTGCCTATGCTGTTAATATTGTTAGTCGATACATGACTACGCCTCGTACGACTCATTTTGCCGCATTCTTTCGAATTCTTCGCTACATCAAGGGTACGTTATTTCATGGTATTTATTATTCTGCTAAGTCTACCTTGGAGTTGACAGCTTATTCTGATGTTGATTGGGCTAGTAAACCTGAAGATTGTCGCTCCACTATGGGTTACTGTTTCTTTTTGGGTACTTCACTTATCTCATGGTGTAGCAAGAAACAGACCACCATCGCTCATTCTAGTGTAGAGGTAGAATATTGAGCTCTTGCTGATACAACATTAGAGTTATTATGGCTACGATGGCTACTAGAAGACATGGGAGTACGTCTACATAGCGGAACGGTCATTCACCACAACAATAGAATTGCTATTCAAATAGCACATACTGATGTTTTCCAAGAACGAACGAGCACATTGACCGTCATTTCATACGATATCATGTTTTTCATGGCGCTGTTCGACTTGTCTCTACTTCATTTGCTAAATAGACTGCTGATATTTTCACAAAGACACATCTACTTGGGCGTTTTCAAGATCTTTTCTCCAAACTCAAGTTGACCTCTTGCAAATCACCTTGAGTTTGAGGGGGATGTTAGAGATATAGATATATTTAGGAGATTTTGTATATTTCTCTTAATTGATTATGATTGAGATTTTGCTATGTTAGATAGTCTTCCTGTAAAGTTTATAAATAGGTCATATACTCTTCATTTGATAATGAACAGAATATTACATTTTTCTATTATCTCAATTGAGACAATAGGCTTCTGCACAAACACAAACACATACACACACAAGTACGATATGGTATGAATAATAAGCCCAGCTGAATTTGGTTCCAGATTTCTCGAACAATTAGAGATTTTCATATAGGAAATTTCATAGTATCACTTATAATCAAACATCCAGGTGAAATTTACAAGCAGCGAGACGCAGTAGGATAAGAAGCCTTCATTGTTATGCCACAAAGGCCTTCCTTAGCGCTAACATCTCTCTGCATCCTTATGTACCCTTCCTCTCCCCATTCAGTACCCCACGAGTTCTTCACCAGCCAATACTTGGTACCGTCATTGCTGGTCCCATATCCGACAGCGGTGACACCATGGTCTAAATCGGTTCCACAGGCTCCGGTGAACACGCCGCTTGAGTAGAACTGGAACTCGAATCCTCCGGCATCGATGGCCACAGAAACTGGCTGGTTGGCGACGGCTTTGAGCAATGCCTCCTCGCTATTAGCGGGAACATCTTCGTATCCCTTAATGATCACTGTACGGTTCGATTCCCCTTTGGCATTGCACTTACCGTCGGTGCCCTTGTAGGGGTAGTTCGTCTCGGTAGTGAGGCCGTGCTTCTCAACGAATTGGAATGCGCTATCCATCCAACCGCCTTCGCATCCTTGGTCCTGGCCACCGACGTTGCAGTCGACCAATTCTTGCTCGGAGAGAGAAATCAACTTACCCGTCATTATTTCATTGATTCCTTCCACTGCTGCCACGGCTGAAAATGCCCAACAACATCCTACATTTGATTGTACAATCAACTTAGAACAAGAATATTGTTGGAGCTGCTATAAGAATAATAGGCAATTTGAACAACGTATTGACTCAAAGAATCTTATATAGAATCAATAGATTAATGAAGGAAAATATTGTTCATTAACGAACTAAATTCCATCAACTTGCCACATTGGCCTTGGTTCTTAATCGGCGTTACGGCTCCTTTCTTTCTCCAATCCATGCTGGAAGGCACCGCCGTGACATTTTCGTACTTGAAAGATGCGGCCTCGGTGGAGCACATGTGCGACTTGAATCGGTTCCTTGCCTTGAAATCTTTGTTGGTAAGGTCAGCAAACCGATTGACACCGAGCTTGTAAGGCTTGTTGTTTGCCCAATTGAACGACTCAATGCCTCGTACATTCGCCTTAAATATCTCAAAACGGCTTTGCCTCTCTTCCACATCCTTGTACACACGCCTGTAACGGGCCATCCATTGCTCATGCAGCTCGTACATGGGATCGTCTTGCTGGAGTTTCCGACCCGCGGCTTGGCAAGCCGAAGCTCCCAAAAGGAAGATCAAAGTCACTAGGATGCAACATCGGTTTCTCAACGATGCCATGGCTTCGCTAGCAATGTTAGGATTGAGAGATGAAGAAAGAGCAAGCGAAACAAGTTTGTGAGCACGCAGAGTCCCAGATTCGCACCTCAGATTTATAGTCCTTATGTCTTGGACCATACGAAGAATTCGGTTGGTGGATTCATCAACTTGCCTGGTAATCTGTCCTGATGGGCACGCCAGATTCGACATTAATTAGTTTCCATTTGCGTGCCAGAGAGAATGTTCTGAGATGGACATGGCACATGAGACTCATGTCACAGAAGCTCCAAGTTTCTGTTCGTGGGCTGACATATAGGACTATCTGCTTTGGTTGTAACGTGTTCTTATCGTTCCTTCTTGGCAAAACTCGTAGCTTGTTGACAAATTTGATCAGTACAAACTGCAGATGACCTTTCACATTGGAGTTGTATGGGCGTGCATGTGAGTGTTTACAACGGCGGAATGGAGGATTAAGCTACTTGAGTGAGTGTTTTGCTTCTCCACCTCTGCTTGGTCCCAAAAAAATGTTATGTAATTATTTTAATTTATTGTCGAAGAAGAAAACTATTTTCACATGTGCCTAGATATAGCCCTTTGTGTAGCTAATAGTTACCATTTGTAGAACGAAATGATTTTTGCAGTGTACCTAGTCAAAAGGATAATTATCATAAAAGTCATAAATCGGAAAAATTGTCAAAAAAATCATAAATCTATTGCACTTTTGCCAATTTAGTCCTAAACCTTTTTAGTTTGCCAATTTAGTCCTAAATATTTTAAGTTCATGCTAATTCCTAAACCTTTTAAGTTTGCCAATTCAGTCATAAATCTTTTAAGTTTGTGCCAATTCAGTCTTAAACCTTTCAAGTTTTTTGCTAATTTAGTCCTAAAAATCTAAAGGAGGACTTAAAAGGTTTGGGACTAAATTGGCACAAACTTAAAATGTTTAGGACTGAATTGGCACGAATTAAAAATGCTTAGAACTGAATTAACAAAAGTACAATAGGTTTAGGACCTTTTTGACAATTTTGCCGTCATAAACTCATTGCACGGATGCAAATTCAGTCTTAAACTTTTCAATTTGATTAATTTAGTCATAAAGCTTTTGACGATTTGCCAATGTAGTCCTTCCGGCCAATTTTGGTAGAATAATGCTGACATGGATGACGACTATCCTACGTGGCACAGCCCGCACCGACACAGACAATTATTGCACTACCGCATTCATGGAAGTTATTTTTTCTTCGAAAGTTGAAATTTTCTTTCTATCATTTTGTTAAATGCATGCCACAAATCGTGAAAAGTATGATTTGCATGTATACGAATGAATCGAACGACTTAATGTAATAAAGTTTTGTGAAAGAGTCTAAAAGACATAAGAACACAATAAAGAGGGTAATTTGTAACATCTTAAATTTATCCTCAAAAGAGGTTTGGCCAAACCCGATTGTAAAGGTGGAAAAACCGTCGTTAAGTACCTCCGCGAGAGGCGATTTCACCGGGGAATTTAATACTCAAACTCGTAAACAGATTATCAACCTATCATTAATTCGAAGCCGCATGGAAAGTGCAAGACTTTACAAGAGAGAGCCTCTAAAGTGAGAGAAGCTTCAATAAATTATTGACGGGCTAAAGGTTCGGACACCTCGTGATATGAAAAGAAAAAGGGCGTTGAGTCAAGCATATACTTAGCAGTGCCAAGTTCAATTTGGTTGCATACTTCTTGAACAATTAGAGATATGAAATAGGAGATTTCGATATTACATTCCAATCACACAATAGTCACATGTGCTCAAGTTACTTCACGATATGACAGAACGCAGTAAACACACAAGGTAGAAAATCTGTACATCATACAGAGACTTCATTCATACTTATGCAGTAGGATACGAGGCCTTCATGGCTATGCCGCAAAGGCCTTCCTTAACACTGCCATCTCTCAGCATCCTTATGTATCCTTCCTCACCCCACTCCTCACCCCACGAGTTCTTCACCAGCCAAAATTTGGTGCCATCATCGCTAGTCCCGTATCCAACGACGGTAACACCGTGGTCCAAATCGGTCCCACAAGGTCCAGTGAACACGCCGCTAGCGTAGGATTGGAACTCGAATCCTCCGGCATCGATGGCCACGGAAACTGGCTGAAAGGCAACTGCCTTTAGCAATGCCCCCTCGCTGTTGGCGGGAACGTCTTCATAGCCCTTTATGATCACGGCGCGGTTCGATTCCGATTTGACATTGCATTTGCCGTCCGTGCCCACGTAGGGATAGCTTGTCTCGGTTGTTAGGCCGTGTTTCTCGATGAACTGGAACGCGCTGTCCATCCAGCCGCCTTCGCATCCTTGGTCCTGGCCACCGACGTCGCAGTCGACCAACTCTTGCTCAGAGAGAGAAATCAACTTACCCGAGGTTATTTCATTAATTCCTTCAACAGCTGCCACGGCTGAAAAAGCCCAACAGCATCCTACATTTTTGCAATGGAAACGGGACAATCAAACCAGAACAACATTCTTGGAGAAGAAATTATAAGAACATTAGGGGTTTTAACAACATATTGGGTCAAAGAATGTCGAATAATTGGTGAAGGCAAAAATGTTCATTCATGAACTAAATTCCATCAACTTACCACATTGGCCTTGGTTCTTAACAGGCGTCACGGCTCCTTTCTTTCTCCAATCCATGCTAGAAGGCACCGCAGTGACATTTTCGTACTTGAAAGAAGCGGCCTCAGTGGAGCACATGTGCGACTTGAATCGGTTCCTCGCCTTGAACTCCTCGTTCGTGAGGTCAGCAAAATGATTGATGCCGAGCTTGTAAGGCTTGTCGCCTGCCCGATTAAACGACCCGATGCGTTGCACGTTTGCCTTGAATATCTCGAAACGGCTTTGCCTCTCATCCATGTCCTTGTACACGCGTCCATAACGCGCCATCCACAGCTCATGGATCTCGTACATGGGATCTCGCTGGAGGGTGCGACCCACTGCTTGATGAGCCCAAGTTCCCAAAAGGAAGATCAATGTCAGTAGAAGGCAATATTGGTTTCTGAAGGATCCCATGACTTCGCTTGCAGATGCAAATGTTTAAGGCCAATGAAGAGTAAAGTGATCAATGGATGAGTGGGCACACAGACTCCTAAGATTAGCCCTCAAATTTATAGTCCTGAAGTTTCAGAGCGATATGAACTTGGCTGTGGATACTTCGACTTGCCGGATAATCCATGCTGTTCATATAAAATATATAAATCCTTTCCAGATTAAGAGAAGCAGTAATCATCTACGTGCCAGAGAGAGTGATTTGAGATGGACCGGTTCATGAGATTCATTGAAGTTCCTCTCTTTCTGTTTATCTGGACTGATAAACTGGACTTTGTGCTTTGGTTGTAGCATGATAGAGCAAAAGTTTCGGCCAGATGTGTTCAGTTTCCTTGTTGTAAATGCTTGGACAAGATGGTAAACTTGGATTTAATTTGGAAAAACTAGAGATTATCCTCGTACTGCATTGAGATTTGAGGACTTTTATTTCGTCGAGTGAAATTCAAGGAAAATTACAAAAAAGAAGAGGAAGTCATGATCCTATTATATGGATGTCAATTCAATCCTAAACTTTTCAATTTGTCCAATTTAGTTAGAAACATTTTGACAATTTGCCTATGTAGTCCTTTCGGTCAGTTTTGGCCGACAATCACTGTGGACACTGGAAGTGCCACGTAGGACATCAATCACTGTGGATGCTAGCTGTCCTACGTGGCATGACCAGCGTTGACGTGGACAAATTTTTACATTTTTTTTAAATTTTCTGATTTTTTTTAGTTATTCTTATTTTTTCCTCTTTTTCTTTTCCTTCTTCCTCTGCCGCTCGTTGTGGCCGACGATCGATCACAGGTGAGGGCCAGGCTAGCGAGGCTTGCCCTTGCCTAGCCAGTGATCAGTTGAGGAAGAAGGAAAAAGAAAAAGAAAAGAAAAAAAAGGAAAAAAAGAATAATTATAAGAAAATCCAGAAAAACAAAAAAAAAGTTGTAATGATTGCCTACATTAGCGCTGGTCGTGCCATGTAGGACGCCCGACATCCATGTCAGCGATTATTGGCCAAAATTGGCCGAAAGACTTACTGGCAATCGTTAAAAGGTTTAGGATTAAATTAGTTAAATTGAAAAGTTTAGTACTGAATTGACATCCGTACAATAGGTTTACGACTTTTTGGGTAATTGTCCCATGAAATTCATATGCATATATTATAAGTAAATGTTAAGAGAATTCGTCGTATTTTTGACATGGTCTGTCGAGATTATAACATTCACAATTTGTGGAGAAGAAAAGAAAATCTACATTATTGGCAAAGTATCGAGCTTGTCTATTTCCTCTAAGAGCTCCAAGTTCAATATCAGATTAATCTCGCACTAGAATGAGACCCGTGAGTAAAATATAAAAATTTAATACTCTGATGTACTTCTTAGTGAGAGTTAACAGTAGTCTTGCATTTAAATTTTTGACCCTTTAAAAAAAAAACTGAAAAAGGTAAATATTTTATAAATAATTCTAAAATATCATATGAGCATAACCACTTGAATATACTTAATTAATAATTAAGACTTGAGATCCATTGACTAGTAACGCCAATTATATAGCGAATTCGCATAAGTTGATCTGTCAAAGAAATATGGAGGAAAAAGTTCGCATAAAGGCTGCGTTTGGTTCAATTTTGGGGAGATTGAAAGCCAATGCCCCAAGCATCCTTGAATGAAAGTGAATTTGCTAAAAGCAAATAACGTTTGGTTGACGTATATTTTGTGTAAAGAAACTTTGAAAAAGAAAAAAGATAAAGAAAAAAAGAGAGGGCAGGCATTGGGAAGCATCCGTAGGGATGGCATGGAGTTTGGGCAACCTTCGGTGGTGACCATAGGCGAGCTTCAGCGGCGGCTAGAGGCAACCGTTGGCCAAGCGAGCATTGACCGGCAACCCTCGTCGCCGCAACCCTCGTCAAAGCTCTGCATAAGCACCAAGCGAGGGAGGTCGATGAAGCTTAGCGAAGCCCAAGTGAGGCCCAACGCCGAGGTCACATCCCCAAGTGAGGGCACCAGGGTCGAGCGACCTCAAGGGACGAGACGCCGGGGTCGTGCGCCCTTAGGTGAGGCGTTGCCGAGGTCGCGCGACCTCAAGCTTCCTAGATTTGGCCTTGGACGGTTAATGCCAACCCTAGGCGAGGCAACACCTAGGGTCGTGCGACCCAGGCGAGAGACGCCTAAGGTTGTGCGACCCCAGCAAACCCATCGCCGGCGTCCGTCCAGCTTCTCCACCTCTGCAAACTCTAGATATAGAAAAGATGAATAGTTGCGAGGGTATAATCGGAATATGAAATTATTTGTGAGGGTAATTTGGGAAGAACTTTTACAACAAAATCCAAATAAATTATTCATCTTGCATTCAAACTGACCGAAAAGAAGTTGGATATGAAAAGAAAACCTCGATCACAATTGAATTTAAGAACTGAATTTATGTAGTTTTAAAACAGAGAGAGATCGCACATAATATTGTGGACAGATATAGGATGTTATGACAGTTTAAGCTTTTGTATTGGCTACTGTGTAAATGAGACCTCATGAAATTGATAAGCAGAAGTTTAAGTCAGAACTATCGCTGAATTTGCTCTATATGTAGAGCTACGTAAGCAAACTTTGGTTTGCTGATTTAGTAATTGGGGATAGATGATCTGCCTTTAAAGTAAGAGCAACTTAAACAAATTATTGACGGGCGAAAGGTTAGGATACACTAGTGTTATAAAAATAAAAATGGCGTTAAGCATATAGCTAATGGTGCCAAGCGCAATTTGGTTCCATACTTCACGAGCAAGGAGATATAGGATATTTCAACATTATTTCCAATCACACAGTATGTAATAAACACACCAAGTAAAAAATATTTACATCATATAGACTTTCATTCAGACTTATGCAGTAGGATAGGAGGCCTTCATCGCGATGCCGCAGAGGCCTTCCTTAGCACTGACATCTCTCTGCATCCTTATGTATCCTTTCTCGCCCCATTCCTCGCCCCACGAGTTCTTCACTAGCCAAAATTTGGTGCCATCATCGCTAGTCCCATATCCAACGGCGGTAACAGCATGGTCCAAATCAGTTCCACAAGTTCCAGTAAACACACCGCTAGAATAGAATTGGAACTCGATTCCTCCAGCATCGATGGCCACGGAAACTGGCTGAAAGGCAACTGCCTTTAGCAATGCCCCCTCGCTGTTGGTGGGAACGTCTTCGTAGCCCTTTATGATCACGGCGCGGTTCGATTCCGATTTGACGTTGCATTTGCCGTCTGTGCCCACGTAGGGATAGCTTGTCTCGGTTGTTAGGCCGTGTTTCTTGATGAACTGGAATGCACTATCCATCCAGCCGCCTTCGCATCCTTGATCCTGGCCACCGATGTCGCAGTCGACCAACTCTTGCTCGGAGAGAGAAATCAACTTACCCGAGGTTATTTCATTAATTCCTTCCACAGCTGCCACGGCTGAAAAAGCCCAACAGCTTCCTACATTTTTGCAATGGAAACAGGACAATCAAACCAATTAACAACATATTGGGTCAAAGAATGTCGAATACATTAGTGAAGGCAAATAATGCTCATTCATGAACTGAATTCCATCAACTTACCACATTGGCCTTGGTTCTTAACAGGCGTCACAGCTCTTTTCTTTCTCCAGTCCATGCTAGAAGGCACTGCGGTGACATTTTCGTACTTGAAAGAAGCAGCCTCGGTGGAGCACATGTGCGACTTGAATCGGTTCCTCGCCTTGAACTCCTCATTCGTGAGGTCGGCAAACCGATTGATGCCAAGCTTGTAAGGCTTGTCGCCTGCCCGATTGAACGACCCGATGCGTTGCACGTTTGCCTTGAATATCTCAAAACGGCTTTGCCTCTCATCCATGTCCTTGTACACACGCCCGTAACGCGCCATCCACAGCTCATGGATTTCGTACATGGGATCTTCTCGCTGGAGGGTGCGACCCACTGCTTGATGAGCCCAAGCTCCCAAAAGGAAGATCAATGTCAGTAAAAGGCAATATATGTTTGTGAAGGATCCCATGACTTCACTAGCAGATGCAAATGTTTAAGAGCAATGAAGAGTAAAGTGATCAATGGATGAGTGGGCGCACAGACTCCTCCCAATGTAAACCGATTCAATGTCTTTGTATTCTGAACGTACATATTTATACACCATTTACAACTATGTTTCCTAAATCTAATCCTACAGTTATGGTAAGTACAACCAAAAGATTGAATAAAACAACTCATGGGATAAGGATGCCATTGTGACATATTATCACGATAAGATCACACTATGTGACATCCTCAATTTTCGACCAATGTACCAAGATCGAATTCGATGGATTTTAACCATAAATTCTAATCCGACGAAAGGTATTGGACGTTTTGTTACCGATATTTCAAAGTTTATCGGTAAATCCTAAATTTTCGGATAAGGGACAGTAAGCCGAAAATTGAGAACTAAAGAGACGTTATGGAGTTGGCACGAACTGACAGACCTATTTTTTTATTAAATTCGGCCACCAAGAGGCCCGATAATAGGAAATGACCGTTTTGCCCCGAAAGCCCATTTTAGACCCAAATGAAGAACCCATTGGATATCAAGCCCATTAGGCCCATTAAAATTCAAACTCAAGCTCACATGAATAGTGCCAAGCCCGTATGAATAATGCCGAGGGTGGAAAAGACCATTTTGCCCCTTCTAGAAGGTAGATATTTATGGGGAAAGAGACAAAATAGGATTAGAGTTTTTTTTTTTGCAATCTTGAAAGAGAAGACAACTTGATGAAGAAGAATACTTCTTGGCCACCCATTTTCTCTCTCTTTCTTTTTCTTCAATTAATGGCCTTGGATTGTCTTGAATTTTAAGAGCCAAATTGGATAACATTTGGAATTGCATTTATGGGTATTATTAATGCAATGTGAGACTTGGTGAGGAAGACAAGGCTTTGGAAGATATTTGGCCAAGACAACTCACTCTCTCTCTTCTCATTTTCACTTTCTCTCTTTCATTCTCTCCTTCTTTCTCTCAAAATTCGTTTGTCCCCCCCTCTCATTCATTTTCTCCATTTTTTCTTCTTGTTTCACACCCCTTACCTTGCCGTCGCGCTACCCAAGACGTGCCTTGAAGCCGTGCCCTTGCCGCCGACGTTTAGGCCACCGTCACCAAGCCGTGCTGTCGCGTTAAGCCTGTACTGAACTGTCGTCCGCTCGCCGCGCCGCACCGAGTCGAACCGCTGTTAATACCCATTTTCTTTCTATGCGTCGTCGCCGAGCCACCACCACCACTGCCTTCGCGTCGATGCCGCCGCCACCGCCGCCGTTAAACGGTGAGTTAACTCCCTAATCCTTTATTAGGTTGTTAATTGCACTTAGGGTTAGAATTAGTGAATTCTAGACTTGACTATAGTTAGATGGATTAACTATGGTTAGGTAAGTTAACCATGGTTGGGTTAGTTAACCATGGTTAAGTTAGTTAACCAAGATTGGGTTAATTAACCATGGTTGAGTTAATTATCTTATATATGTTATTAGTATGTTTTAAGATGAAAATTGCCTAGGAAAGGTAATGGTTTCATGATTGATGATTTTATAGTGGAAAAGAATGCATTTTGGCATGTAAATGTGATCGATGTGGTATCATGCTTATAGACTGAGTTTTACGCATTAAAATAATCTAGTATGCTCAAAAAAATGAAGCATGGGAAGTTTGGCATGAAAAGCACGTTGGTGTGATCACGTGTGAATTATTCATTGCATTTTTATGTGAGAAAATTGCAATATGTTTGATGTATGAGCACGATCATGGCATTAGCACGGATCAGATGGCATTGGCTAAAAAATAAGAACTAAATTGGCATGCATGATTGAGGTGCTTGTGTGATCACAAAAAGGGAACGGACCCTCAATGGATTTTGAGGATGATGCCTAATTTATCGTAGTCTCGGATTGGGTCGGGATGATGATGATTTATCGGATGCCCGACGGGGTTCGGATGATGGATCGCAGTAGATGCTGGACCGATTCTCCTTATGGAATGCCGTCTACCTTTGGGGAAGGTTGAGGTGTGGCTGCACCTCGGTCTTCTAGGAGGAGATGTCGCCGTGCCCGATGGGGCGGGACGATGCCCGGTCATGCCGGAAGACCGCCAACCTTTGGGTTGTGCCGTGGCCCGGAGAGGTCAAGAATCGCCAACCTTCGGGTTGTGCTGTACCTGAGAGCGGGCGTAATCACTAAGCATAAAACTGGACCACGCTTGATTGCATTGCATGTGAGAAATGGTGTTATATGTTCTGATGTTGTGCCTAGTCTGATGCATTTTTTTTTATTTAAAGAATGCCATAATTGATAACATGCAGGGCGTGTGCATGTGCCAAGACAAGGTAAGAATGCCTGTGATTTGCCTATTGATTGAGTTGAGTCAATCGAACCTGATATAGGTTGTGTAGAGCGAGAGTCGCTCGTTATTGATATGCCATCGACATTGAGTTGCATGTTTAGGGCATGCTCTAGGTGAATCAGCACCCTACACGAGGCTTAGGTTGTTAACTTACTAAGATTTTATCTCACTCGTTGTTGTTAACCGCTTTTAAGGACCATAGATCGGAAGGTTGACAGGTGCAGTTCGAGGTGCTCTCGCATAGAGAAGTTTAAGTTAACCCGACCCCCGGTATCTTTTTGTTGGTCTGATTAGGAAGTGGCCCGAAAGTGAGGGCTTGTAATTATAACTTCATAGGGTTAATGAGTATATAAATAAAATGCGAGTTTTGTTATGGATGTTTGGTTTCGCTGTTTTTCTTGCTATCCCTGCTGTTATGTTTGTTGAGTGGTTATTATACGTTTCTGCATGCATTAATTGAAAGATAAAATGAATGGGTCAACGACGCGTCTTGAGACGTCACATTTCTAATGACACAAGAGAAGAGATTCAACGGGATGGTCGCGTGCTCGAGGGTCGGGACATGACACACTATTACGCTAAGATGGCATATAATCACAATAAGATCACGTTATCACGCTAAGACTCCCCCTTAAGTTGGCGCATGTAGGTTATGAACGCCCAACTTGCAAAGTAGCCGCATGTACTGATCTCAGCCTAGTGGTTTGGTAAACATGTAAGCTAATTGTGACTCTGTACCAATCTTCAATGGAGCAATGAGGCCGACTTGTATTTTTTCACGAACGAGATGGCAATCAATTTCAATATGTTTCGTCCGCTCATGAAAAATCGGGTTGGCAGCAATATGGAGGGCAGCCTGGTTATCACAGTGTAAGGAAACTGGAGTTTGGAGAGGCATGCCAATGTCTTGTAAGAGGTATGATAACCAGGTAATTTCGCATGTAGTTACTGCCATTGCACGATATTCCGCTTCAGCAGAAGACCGTGAGACTGTGCTTTGTTTCTTCATTTTCCAAGAAATGGGGCTATCACCCAATAAAATGCAACACCCAGTTGTTGAACAGCAAGTCATGGGGCAACTAGCCCAATCTGAGTCACAATAAGCCGTGAGTTTGAGATCATTTTTAGCTGGGTAAAAAAGCCCTTGGCCTATAGTAGCCTTCAGATACCTTAGGAGACGATGTGCTGCATCCAAATGTGGTTGGCGTGGTGCATGCATAAATTAACTCAGGATGTTGACAGTATGAGTAATGTCCGGCTTAGTGACAGTCAAATAAATAAACCGACCAATCAAGCGTCGATAAAGAGACGGATCCTCCAATAGAGTGCCCGTATCAATGCTCAATATTAAATTCTGTTCCATGGGAGTATTAGCTGGCCGAGCTCTATTGAAACCACAATCTTCTAGAATATCCAATATATATTTTCGCTGGCATAAATAAAGACCAGAGGAGGATCGAGCCACCTCAATGCCCAAAAAATATTTTAGAGGCCCGAGGTCTTTTAAGTGGAACTGAGTGTGTAACATAGTCTTCACTGAATTGATCAAAGAAGCATTAGCACTAGTAATGACTAGATCATCGACATATAGTACCACAAAAACAAAATCGCCGCCATTATGTAAGACAAAGAGGGAATGATCGGCCTGAGAATGTGTAAAACCGAAGTTACATAAGGCAGTAGAAAACTTGGAATACCATTGACGGGATGCTTGTTTCAAGCCATATAGAGATTTGTGAAGTCGGCACACAATATTCTCCCTCTTATGTCGAAAACTAGATGGAGGTTTCATATAAACTTTCTCATCCAAGTCGCCATGTAAGAAGGCGTTGTTAGCGTCTATTTGTTCAAGAGGCCATCTATTAGCTATGGCAACGGCTAAGAGTGCACGAACTGTAACCAACTTGGCAATAGGTGCAAAAGTATCATGATAGTCTTTCCCTTCAACTTGGGTATATCCTTTGGCGACTAGACGAGCCTTATATCGTTCAATACTACCATCAGATTTTCGTTTAATTTTATAGACCCACTTGGAGCCTATGGCTTTCTTGCCAGGTGGACGCGGTACAAGAGACCATGTATGATTCTGAGTAAGAGCTTTGATCTCAGCCTGCATGGCATCTCGCCATTCCTGATGTCGCATTGCCTCAGTGAAAGTGGATGGTTCGATGGTTGTAGACAAAGAAGTAAGGAATGCCAAATGGGGTTGTTTAAAATGAATATAATGAAGAAAATTAGACATGGGATAAGAATTACCTGGACCATTATCTTCGGCGGAACTTTGCATTTGGGTAAGCGAACAACAATAGTCCTGGAGGTAACGAGGAGGTTGACGTGTTCGCTGGGGTTTGGTGGATTGTTCAGGTGGTGAAGATAAGGGTGTTTGTTGTGGTGTGGGCATTGGGTGTGGTGGTGTGGGGTTTGTAGGTGGGGTTTGAGTTGTCTCATCACAATGTGTGACTAGTAATGGTAATACAGGTGATCCTGACAAAGTAGGGTTAGGGAGCAACGAGTAAGGAAAAATTGTGTCGTGAAACACAACATCTCGACTTACATAGAGCTTTTTGTTTAGAAGATCAAAAATACGATACCCTTTTTGACCATTTGGATATCCCAAAAAAACCCGTGGAGTAGCACGGACATCAAATTTATTTTGAATTGAGGTGTTGCGCCCAAAACACAAGCAATCGAAGACCCGAAGATGAGTGAGATTCGGCGAATGACCATGTAAAACTTCATATGGAGTTTTTCCTTTCAAGATTGCAGTGGGAAGTCTGTTAATTATGTAGGTGGTAGTGAGGATGCATTCACCCCAAAACTCAATGGGAATGTTGGATTGAAAGCGTAAGGCCTGGGCAATATTTAGAATGTGTCGGTGCTTGCGCTCTGCCACCCCATTTTGTTGAGGGGTAGACACGCAACTTGATTGATGAACAACACCCATGGAGGCTAGAAAAGAAATGGTAAGTTGATTGAAAAATTCTTTTCCATTGTCCAAACGAATGCAATGAATTTGTTTACCAAATTGAGTTTTTACCATGGAGAAGAAATTAATGATAAAATGATTCATATCAGCTTTAGAAGACATTAAATAAAGCCACGTGCTACGGGAATAATCATCAACCATAGTTAGAAAAAAACGTGCTCCAGTTAAAGAGGTGGTTCTATATGGGCCCCAAACATCCAAATGTATTAAATCAAAGCATGAAATGGTAGAAATTGTACTAGAAGGAAATGGCAAGCGAGATTGTTTCGCAAGTGGGCACACAGTACAAGGAAATGTATTAGAAAATGAAATCTTATTGTCTAAAGCTTGCAGATGATGTAGAGATGATGAACCCGGATGTCCTAACCGCCAATGCTAGAGATCAAAGTGTGCACTTGGTGTGATGGTGGATTCCAAAGAAGTGGGTTGGGGTATGGAAAGATTGTATAAACCACCGTGCCACTTACCCGTCGCTAAAGTCCTCGTTGAGATTAGGTCCTGAAGAAGGCAAGTATCAGAGGAAAATGCAATAGTGAGAGAAGTAGTATTAGTAAGTTTACTAATTGAAATAAGATTAAATTGGAATTGGGGAATAAATAAAACATGATCAAGAGTTAGATATGGTAGGAGAGAAATTCACCCAATTCGTTGAACATGAACCATAGTCCCTTCAAGAAGAGACACATGATTGGAAGTTGTATTATCATAGAATTCAGAAAACAATGTTGCATCACAAGATATATGATCCATCGCACCTAAGTCTAGGATCCAAGAAGAAGTAGAATTTAAACAAATGGAAGTACTTGCTAAATTCACCAAAGGGTGAGAAGAAGGTACGGTATTACCAGCAGGAAGTAAATGAAGGAGCTGTTCTATTTGTGCAGTAGTAAGGGTCAGAAGAGAGGAGGAATCAACAGTGGCAGCTACGGCAACAGTCGGAGAACCAATTAGGCGTGAACGTCGTTGGCGGCTAGAATCATTAGCGAGGCGCTTGTTACGGTCAATCCACCATTCCAGATATCCATGCTTCTTAAAACACTTGCTTTCAAGATGTCCATCCTTTCCACAGTGAGTACAGTGTAAAATGGGCTTGAAAGAACCCGTAGATGGAGAAGTGCGAGCATCATTAAGATGAAGTGCAGCCATAGTAGCAGGATTAGGAATAACAGTGCGTTGTCGTTCCTCTTGTAAGAGTAAGGCATATGCTCTGTTGTCGGTAGGAAGTGGATCCATAAGAAGTATCTGACTCCGAAACGCAGCATAAGATTCATTAAGGCCTTGGAGAAAATCTAATAATGAATCCGTTTCAAGAAACTGTAGCAGGGTCGACATCGCTCCACAATTGTATGTCGGCAAGGTTTAGTATGACAATAGTTCATCTCAATAGGGTTTAATCACAGTGTAATAGGCAGATATTGAAGCTGTACCTTGTTGATGTGTAGATAAAGCCCTACGGATCTAAAAAATCCAAGGAGCGTTACGAGGGGAGAATCGCTCGCAAAGATCATTCCAGACATCATTTGCAGAGTCATACCAGAGAATGCTATGTGAGATCGTTGGTATAGTAGAATGAATCAACTAGGATCTCACCATGCTATTGCAACGTATCCATAAAGGATAATCCGAAGAGGTTGAAGTAGGACGCCACAAAGACCTATCAACAAAGCATAGTTTATTTTTCGCCTCAAGAGCCATGAGCATGGCACGATGCCATGTTGGATAATTGTCTCCATCTAAAGGAGGAGAGACTAGAGGGGCATTCGGATGGTCACTTGAGTGAAGAAAATATGGAGAATTTACATTGATCTTGGGAGTGATAGTAGAAATGTTTTGATCGGCCATGGAAAAAAGAAAAAAACTACACCGGGATCGATATTGGCTTTGATACCATGAGAAATAACATAATAGAAGATCCCAATGTGAACCGATTCAATGTCTTTGTATTCTGAATGTACATATTTATACACCATTTACAACTATATTTCCTAAATCTAATCCTACAGTTATGGTAAGTACAACCAAAAGATTGAATAAAACAATTCATGGGATAAGGATGCCATTGTGACATATTATCACGATAAGATCACGCTATCACGCTAAGATGGCATATAATCACGATAAGATCACGTTATCACGCTAAGAGTCTTGAAGTTTCAGAGAGCGCGGTGAACTTGGTTGTGGATTCTTCGACTTGCCGGATAATCCATGCTGTTCATATAAAATAAATAAATCCTTTCTAGATTAAGAGAAGCAGTAATCATCTACGTGCCGGAGAGACTTACTTGAGATGGACTGGTTCATGGGATTCATTGAAGTTTCTCTCTTTATGTTTCTCTAGACCGATAAATTGGACTTTGTGCTTTGGTTGTAGCATGATAGAGCAAAAGTTTCGCCCAGATGTGTTCAGTATCGGGTTGTAAATACTTGGATTTAATTTGGAAAAACTAGAGATTATCCTCCTTGTACTGCATTGAGATTTGAAGACTTTTATATAGTCGAGCGAAATTCAAGGAAAATTACAAAAGAATTCCTAATCTTATTGTACGGATACCAATTGATTTGTAAATCTTTTAATTTTGTCAATTTAGTCCTAAACCTTTTGATAATTTCCCTATATAGTCCTTTCGGCATATTTTGGTCGGCAATCACTGTGGACGCTGATCGTGCCAAGTGGGATGGCAATCATTGTAGACAGGCAGCCAAGCGAGCATTGACCGGCGAATTTCGTCGTCGTAGATCTTGTCGCAACTCTCGTTGAAACTCAACAAAAGCACTAGAAGCTTTGCGAAGCCCAAGCAAGGCTCGTTGCCAAGGTCGCGACCCCAAGTGAAGGCTGTTTGGGTCGCGCACCCTTAGGCAAGGTGTCGCCAAGGTTGCATAACCTCAAGTTTCCTAGATCTGGCCTTCAACAGTCAGCAAAAACCCTAGGTGAGGTGAGGCCTGAGGTCAAGTGACCTGCGGCGATGGTTATGCGACCCAGGCAAGGGCCGCTCGAATTGCACAACCCCTTGCAAAGGTCATGTGACGCCAGTGTGGCGTGACCCCTTGCGGAGGTTGTGCGACGCCAGTGTTGCGCAACCCCAGCTGACCCATCACCAATGTTCATCCAGCTCCTCCATCTCTGCGAACTCCAGATTTGCAAAGAAGATGAATAATCGCGAGGGTAAAATCGGAATATGAAATTATTTGTCTGGGTAATTTGGGAAGAACATTTAAAACAAAATCTAAATAAATTATTCATCTTGCATTGAAACTGACCAAAAAGAAGTTGCATATGTGTAGATGAAGAAAAAACCTTGATCACAATTAAATTAACGAACTGAATGTTTTTAAAATCGCTAACTTTCAATCTATTCTCAAATTTAACCCCGTGGTCCAGTCCTAACTTGACGTAACATTTCTACATCGATAACAAATTCACATTATCAATATGACATGGAAAATTATCTCAAAAATGAAATTGTTCTAGAATATGAAAATTAGGGATGACTAACGGCGATTTTTGGGCAGAAGGCTAATTGGGGAGGGGGAG
>BCNH02000011.1:5844946-5865626 GCA_001662345.2 Metrosideros polymorpha var. glaberrima
CCCCCCCCCCTTCTTTTCCTCCTGAATCGGCACATTCCCTGGACCTCGATCCATCAATCGATTGCCCCAAAAAGAGAGGGCTAGAGTTCGAGAGAACCCTTCTTGTTGCCTCCCAAATAGCTTAGACGTTGATGTTTAAGCATATTCTCTTAGCAAAGTATATACAACCCGGACAAAGATGGGAACTTTTGCCGGTATGCCAAAGGCAAGTTTGCTTCTCTAGGGAGAGAGAGACTTGTGGTGACCCTCGAGACTTCGACGACAAGCGAGAAGGCGGTGCGGCTTCCTCACGACCATCTTTAATCTCTCTCTTAAATCGTATAGAATTAAGTTGCATGGGCTGGGGCATAGGGTTCTCTGACTGGCCCAGCTGGCACGGCAATCGAACATCGAAGCTTGCCTCCAACCCCATCTGTACATGTCGACAATGTCAGAAACCCTCCCCCACTTCGTCTCTCAATTATGCCGCCTATGTTCTTACCCCCTCTAATTTTCTATTTGCTTCTCCATTTCCATTTTCCTCTCCCATTAAAATATGTCTCAGAAACAACCACCAAAAAAAAAAAACTTGCTGCGAAAATGAAGGCGATTTTTAGGGTTTGGTGGATCCTCTAGCGTTCCTGCTCTCGGCTTCTTTGTTCTTTCTCTAGGTTAAGATTTATTTAGTTTAAGCGGAAAAATGTGGTGAGAAAAAAAAATCTTTTTGTTAATTATCTTCTTGGGGGAATTAATGTTGTCGATGAGCATTCGGCGGAACGAAAAAGAGATGGGTCGAGAAAAACTGGACACAGCTGTGCACACAGCCTTTCACCACGAGACATGCCCACCAAGAATGGAAACAGTGTTGCATCATGGACTTGCGCCACACCGCATGACCCACCTCATGTTTGCCAAAATGACCCACCGAGTCATGATGTTGGCTACACCCCTAGTGATGTGTTGGTTCATCCTTGTACGCAACATGTTCGTAGGACGTGCTGGCGTGAGATCACCGATCGATTAGCGTCATTTTTACCTGTCGAGTTCATCCCGAAGCCGAAAATGAGATTCCCATATTGGTTTCGGTCGTGGCGCTTTAGATAATTTCAACTGGGATGAATTTTTGCGGGACCCCGTTTTGCTCGAAGACCGACAGTTGGAACAGTGATGGAATTGACAGAATCGATCCCTTGAAGCTGTTACTTTACCCGTCGATTCATTTGTTTTCCTCATTTGGTCCTATGCTGGAGCTTATGATTGCTCGTTCAACGAGTCCAAGTGTACTTGCTGTTCACAAACCATCACATGTGTTGCTTCGAGAAGACTCGCCTTTTATTGTTAAAGGAGTCGAAAGAGGTCTTTTACATTGTTTTTGGTATTAGGAAATATAAGGGTAAAAAAATGCTAATTACATTGCTCATTAATTTCTAGGTTAATACCACAAAAACCCTAAAGTGGCACGCATGCAATAAATTTACCCTCCGTTAATTTTCGTTATATTTTACCATTAAATTGCTGAGTTAGATGACATGTGACAGTTGACAGTGTACCAGTTTGAGGTTTTTATCCTCTCGTTTGTTACATGTGTACTACTTTGAAGATTTCGTGGTATTAGTCCAATTCAACGGAAATTAATTGGTCAAAAAAATTAGTTTATGGGTAAATTTATCGTAGGTGTATCAGTTTTAGAGTTTTTCGTGGTATTAACCCTTAATTTCTTGGCTAAAAAGGAAAAAAAGCCATTCTACCAAAGTTTATTTATTTCTTATACACATTTATACATAACCATGGTTAAGGTCGTCACCAGTTTGAAAACAAAGGAAAACGTACCTTCGATGTTGATGAGCTGAGTTAACAATTATGAGATATTACTAAAAACATACTCACGCACTGCAGAGGCTTGAATCTTTTCATTTTTTGCAAAATAAACGAATCTCCCCCTTTCGATTAAAAAAAAAATGAAATTCTTAGTTCGTATAATATATTAACATAAAAAGGGACTCGGAACAGTTAAAATTCATACAAGTTATTGTCTTATGAGTCATGACACGAGGAGGTATTGTAATATCGAGAGAAAGTAACCAAAGATCCTCGAAGGAAACGATGAATAGGGAGAGAGTTCCATGTTGTGTTGATGCCACATTAAAATTCATCAAAATCAACGAAATTGAACGGGGCAAGCACTAGGAGAAGCAGGAATCCTAATTGGAGTCGAGATGAGTGGATAACACAAGGAAAATTCTCCCCACAAAGAGAATGATCGACATTTTGCAAACTAGATGTCTAAGTGATACTCGTCACGGACACTAATAGAGAGTACTCTATTGTAGTATTTGTTTGTTGGTTGTTTGTAAAACAAACAAAGTGGTGTCTTTCCTTGTCTCACGTAAGAAAGTTGGAAATTTGTCGGTCAATTTATAAGCGTGAAGGCCCTGTAGTCTTACAAATAAAGAAAATGGATTAGTGGGCTAATCAACAATTATTTTTTTTTATTAAAATTCGGATTTATAATTATAAAAATTAACCATAGTGTCCTATTGAAGTAGTGCAACTGTTCAACAAAGAGTTATGATTATTTTTTATTTATTTAATTTCGACTTTTATTTCTTCAGCCAGCAATTAGTTCAGAGGTTGTATCTACTATAGACATAAATTCCTAATTTTGGAAAGTTATGTTTATTCGGATATAACTTCTCATTTTCGCTATTAATTTCTAAACATGTATGTTCAATAAAGTAACTTCCATTTCTTCGTTTCTTTCTAAATATATATGGCCTTCTTTTTCAATTATTTTCGATTGAGAGTGCTTGGAAAAAAAACTAGAATTGCTATATGTTTTCTCATTCGAGACTTTGGTGTATCCTAAAAGATTTTTGCTAGTAGCCATTAGAAACGTTGTGAGGGCAGATAATTCCTTAAAGAGAGTATTATCACGTCTCAAAGTCTGATTTTATTTCTTCATCCCGATTATATTTTTCCCAACAATTTTGATATACAGTGTTGTAGTTGTTTTACTAATAGTCGAAGTGACGTATGGGGCTGTAACTAAAATTCCTTACGCTATCCTTTCTACATCTACCTGACTTTAGTAGACCTTTCACTAAATTAAATACAGTAAACCAGAAAAAAAGTGATATCCAATAGTTGTCATCCAGTTCATCAAATGGTCATCAAAGAATCACCATCTAAATAGCTTTGAAACTAACATTTTCTGTTTAGAAGTAGGCTAAACGAATGATTTGGAATATATTTTCCTAAAAATGATCGTTTATATCGTTTGAAATAATTATTCAACAGAAAATGATTCATTATCAATAATAATTTATGTCTAAATATTTTCGTGGATGATGAATTTTTTTTCGTTTGATAGTATTTTAAGCGATATAAACGATTATTTTTAGGATAGTATTTTTCAAATCATTCATTTTTCGTGATACAAATATACTTGTACTGTCTTGGTGTCCTAAATTTGACTATAAAAATTGTATTAAAAAATTACCGAAATTACAACTTCTTTTTTTAAGATAATCGAGAATAAAAAAACCTGGTAAAACCATCAAGTAGGAGGCACATTAGAAAACTCACGTCATTTTTTTTTTTATAGCTGATTGATCTTTTTGGCCTTTTCTACCTTGACAGCGATTTTTTCTTCCGAGACTACCATTAATTAATAGGAGGAATTTATCATTTCTTCTTAAAATGAAAACATGCCTAATAGGCTAGTACTAGTAATTTTCCACATTCGTTCTGTTTATTTAACAAAAAATGAAAGATTTAGAAAATATTTTTCTAAAAATAATCACTTATAATCCTAAAGGTAATTAATTAATGAAAAATATTTATATCACTGACAACAATTTATATATAAATATTTTCGTGAACGATGAAGATATTTTTCGTTCATTCATTTTTATAAGCGATATAAATGATCATTAGGAAAATATTTTCGGAACCATTCAATTTCCACAAAATAAATTGAGCCTAATTTCCTCTTTTATTTTTTGTCAGTTTCAATATATGGTCTAAGGAGAACCCACTAGGTTCCCACTTCTACGAACCTAGAACCAGTGTTCCAGCCATAGTACTGGGTTTCAAACCATTTACTCGAAAATTGGTTCAACTAATACAGTTTCTAGGTTAAATCGATTCTAAACTAATTTTAAAGCCTTTCTTAGTAAAAATAAAAATATTTATGCACCCATCAATAATCGAACAATGGTTTTAATCATGAACAAATACCAACAAAAGCACTTGATCAAAAAATGTTTTTGTAGTACAAAACGGTGCAACTTTAATAATTTGGTTTTTTACCCGAAATATGAAAATGGGTCTATCACTTGGTAGAATCGAAAACCAAACCAAGGCAGTTTTCAGAATTGATTCGTTCGGTTCCCAATTCAAATCTTTCGAAATCAAGAGCCACAATATCAATTCTTGGTGTTAGGCCTTAGAATCGACTCATCTTGAAGTTGATAACCCCAGAGTTAGTATAGTACTTTTGTATTATTAACTCATCTTATTCCCCATATATTACATTTTATCCCTTCATTCTCGTCATATTTTCCCTTCTTTTATGACAATAATCCACGTGTAAACTGATAAATCTTGGCGGCATTATCCATGGTGCAACTAAGTTATTTTTTTTTTCACGTTGGTCCAACTAAGTTTTTTTTTTTGGGGGTCAAAGGTCCAACTAAGTTAGGAAGGCATCGAAGTTGGCGAAAGAAATTGCTTAGGCTTCCGTAACCAGAGTAAATTCCGGGCAGTACGGAATGCATGGAATGATGTGCTATTTGGGTAAAGTCCACGTCATCACTTTATGCACCCCCACGCCAAAAAATTAAAGGCCCCGTTCCAATTCCAAGTACATTGTACATTTACCTCCCCAAGAAATCTCCATTCATTTCCTTTCCCTCTCAAAAAAAGAAAAAGAAAATAATGATAATGGAGAAATAAATCCACATGTATCCAAATTCATGCACTTTGGTGTCTCTTCTTTGCTCCTCCTTGTTATAGAAATAAATGCTCTCTATTTATAGTTTGTTGCGCTTGAAGAAACTTCTAAATCTAATTTATTCCTATGTACAAAAAAAAAAATGAAAATTTTAAAAAGAAATTACCCTGATTTCGCCATAGAACAATATCGCAAAAATACCATTCCGGTGATTTCTCGAATGGCTAACTTTTCCATTTGCACTTCATGAAATTCAACACAAAGGGATTTGCGACAGTTGCCCACATATGATATGAACTACTGTTTCGATTTGCCCAAATGACGCGACATTTCGCGAGATTGGGATCCCGCCTGGTTTGACCTTTTTTTTTTATACAAACAAAAACAAATTATACACAGTTCTATATATTCACGCGCTTTGCAAAGACTCGGATTTCTTCGAGCGAACAAAATATTGAACTGCAAAAATGAAAAATCATTCGCGGTAGAAAGAATGGATCATCCAACATACCGATTAACAGAGATATTTTTTTTTGTCATTTTAAAAATTAACCAAGACTTTGGCTATACATTAAGTAATGGAGAACAAAAGGACAGGTTAGTGGGGGAGCACACCAACTAAATTATATGGGGCTAATTTTGGCATCAACTTGGCTTTGCCCCTTTAACAACGAAGATCGTACCGCCGCAATTAAAAAATTGCCGGGAAATTAAATGCGGCGGCCAAAATGGCTGGCGAAACAATAAATAATTCAGAAAATAAATTGAACCGACCGACCGCATAAAAAATTAATCAGAAAAACGAGAATTTCCCCCATACAAAATCGTAATCGATCCTCATCGTCATCTTCTTCTTCTTCATCAGAGAGAGAGAGAGAGAGAGAGCGAGGAGTCGTCTCGTGAAGCAGCAGCGACTCTTCGTAGACGAAGGGAAGAGAGAGAGAGAGAGAGAGAGAGAGAGAGCAGATCGTTCGTCAGCATAAGTTGAGCAGCTTCTCTCTCTACCTCTGCATTTCTCTCTCTCTTCTCCTTCCCACATTCTTCGCTTCTTGCCGCGAGATCCAATCTCCCTCTCTCTCTCTCCCTCTAGTCGTTGGCTAGTTCGCGACCTCTCGCATTGCTCGAGAACCATCGCGAGGCGACGGGATCTAGCGAGATACGGCGGAGCGACGCGGCTTGCGGTTTCTTCGAGCTCGAGGCTGCGGCGGCGGCGGCGGCGATGTCGAGCGCTGGTGAGGCGGCGGGGGAGGACGCCGGCATTGACTCGCTCGCGACGCGTTTCGCGGACTCGGCGAGTTGCGAGATGAACAAGCCCGACTACAGGGAGCTCGATCTAGGCTCGCCTGTTTCCCCGCTGATGGTACGGAAGTCGATTAGTGGCGGCGCGACCACCACCTCGAGTAGCTCCTCGAGTTCTTCTGGATCGGTCTCGGGCAAGACGAGCGACGCGGAGACTCTCCAATCGGCGCCGACGCGAGGTCATCGGCGATCTTCCTCCGCCGGGGCTCCGTTGATCTACTCGAGCAGGAGTTGGACTCCGAATTCAAGTGTCAGCGGCAGCAGCATTGCGTCGTCGAATCATCACGTGAATGCAGTGGGTTTGAGCGGCAACATTTGTCCGACGGGGAAGATTTCGAAGCCGAATCTAACGAATGCCAACGGTAACAGGATGGCGACGTTGAGCTCCGGGAGCGGAAACTACGGCCACGGAAGTATAATGCGTGGCGGCGCTAGTACTCCAAAGACGAGCAATGGAAGTGTAGCAGAGACGAGTAATGGAAAATCTGCCGGCGAATCTGTTGTCAAGAGAGGAATGGCGAGTTTAGATCCAGAGGATGTGAAAAACGCAGGGAACGAACTGTACAGAAAAGGGAAATTCGAAGATGCGTTGTTGTTGTACGACAGGGCCATAGCGATTTCGCCTGATAATGCGTCGTATAGGAGCAATCGCGCTGCGGCATTGACGGCTTTGGGGAGGTTGGGCGAGGCGGTGAGGGAGTGCGAGGAAGCCGTGAGGTTGGAGCCTGGTCATGGAAGGGCTCATCAGAGATTGGCTTCTCTTTATCTCAGGTATATGATATGATCTGGTCCGTGATTGCATACACATACGCTCAACTTTCTTGTGTTTGATATCTTGCCGTCGCTAAAAGTTACATCTTTAGATTTGTTAGCAGAGATTACACGTAGTAAGCTCTTCACGAGTTCAATTATGATTGCTACAGAACGATTCTGTTTCTTTCTCTTAGTTTTCGTTGGACTGGCGATTTGGTTCTGCTGTGTCGTCAATAAAGGTCAAATTTCCTTTAGACTTTTCCAAGGAATTGTCTGCAGGCTTTTGTCCTGATTGGTGTGTTATGCTTTTATTCTCAAACTTCTAACACCCATTAGGAAGCTGGGTCTCAAATTCTTGATGAATAGTTCTTTTGGCTGCTTTGCTTTTTGTTAAGTGGCAATGGGATTCGATGCAGCATCCTGTCTTTTAGCTGTCTGCCCTTTTTTTTTTTATTATTATTATAAATTTTCTTCTAATTCAGGCTTCCCCAATTGGTTTCCCTGTTTTTGAATTGATGTTGAATCATGTGATGATAAAATGACACAAGTTCTCGGTTTTCTATATTGTGTAAGGATACTTAGCTTTGAAAGTTGATGATCTTTATTCACAATCTTGTACTTGTGTATTTCCAAGGCTAGGACAGGTTGAAAATGCGCGACGTCACCTCTGTTATCCTGGCCAGCAGCCTGATCCATGTGAGTTGAGTAAGCTGCAATCACTGGAAAAGCATCTGAACCTTTGCATTGAATCCAGAAAAAATGGGGACTGGAAAAATGCAGTCAAGGAATCTGATGCGGCAATGGAAGCAGGAGCTAAATCTTCTTCTCTGGTAAAAACCCTGGCTCAAATGATTAATTTCACTTATTTCCCTGACTGAAAGCTGGATGTTTGTTGACTCATCATGTGGAAAATTTGCAGGTTCTTGCTTGTAAAGCAGAAGCCCTGTTAAAGCTCCATAAACTCCAAGATGCAGAGATGAGCCTAAAAGCTATCTCCAATTCGCCCTTCTACTCACAAAGCAAGTTCTGTGGCATGGTTGCTGAAGCATATGTTCTCTATGTTCAGTCCCAGGTCGATATGGCAATGGGAAGGTATGTTCCTGATACAGAATTTTGAGAATTAAGGGTGATTAATTTTTGCAGGCTATTAAGAAATCGTTGCCATGTCTTGCAGGTTTGATAATGCGGTCGCAGCAGTGGAGAAAGCTGGACGTATTGATTACAGCAATGCGGACATTGCATTGCTGCTGAGTAATGTGAAAATGGTGGCAAATGCTCGTGCTCGTGGTAATGATCTTTTCAGCGCTGGAAGATTTGCCGAGGCCAGTTCAGCTTATGGGGAAGGCCTCAAATATGATAACTGCAATTCGGTTCTTTATTGCAACCGAGCTGTTTGTTGGTCTAAGCTTGGACTGTGGGACAAATCCATTGAAGACTGCAACCAAGCTCTCATGATTCAACCAAATTACACCAAGGCACTTCTTCGGAGGGCTGTCTCAAACGGAAAGGTAAATTAGGTGTCTTCTGGTTCGACAATCTGTTTCTCTATTCTGCATCTATATTTCTCCCGTTCGCTGTTTTTGTTTGCTTTAGAATCACGTTTCTCTGAATTCTATCTGATGCTGTAGCTTGGTCGGTGGGAAGAATCCGTCAGAGACTATGAAGTTCTGCGAAGAGAACGTCCAGGAGACAGTGAGATTGCTGAATCTTTACGACGTGCACAGGTTGCATTAATGGGATCTCAACATGAATGTCATAATCTGAAGCCTGGTGTAAATTAGTCGGGTTGTCTAAATTAAGTCCAAAGCTGCAATGCCATCCCCTGGTGAGCCACAATCTTGTCACTCATTCCTTCTTCCTTTTCTCCTCGTAATTTCATCCACACTTTTGAACTGATCTCCCCATCCATATGCTTCAAAGTTGTTCACTATAGATCATCTGCTATATCAATATTTCCTGGTCACAAGATTTCCATAACTGACTTCTGAAGAAATCACTGGGAAAGTCTCTGTTTTTTCCCCTCGTGTTGTGATGAAAATAAGGGCCTAATTTGTCGCTCACTATATTAAGGTGCAGAACCAATGTTTGCTTATGAATGCGAGTTAATCTGACCATTGTCTTGATATGCTGTAATAATTGTAGGAATACACGATCAAGCCACCAATTCTTGTCATGAAGGGCTGTAGATTTAGCTGTGTCAGACAGAAGCGGCGAACGCCCAGATCATCCTTGATCGTCCTAACCAGCCGGCTTTCGGAGGACTCTCAGTCACTGGAATTTTACTGTGACGTAACCAGCTCCTTTATTATATACTTAGGGAACCTTAGATGAAATTCAGCTCCTAAATTCAGGAATTGTGAAATAACTCGATTCTTTTCGCCGAGAACTTTATCTCTCGATTCATATTCATCCTCAATTCCACGGTCAATCTTTAGCCCTTCAATTTTTGTGGCAGATCATTTCTTACATACTCACTACTCAATCCTCATTTCTACCCGTAACTTGCTCCGTTTCTCCCTCATGCAGCTTCCTCAGATTACATTGATCTGCTTATATCTGTTTTAACGTTTTTATCTGAAGTCTGATGGTTTAGATCTCGAAGTGATCGAACAAGGTGGTCGCTCTTTAGGATATAACCTTCTCGGAAATGAAATTCTACGCTCATGATTCCTGGAAGCCGTCTCAAATTGATTACCAAAATTTGTTCACAAGCCTGTTATGTTTCTCTGTGCTGTTTCTCCGACCACAAAATTGCATATCCAAACCGGACAGACGGTTTGCAAACTGGAGGGCCGATGCATAAATTGCGTCGTGGATTGCTGCGACTGACTTACTTTCAGCCGATACCATTATCTGTGCAAGCCCTGCCTTCTTTACACTGAAATTCCATAGCTCGTGTGGTCCTTTCTACGTCTCCGAGCTATATGTCCTCATTCAAATGAACGAAACTTTCGCGAATAACTGATTGTGTTTGGGGGCCACCTAGTATGCCATCCCCAACGCTTTCATGGGTGCTCCTCTGCATGGGCACGAACGGCCGATGGATTCGCGCAGCTAGGCGAAGCAGTGGAGTGCACCGTCATTCGGGCCTGGTCTCTGCCGCCTCCTTTGTGAGGCGGAGCACTTCCACTTGCTGTCGAGATAAATTTCATCGGAATAACGATAGTTATATTCTCTATGTGCCGATAACTAAGTCGTGTTGCGCAATATACTAATTTTCCTAAGAAATCCCCCAGAAGATGGAGTTGTTTTTAACAAAGGGCACAATGAAAGGTACGGACATAAAATTACTGAAAAATTATTTAGAAATCGGCCTAATTCCCTTAAAACCCCTCCAACTTGAGATCTAGTCTCAATTCTGCACCAATCATTTTCTTTTTGTCTTAGAAAAAAACTTCAAATTTTAGGTCCAGTCTCAAATCTATTCCGAATTTTGTTTTGTCTAAAATAAATCACCAACTTTCAATCTATTCTTAAATCTACCTCTATGATCCAGTTCCAACTTGACGTGGTATTTCCACGTTGATAACAAATTCCATAAGTAAGGTGATGTGAAAAATTATTTCCAAAATGAAACCGTTCTAGAATATGAAAATTAGAAACAACTAATGACGATTTTTAACAGAGGGCTAATTGTGGCAGGTTTGAGACTAAAGTAAAAAGTGGTGATTTTTTTCTTAAACAAAAAAAAAAAGTTCAGGATAGATTTGAAATTGGATCTAAAGTTTGGATTTTTTTTTTAAATAAAGGAAACCTCGAGGCAGATTTGAGATTGCATCTAAAATTTAGAATTTTTTTTTATGGAATTAGACCATTAAATTTTACAATAACTCGTTCCAAATTACCAACGCAAAATAAAAATTTCGGTAATCTGAATAAACGGATTTTTAGAAAGCTTTCCCCCCAAAAAGGGAAAACTCTCAAGTATTTCCGATCTCAATTGCCATGTGGGATTTTTTTGCTTATTAATGGCCTGGTGCTTTTGACTTGACCCCCCGCGCTTGGATCAGTTACTACCGTTAGAAAGAGGGACTTGCTCATCGACGAAACTCTTCCTTTCGCGTTCCGCTGTAGAACATAAACTCCCCAACTTTCACGATCCGTTCTCTCTGCCGATCGTCGTTTTTTCCCTCCTCGTTCTTCCACCTCCAATTGTTCAATCCCCATTCCGCATCTCGCTTCCGCGCCCGAGACGCCCGAAAACAGAAACAAGAAGATGTCGAGCGGCTTCGGAAGAAACAGCCCGCAAAGCTCGGAGGATACACTCGAAGAAGGCGAGATACGAGACACTCCCTCTCCCGGTGAGGATAGCGCACAGCCCGATGAACTCGGAAAAGGAGAAATGGTATGCGACGACGGCGGTTCCTCTCCCGATGATCGCAAAGATTACCCCGGACGAGTCGAGATCGGCAGCAAAGCGAACACGACAAAGCTCGATATACTGACGATCGCTGCGACCACCTCGCGAGAAGAAGCGCGCCGGTCTCAAGAATCGTCCATGGCGGTGGCTTCATCTTCAAGCGAAAACCCTAGCACCCTTTGCGAGAGAGTCCGGAGATCTTTCTTCCCGGGTGTCGTCGCCGACGACATGATCGGGGGGTGCGAGATGGTTCTCCTCATCGAGAAGCCGCTCGACATCGTGGACGTGAGCCTGGCCGCCCGCCGGCTCACGCTACCCAAGGCGCAGCTCCGGGCCAAGTTTCTTAGGAAGCCCGAGAAGGAAGCGCTCAAGACACGGGACGAGAATGGGGCACCGACGGAGATGAAGGTCTTGCTGCTGGGGCCGTCGGGCGAGACTTGCCACTTGTGCCTGATAAGGTTAGATTTGAAGAGCAAGGGCGAGACGGTGTACCACTTGGTAGGGCAAGGATGGGTCGACCTCGTGGCGAGGAACGGATTGGAGAAGGATCGACTCGTCCGGCTGTACTCGTGTCGGATCGCGTCGAGTCTTTGCTTCGCAGTCGTATGCCCTTGACGGCGGTCCGGAGGAAGTGGCAACGTGTGGCTACCGCAAAACCCTGGAGGCCGAACTCATGGAAAAGATCGCTCAAGCACTAGTCATTTCCGGGTTTTGCTCTACAAAAACCCTAATCTTGTTTCCTAAATCTTTTCTTCCTATCGCTATATGTGATCGGCCGCAATTCGTTCATCAATTTCTAAACCCATTCGGTGGTTTTTGGCAATCTTTTTTCCCTGCATGAAGAGTTGGAAGGCTGAGATTTTTCTTTCGCCAATGCTTTCCATATCTGTATGATGCGATTGGTAATCAAGGCAAACAACAATGTTTTCGGTTGATTTCTTCAGTAATGTTCAATCTACAGATGCTTTATATGTCGCTCTTCCGTTCTTAAGTTCTTCCAATGAAATAGTTTCGTCGATCTACGGTAGGCGATCATAGCATACGATACACAAACAAATTGACACATATATGTCATTAGTTAGGCCAGTTAGTTAAGCACTGAATGTAGAATTGCATATGCACGACGGCAAACTAATTTCATTGTTGGAAGAACAGGTAGCTTTCTTAATATAAATAGTGTGCTAGATAATTTGATTTCTAGATGAACATTGCGGAATTCAAAATTCCAACATCGCCTTCTCTTTCGATTTTTTGCTTGGTGAGAATAGCAGGAACATACGGTGCGAATCGAACGGTCTGAGACTTGCAAACGAAAAGTGACGTCAAAACTATAGGTTCGCCTCTAAGTAGGTTTGCCAAGGATGTCGATTAGGAATTCGCGACTCAATCGGCGATGTACCGAATGAAATCGTATAGTTCCTAATACATTACATGCCACTATTACTAAACCCTCGAAACACTCTTGCAGCGGCTAATGTAGCTTTCTCTCTACACATACCCAAGTTACGACATTTATGCAAATATCTTATGTGCTCAAGAATTGAGAGCCTCTAGCTAAGTATAGGGGTTGCAACGACGGTCCTTCTCTGGGCAAAAGAGCACGACACTCATACTTGAGAGAGAGAGACATTTGCATTGCATGGGCCAAAATGACAGAGTGAGTTATTTCTCTCCTATGAAGAAAATTATAAAGGGGCGATATCGAAATCAATGCCTCTGGTCGATTTGGTCCGGCTCGCATCTGATGACTAGGCGTTCCAACCTGGCCAGGCCCCCCATCCCACCACCGCTCGCAAGGACTGAGTGGGTTCCTCGCGATCGCCCCGCGCGAGGAGCAAGTTGGAACCTCACGTGAAAAAACCGCGCGAGGGCAAGGAGGCTCTCCCAGTGCGTAGCGAGTACTACAACCCCTCCTACAAATCCCAACAAAGGGTCCAAGACCTTCCCGCCTCTCTCTATCTCTCTCCCCCTAAATAACGTCCATTCACCGAATAAAACTTGACCATGCTCCATGCGAAACGAGACGCGGTCAAATTCAGTTGACGTAGCCATTGGACGACGTCGTGGAGGGAAAAGGCCGGATTGGATCCGACGGCTCGTCGGATGGGGTGCGGTTTTCGAAGCACTCCCTCGTCCTGCTTATTGCTCAATCTCTCCCTCCGATCCCTCCTCTCGTGTGCAAGTTCGCATTGCCTGCTCCGAGAGAAAATAGTAGGTGAGATAGTCTTGCCAAGTCAGCAATAAGACCCTCCATTCAGTGTGCGACACGTGTCCTCCCGCTCCATCAGATGTGCGCTCTAAAACTATTGAGAGATTGAAAGATTTCGGTGGGACCCACCTCTCGTTTTCAACCACCCGTATAAATACCCACGCACCAAACGCGCCCCATCGCAACACCACATGCGCATTACGCCTGAGGAAGAAGGGGGGAAAATTCAGAGAATGCAAGGGAAGGCGAAGAAGATCAACCAGCTCTCTCTGGAGGAGTACCTGGACTTCCTCCACTCTCAGAAACGAACCGGCCTCACCATCAACTCTCTCAATCAGGTCTCTCTCTCTCTCTCTCTCTCTCTCTCTCTCTCTCTCTGTGTTCAGAACGGCCGGAAGACGATGCGCGTGGACGGAGTCCGATCGTCGCTCCCATCCTCCGATCACTTCCAAGGCTGTCGAGCTCGATTTGGATGACCATCCGTATGCTCTGTCTTTTGCAGATTATCCAGATGCACGGATTCAGGAAGATCCACTGCCACCCCAAGGTGATTCCTCCTCCGTCCTCACCTCCGACTCTGCACGGTTCACTGTGTCCGGACGTTTGCTAATTTCAGCATCGTGTTTAGTTCGTGAGATGTCATTTGCATGTCGAATAAGGTTGCTTTTTCTGGCGTTTTTTTGCCTCGTGAATCGTTAAAGTCGAGCTGGATTAGGGTGATCGAGCTCTGTGTTGCGTTCGATTGACACCACAGTTCGATTAAGTGCTTTGATCGGGTGAATCGTGATGAACGACGAACTGTTCGTCTGCGCTTGAGGTCGAATCGCTTGTTTGCCTCGCGTTCTCCGAGCAAGAAGTGAAAAAAAAAAAAAAAAAGAAGGCCTGAAACTAGTTGTAATCGTCGCAGAGAGTGCTGCTAGATGCTGTGGAAGCGATCGAGCTCGTGGATCCTTCGCGATCCACGCTGGACGAGAACATTTCGTCGCACGACGTGCAGCTCTCCCTAGCGGATGTGATCGCCGACGTCGACGAGCTCAGATGGCACGAGTGCATCATCACCTCCGTCGAGAACGTCGGCAAAGAGAACCGTCCATCGGCCAACAACGGCTCCAAACGCCTGGGGAGACCGAAGAAAATAGGCGACGGCGCGTCCCGTTGTAAGAAAACTGCTTCGGTGGGCTCGGAGACAAGTGGCGGCGCGGGAGGAAATGCTCTGAAGAGGAAGGCATTGAAAGAGGCGAATGCCGGTGGTTCCGCCAGCGGCGGCGACGGCGACTGCTCCTGGTCGAATCAGCTGGAGATCGGAATCTGTCGGTGACAGGTGATTCTTCTTCTTCGGCCACGTTTTGGCTGTGGTTTCTGCGTTGCCGTGACAATCACTAGCGCATTCGGAGCCGAATATTTCACGTTGTTTTGCAGTTCTGCAGAGGACTGAGGATGGAGTTTTGGCGCATCAACACCGCACTCGCTTCTCTACTCGGCTCTCTGATTGCATACGTCCGCTGCACTTTCTCAGGCGCTGTCGATTTTGGCCTTAGAATGAAATAAGCTTACACGACTTGTCGCAGTTCGTTTACACTTCGTTCTTCCGAATTACAAATCATTTGCTGATCTGATGTCTGAGTGATAAATGTTGTGACCGATGCTTTCATCATTCCATTCAATTTGATCCGATCGACCCGACTTTGCATCACCAATTGGCTCTTCGTTGTTCGAAGAGAGGAATGCAATATCGTTTGATCTCGCCCCGTACTCAGCCGGTCGTCGTTAACTGCAAAAGTTTGAGAATCCTCCATGCCAACGCTGTGATTGCTGACTCTATGCTTCCAAGAGGAGAGAATTTCGATACCCAGTGATCTAAATGCTCATCAGTCTCAGTCTCAACAAACAAGATACACATTTTCCACTTCATGACAAAGAAGATTAATCTCGCTTTGAAAACGAAGTAATCATAGATTATGATCGTTGATACTACATCGATGCTGTATCGAATACATCACACGATCACAAAATCGCCCCGAAGAATCAGGTCCTCTATCAGGTTTGTCTCGAAACAATTGAGTTAACAAGACTACGACATAAGGCAGCTCCAATGACGGTTGTCTCCGCTGGATTAGTTCGACGCAATCGTATTGAGGGGGCAAAGAAAACTTTATATTTTTGAATCAGCAACCTAACCGAAAGACAGGTCGCTACAACGCGTGAACTCCGGCAGCTCTAAAGAAGAACCGGCAATGGACTTGTCTTGTACGTCTATTATTTTGTCCATCAACATGATGTCCTGCATGCATGAATCGTCCATCATGAGAAATGAAAGCTGCCAGAGTTCCAAAGAATTCCCTAGATTGAGCACCATTATACTTCCATTATGGCATAGATGATGCGCGATCGGTACAGATACATGCATATGCATCAGCACACAGATGGATCGAGCAGACCTGCACAACCATGTCCACACAGAGAAACTTGTCTTCATGCTCATTTCTCAGACAAAAGCATCAGAACCATTCTCCCATACTCGAAAGTCAGCAGATTTTCGAGAAGAATTTAGCAAAGCATACTCACGCATATTTGCTAGAAGAATTCTCATATGCAGCCAAGGGGTAATCTTTAGAGCCATCTACTTATTTCAAGTAATCTCATACTATTCAACCGTAAACATGCTATTGTGGTGTCGCGAAAAGTTACCTTGGACCTAAAACCACGTATGAAGCCGACAAGGGAAAGCTGCATGTGCTGATCAGATGCACGATCAACGCTTCCATCGATCAAACACAAGTGCTGCAAAAGAGAAGGTGAAACGGTTTTGTGGTCATACTCAAGTTGCTGACAGATTCTGAGAAGTAACTAAAAAGGTGTCGATCAAGAGCACATTGATCACCCACAAGTTTTCTCCTGGCACTTGGAGAATCAAATATGATGCCGACCACAGCCTTAAAGATTGTACGGATGCCAACTTGGGCCCAACCGAAGTAAACTCCTGCAGCTTGAGATGGAAGAGCAGACATCCCATGTTCTGGTTGATGGACATAAATTTAGAGCAACAAAAAGACAGCGTTAGACTTTCCAAATGTGGTGATAGGTCTAGCCCAAACATCAGGTTTTCTAAATTTCATTCAACATGAACCGGACAACAAAAGCATAAGGCATCGGATTGTCCGCTAACAGATGGGCGACTTGCAAGAATCGGACAGCATCCTGATTATACCAGGAACTTGAAAATATAAACCTCATGGGGCTAATTTAATTTTCTCAACACCAAAGAAGAACAGAAGAAAATTAAGCTTTCACAAACCTTCAATTTCATAAAATGAACCATTCATGTGTTGACAGCTCAAGACCATTGTTTCGATTGGCAATGCATTGTTAACCCCTGCAACAACGAGAATGAGTTGATTCGCTGATTCCATAACTAACGATAATTGATGGAAAAAATCATGATGTGATTAAGTATCTACAGTCATCAAATGGAGGGAGACCCCATAGCTCTGGCTGAAATTCTAGAAGTGAATGAAGCACACTATCGGCCATGGAAGAACAATCAGCTTCAGTATGTGAAGGAACTGCCACTACCTTCATTTTGGCGGCTTTGGCTGCTTGGACACCAACCCTGTCACAGACATTCAGTCGCAAAAAATTGTCTCACAGCTTGGTAGTGCTATGAGAAAGTAGTAGCAAGAAAAGGGGGAACAAAGTTGCAACAAAAGGCTGTTCGTGCAAGAATTCACATTTTCATAAGCATGAGTTCGAAGTTTTAATTTTGATGTCAAATAAACAAGATAAATTCTTTTGAGGCATCAATTTATCAACAATAGTTACTCGCAACCCAGCTCGTCCTCGATTTCTGCTTTTCTGTTATAGTAGTGGGATCCATCTATCAAAGTAGGACAGTGATGAATATGTATCTATATCCAACAACAAGGTTCTCCAAAATGAAAATCCAATATTAGAACCACGGTTTTAGTAACTATTTTGCATTACTAGACTATTTAACCCATATAAACCCCCCTTCTACAAGAACAAGAACACTCTTAAGAAAGTAAGTAACTTACAAGGAGTCCTCAATCACAAGGCAACGAGTTGCATCCATCCCCATTCTTCTTGCAGCTTCTATAAATCTGCAAGCAGTGTGAAGCCTGTTAGTTTGATCTGTTTTTCACAAAAAGCTGAGGGAGAAAATGTAAGTGATGTGATACTGTGATGTCCAAACAATTTAGTTTGCATCGTCAAGTCTTCTTTGGAAATCATCTTTTAGACAATGATCTTAGTCCCATGTCGTTCAGCATTTTGCCGTGCTGCTTTTAAGCAATCATAGGGTAATAAGAACAGGATGTCCAAGTTTTCAGTGAGATGTTCCAGGAAGCATTTCTTCTCCTTAAGTGTTTTTAAGTTCAGTGACTTTTATTTGCAATGAAATTGGATAAGTTAAAAATCTTACATATCTGGAGATGGCTTCCCTGACTGAACATCATCGCTTCCAACAATAACGGAGAAGCATTCTTTCCAACCTATAAAGACAAATATATGGCTTAGGTAGAAGGATGAAATGGACCAGTGGGGTCAACATGGATTTTGTCTAAGGTAATGCGACCGACAAAAGACGGGAAACCCAATTGGAAAACCTGATCTATGATAAGATTGACATTCACTGTCCATTTACATAGCATTTACACAGAACTTTCATACAGAAGAGACTTATGAGCCACCTGCTAGCTCCCATGTTTCCACTGTTCCATTCGTGAATAATTCAAGCAACCACGCATTTTTGAATCACAAAACCATTTTGTCTATTTTAATGGCAGTGCCTCAGTCCAACTCAAATGCCATGCCCTCTGATATTCCAGTATGACTCGCATCTTTCTTTCAGCTAACACCGTCAGAACCAACAATATCACCCCCATAGTCCACGTTGATTACGAATTAAAGAAAAACCCAGAGTAAAATTTATTTACATTGGCAATTGAGTCGGTCAAGTCAGTCAACATTCCACATACTCCTACTTATTGCTCTGATTTTTTCTACAGAAGAGGTCATAAATTTACAAGACAACAAAACTCAGGACAGCTTTTCGTTATTGGACACTCAGGATTCAGATATGCATTATTACAGCTGAAATGTAAAGATGAAAGGACTATATGCTTCCTTTGATATCAAAATACATATAATTCAAATAGAAAAATGAGAAGACAAACCTTGTTGATGAGATATTTTGGCATCGATGTATTCTCTCAAGGAGTTTGAAGCAAGAGCAAACGGCATTCTGCATTTTTGGAGATGCTTGACAAGTCGAATAGCACCAGGAAGCGCTCTGGCCTTCGCCCACCTTAATTTACCACAGAAAAGATCAATCCGGGATTCGACTCTAGCCAACACTGGACGCACAAGAAATCATAGCCCAGACTCATCATACTAGACCAAACCAGTCATACAGGAAGAAGTAGCACGAGACATAGGCTAGGCCTCACATGTTCGCACACATTTCATCCACTGTGATTGATTTTGCCTCGCCATATCATCTGACTATATGTACAAGCACGAGAGAGAGAGAGAGAGAGAGAGAGATAGAGAGATTACCCCTGACGATACATGGGCACGATTTTTTCTACAAACTGATCAGGAGTCAGCGGAAGATCATAGTCGGTGACCATGGCAATGGCCGAATCCTTCAAGGTCTTGCCCAATCTCTTCTGACTCCCCTCGTCCAACACCTTGCCATACTTGCCCAAGAATTCCTTCAACACCGCCTTCCCACCCACCTCTGCTCACCACCAAAATCGCACACACGAGATCATTTGGAAAAGAGAGCCAGAAAACCCCAGTAGGCAAATGAGCCCATCAAGTTGAAACGAAAGAGAAAAGGCGAGTCTTTCTCGGGCGAACCTGTGTCCAAAAGGGTGCCGTCTAAATCGAGGACGACGGCGAGAACGGGCGCGCCTGGCTTCGCGTTGCATGAATTGCACGAAGAGCAGCTCATGGCTGAGTATGATACGGCCTGTGAGCTCGTGTCTGATCTTGAAATGGGCTGCATTTATAAGCTTTGATTAGAAGAACCCCGATTGAATCGCGCACAGCCATTTGAGATGAGAAAAAGGTGCTCGCTGGATGTGCCTTCCTTTTCTTGTTTTACTGCCAAGGAATCATATTGCACGCAGACAAACAGAGAGAGAGAGAGAGAGAGAGAGAGTTCCTGCTTTACGTGGCCATATCGTCTGTCTGTTTCTGTTCTCGCTTATTTCCTGATTCTTTTTTCTCTCCCAAGAAGTGAGAGTCTTGGGTCCATTGAAGGCGGCAATTTGACGCATATTAGGAATTGGGTGACTTTCTTTAATTCCAGTCAAATCAGTGCCGTTCAAAATTTAAGCTTAGACTCGATTAAAAAAGGCTAATACCATAAAAAAAATTTCAAATTAATATATTTATGACAAATTTATATTAATTTTTTTATCACGAGAAACCTCAAACTAATACATTTGTAACAAATTTACCACAAACTGATACATATGTAACAAATTTATCTTTCGTTAGTTTCTGTCAAATTTTACAATCAAATTGTTGAGTTTGATGACACATGACAGTTGACGGGATGTGCTAATTTGGAATTATACCCTCTGTTTGTCACTTTTTCGTGGTATTAACCCAATTTAATGAAAACTAGTGGAGGGCAAATTTATCACAGTTGTACCAATTTGAAGTAAATTTATCACAAATATACTAGTTTATGATTTTTCGTGGTAAAAAAACTAATTTGACGTAAATTAGTCACATGTGTACTGATTTTGGATTTTTTCGTGGTCAAAAAATTAGTTTAAAGTAAATTTATCACAAATATACTAATTTGAGGTTTTTCGTAATATTAACCCTTAAAATATATCATGCTAGTTTCCAAAACCAATTTGGAGATATTTTTCAAGATCCATTTGATATTATCAAGAGATTGAGTCAAGTAAGAGTGAGCATGGTTTCAGAGTAGAATCGGGAATCTCGGTTATTCGGACTGGTGGTAACCTGTCCAATTCCAAGTTCAAGAGTATACAAAGTAGGTATCAAGTTCCAAAAATTAAAGAACCAGTTCTAACAGGTAGATTTCATGTTCTAAAAATTAGAGAGCAAGTTTTTGTGTTTTTTT
>BCNH02000011.1:5866957-5884158 GCA_001662345.2 Metrosideros polymorpha var. glaberrima
AAGGCTAATACCATAAAAAAAATCTCAAATTAATATATTTATGATAAATTTATCCAAAAATAATTTTTTTATCACGAGAAACCTCAAACTAATACATCCGTAACAATTTTACCACAAACTGATGCATCTGTAATAAATTTATCTTTCGTTAGTTTCCGTCAAATTTTACAGTCAAATTGTTGAGTTTGATGACACATGACAATTGACGGAGTGTGCTAATTTGGGATTTTACCCTTTGTTTGTCACTTTTTCGTGGTATTAACCCAATTTAATGAAAATTAGCGGAGGGCAAATTTGTCACAGTTGTACCAATTTGAAATAAATTTATCACAAATATACTAATTTAAGATTTTTCATGGTAAAAAAATTAATTTGAGGTAAATTAGTCACATGTGTACTGATTTTGGATTTTTTCGTGATAAAAAAATTAGTTTGAAGTAAATTTGTCACAAATATACCAATTTAAGGTTTTTTGTAATATTAACCCTTAAAATATATCATGTTGGTTTCCAAAACCAATTTGGAGATATTTTTCAAGATCCATTTGATATTATCGAGAGATTGAGTCAAGTAAGAGTGAGCATGGTTTCAGAGTAGAATCGAAAACCCTGGTTATCCGAACTGGTGGTAACCTGTCCAATTCCAAGTTCAAGAGTATGCAAGGTAGGTATCAGGTTCCAAAAATTAAGGAACCGGTTTTGACGGGTAGGTTTCATGTTTCAAAAATTAGAGAGCAAGTTTGTGTTTTTTTTTTTTGTTTTTGCTTTATGTTTTTGCGCTATCCTGCGGTATTTCATAGCTTCCGATGATGAATATGTAATCTAGAACTACTAGTCTAAGCTTCAATTTTCGACAATATTCATGATTAGGACTTTTACTTTGTTAATGTTTCATATTTTTCGTATGTCTAAATATGAGTTGTGGTTAATAGAGTAGCAAATGATGGTCATTTTATTGTAATCGTTCAATTAAGAATACAGGTGAAATCGAGATTGACCCTGGACTTGACCTGTGTTAGGCTAAGTTCCAAGTTATAGGGTATGCATGGTAGTTTTTAAGTTCCAAAAATTGAAGAAGCAATTTCGACGGATAGGTTCCATATTTCAAGTGGAATCTAAATTGACTCTGAAACCGCTCACTCTTAAAGTCAAGCTTGAGAAGAGTTAGACAAGGAGCAACATGGTGAATGTTCTTTTTCACCACGGGATCTTACCATCTTTGATAATAATTAGCCGAAAGAGAGAGAGAGAGTAAAGTTTACAAGTTTGTTACATCAAACTCGAATTGGAATAACATGTTACTTTTGAAAAAAATTCGACTATATAAATATAAATTAATGCCAAAAGGCTGAGTGAATAATTAAAGATTGATATTTTTTGCGGACAATTGAATTCGTGATTGCGTTGAATAAGAGCTTTACCGATTCACTCGTGGAAGAAGACTGCAACCTTTTGCCCATCGAATCTAGTCTTGGAAGTAGAATAGAAAGTGCAAACTTATGTTTTTTTTTTCTGTATATATTGTCTAAGCTTGGTTTTGTTTGCTAACTTGAGGAGAGTTTTTATTTTTTTGGGAGTTATATTATCTCTTAAACTCAACTCTAATTAGAAATTTTAACTTTGTATTGTGTTTATACTTAAGCCAAAGTAAACTCCTAGCTGGACTTCGTGTCCTAATTCGATTTGCTTTTCTAACGAGATTGATACAATTAAAAAAAAAAAAAGAAGCATCTCATTAATCCTATTGGTCCCTCAGTTCCTCGATTTTACAGATGTGCCCACTTCTAATTGCAAAAAGTGGAGGCTTACATTAGATGCATGGAATAACAACAGCAGAATCTACTGTGGAAACACTGGTGGCAGAAGATACCGATGGACTAAGAACAACCGAAAGGAAACGTTCGTATGGACAGAGAACAATAGAGATCTTTGCTGAGGACAAATTCGCCTGCCTCGTCTCTAATCAAATTGGACATTAGCTTCCCCATGTAGCCCGGAATCTGTTCGGCTGGATTGTCCTTGGAACCAAACGTTGTTTGGTCACCATCATGCAACCTTGCAAGTAGGAGAGAGAGAGAGAGCACCTATCCTCTTCCCACTTGAAGAAACCCTAGCGAAAATGGAGAAGGGAATGTATCTTGCCGAAGCGGAACTTGTCCACCCATTCTCACGTATGGATAAGCGGTTTTCCGTTGGATCCGCCATCGTCACGAGGCTCATGTGTAGATCTTCAGCGGAGGGGGATTAAGGCTGGAACGAGAATTGCTCTGATCTCGATCCCTTTTTTCTGATACCAATCGATTGCGCATTCCCAATTTCACTCGTTAATCAAAAGGATGAATGCCAATTTGAGGGGAGGATTTAGCATTTTTCTCCAGTATTCTTGAGTTCCCACTCTATACAATCAAACATAAGAATCGGAGCACCCATTTTCCTCCATTCGAATATCTGTTGAATGAGGTCAAACGGGTCGGACTGGCCCAACCCTCTACGGGCCATGCCTGGCCAGCCCGACACGCCACATCAGCCCAGCATGGCACGGGCCATGTGCTAGGCCGGGCCCATGATTTTGCAAACATACATAATCGCATGAGCTTGAGAAGTAATTACGATTTCCCCCGTTAATACTTAAATATCCTTACCAAACTTATGCCAAATAGTACAAACAAATTCAGAAACCATTAAGTCCTACGCTCCAATTTTGCTTCAAGGCCGGCTCCATAAAAAAATAGGATCGGGTGTCACTACCAACGATATCCATCTCTAACTTCCATAGTCACATTATACTACAAGCATGAGGGTTCTCGTCGCTGAATGTCGCGCCGGTCTGGTGACTGAAAACCGTGGTATGCCCTGGATGCCGATGGTAGTACCTCGGCTCACTGCTGTCGTACCCGTGCTTATAATAGTTATAATGAGATGATGGCTGCGAAGCGTGGTACGCAAGTGGACCATTGATTTGGTGTTGATTGATAAGCGCGCCGGAGGTATCGTGCACCGGGTTGTGCAGCAGTTCCCAAAGCTCGGCCCTCCTTCCGGTCCTCCTCACCGTCTTGAGAACCTTCTTCTGTTCGGCCCACCCGGTGACCGTCACCTTTTGCAAGTTCATGTCTATTTCGACCGTGTCCACGCCTGGAAATTTCATGCGAGGAAGAAGCAATTTAGTACTTCATTAGGACATGGAAGGCCAAGTTGACGTTGGGGCATACAGTTTGCATATATACCTTTAAGTTTCTCGAGCTTACTCCTGACCTTGCTCTCGCAACCGGCACAGTCCATGTGCACTCGCATCTCTATGATCTAAGAACATTTCGCAAAGCCGATAAGCTTACATCGATATAGAGCGACGACCTATGCAAAAGAAGTTATCATTGCCCCGACTCATTTTACTAAACCAGACGGTTTGGATAGGCTAATTAACTGGTGATTACATACATGGAGATCTGAATAGAATACGTTGGGTTTACATGCATTTGGGGCGGGTGACGGCGGTAAAGATGACGGATACGTTCATTATAGATCTTAAGACGTTCGACGAAAGCACTCACCGTCGACATTCTTCTTCCGAAGCTGGAGGGAAATCTCGATGTGCTTCAGAAACTGTGAGTTGCTGCAGATATTGATAAGCAGATGTTGAAGAGTCAGATGAGATGAGTAGTATGGTGAGCTAGAGTACCCTGACTCGCCGTTATAAATAGATTCCTCTTTGCCTCTCTGCCAAGCCATGTTAAACATCGCTAGCCCACCGGCCTTTGTACTAAACTAAATTGAAGCTTTGGCAACAATCTGCCCTTTCGACAGGGAGGGATGGCACCAGTTCGTACGTAAAGGGCGTTGACTTTTTCCTCATCAAACTTACAAATTAAGTTGTTTGTACAGATTAAAAGCGCTGGTTATGTATACAACAATCAGACTCGCTATTCTTTCGCATCTTCAAAAATGTTCCTTGCTTTTCCAGTTCTTGCATGTGAATGACGTTGCTGTTTTCGCACTTTGCACGAAAACAGGAAGGAAAAATTTGTGGTCAACGTCCGACGATGCGAGATGGCGTTATTTGGATTCGATTCAATACATGGAGGCTTATGGAATTCGAGCGTCGACCGATTTGCGAAGTGGCCTGGACTGTACGCTGTGGTTGGCACGAGGGGCAACACAACGTGTGCAGAACAATGGACGGTTTATGAATGACTAGCACGACCATGGCCGCTGGGGCTAAACTCTGATGCAGAACTCCCGTGGTCATGGCCGAGCTCTGCTTCGAAGCTTGCTTGGCAGGCCATGGCCTTCTTGAGCATAAGGCCCACCTCTCGCACGGCTCGCGGTTTGCCTCTCTACAAACAAAAACAGGGTTGCGGGGAGAGGGGTGGCGGGCAGCAGGCGACAAGGTTGCCAACGGCAGGATCAGACTATCGTGTCGAGGTCGGCGTCGAGGCGGCCGGGTCGATCTGCTTGCGAGCCTAATTAAGCATGTCAATCTTTTCTTGGTGAGGAATAATGTTAAATATACTTATAATACTACTTTTCAAAATATAATTATATTCACTCTTTAGCATCTCACCAGTGTCTATTCACTAATGATGAAAGATTCCGTCGTAAACTCACAGCAGATTCTTGTTGCGCAATGTGCCCACACACTCTAGAGACACTTATGCATGTACTCAGAGATTGTGAGTATACAAAGGCGGTTTGGCTAAAGATTCTACCTGCAAATTTTCGATGTGAGTTCTTTAACCAAGATGTTCACCCATGGCTGACGAAAAATATGTCTGATTTATCGTGTGGGTTTCCATATAATTGGCCTCTTATTTTTGCTGTTGCGTGTTGGTATTTTTGGAAGTGGAGAAATAACGTTTATTTGAGGAAGATTTTTGTCTTCACAGTGAACCTCTGAGTTTGATTCTTGGGCATGTTAAAGAAATTGTATCAGCTCGTTTGATAGAGCATAAATTGTCTCCCCATAGGAAGTGTCACATCCCGGACCCTCGGGCACGCGACCATATACTTATCCTTTAGGTCAATAAATGTGACGTCCCAAGATGCGTTGGCGATCCATTCATTTTATCTTTCAAATTACGCATGCGGAAATGAGAAACAAACACCCGACAAACACAACAGAGATAGAAGGAAAACAACATATCATACAACAATACCAAAACACACTTTCATTTATTTATAAACATGTTAACCCTAGAAAGTATATGTTATAAGCCCTCACTCTCGGGCAACTTCTTTTACGACCAACAAAAGATACCGGGGGTCGGGTTAACTTAAACTTCTCTACGCGAGAGCACCTCGAACCGCATCTGTCGACCTTCCATTTTACGGTCCTGAAAAGCGGTTAACAACAACTAGTGAAATAAAATCTCAGTAAGGTAACAACCTAAGCCTCACGTAGAATGCTGATTCACTCAGAGCATACCCTAAACATGCAACTCAATATCGATGGCAGATCAAAAGCAAGCGACTTTCACTCTACACAATCTATAACAGGTTCAGGTGACTCTCACCAATCAATAGACAAATCACAAGCATTCTTACCTCACCTTGGCACATGCACACGCCCTGCATGTTATCAGTTATAACATCTCATAAACAATACATCGGATTAGGCACAATATCAGAACATGTAACATCATTTCTCACACGCAATGCAATCAAGCGTGGTCCAGTTTTACGCCTAGTGATTACGCCCGCTCTCGGGCATCGCACAACCCCAAAGGAGAGGCGATCTCGACCTCTCTAGGCCATTGCACCTCTCACAGGTAGCAATCATTTGGCATGACCATGCATCGTTCCGCCCATTCGGGCCCTGCAATATCTCCTCCCAGAAAACCGAGGTGCGATCACACCTCGACCTTCTCCAGAGGTAGATGGCATTCCATTTAAAGAGAATCGGTCCGACCTCTACCGTGATCCATCATCCAAACCCCCGCCGGGCATTCGATAATATCATCGATAAAATCGGACATCGTCCCCAATCACCATTGAGGGTCCGTTCCCTTTTGTGATCACACGAGCACCCCAATCATGCATGCCAATTTAGTTCTTCTTATTTTTTTAGCCAATGCAATCATGAATCATGCTCATGCCATGATCGTGCTCATACGTCAAACATATTACCATTTTCTCATATAAAATGCAATGAATAAATCACACGTGATCACACCAACGTGCTTTTCATGCCAAACTTTCCGTGCTTCACTTTTCAAGCATACTAGATCCTTTCAATGCATGAAACTCAGTATATAAGCACAACATTACACCGATCACCATTTACGTGCCAAAAATGCATTCTTTTCCACTATAAACTCTCAATTCATGATACCAATATTTATCCAAGGCAAATATCATCTTAAAAACCTACTAAAACATATATAGAAAAATTAATCTAACCATGGTTAACTAACCCAACTATGGTAAACTAACCTAACCAAGGTCAACTAACCTAACCAAGATTAACTTAACCCAACCATGATTAACTAACCCTACCATGGTTAATTCACCCAACCATAGTTTAACTAAACTAACCATAGTTAATCCATTTAACCATAGTTAAAAGTCTAATTTGCACCTTAAACTAACTCTAAGTGCAATCAACAACTTAATCAAGAATTAGAGAATTAACTCACCGTTTAACGGCGACAGCGATGACGCGAAGACGATGGTGGTGGTGGCTCGGTAACGGCGTGTAGACAAAAAATGGGTATTAACGGCGGCTTGACTCGGCGCGGCGCGGCATACGGACGGCGGTTCAGTACGGGCTCGGCGTGGTGGCGCGGCTTGGCAACGATGGCCTAAACGTCGGCGACAAGGGCACGGCTTCAAGGCACGTCTTGGGTAGCACGACGGTAAAGTGAGGGGTGTGAAACAAGAAGGAAAAAGGGTGAAAATGGGGAAGAGGAAGGGGAGCTACGAATTTGAGAGGAAAGGAAAGAGAGAAAGTAAGAGTGAGAGTGAGTGAGTGAATGTGAGAAAGAGAGAAAGTGAGAGAGAGTTGTCTTGAAAGTCTTTGTATCATTGCTCTCATTAATGCAATTTCTAAAATATCTTATCTTGTCTTCTTGAAAAATCAAAACAACTAGAGTAATAATTTATCAAAGAAAGAAAAAGACAAGAAGAAAGGAGCAAGGAAAGAGCAAGGGGGGAAGGATAAGAAAAAGCAAGATAAAAGCTTTGATTAAGCTAGTCTTGCATCCATTAATGCAATCTTCAAAATATCCCACTTTTAAGAAGGGTAAAATAGTCTTTTCCCACATTGGTACTATTTATTTGGCACTATTCACGGGCTGCACTATTCACGTGGGCTTGGCTTGAATTTTTGCAGGCCCAATAGACTTAATATCCAATGGGTTTTTTCTTTGGACCTAAAAGGGCCTTTAAGGGCAAAACGGTCATTTTCTATTATCGGGCCTCTTGAAATCCGAATTTAATAGAAAATAGGCCATTGGTTCGTGCCACATTCGAAATGTTTCTCCGATCCTTAATTTTCAGCTTACCGTCTCTTTTCTGTCAATTTAGGGTTTACCAATAAATTTTGAATTATCGGAAACGGAACGTCCAAAACTTTTCATCGGATTTGATTTCGTAATTTAAAACCTATCGAATTCCATTTTATTGCCTTGACAGTGTGAAAACGTCAGAAAATTCGATGGTACACTTTTCGCAATTTAAATTGACAATCGTCCATCGATTAATCCATATAGTTGAAATTTCGGGATGTCACAGGAAGAAAAGAGATAAGCTTGTGGGTTAGACTGCACCTCCAACTAGTTGGGTCAAGCTCAACTTCGACGAGGCCTCTAAAGGCAACCCGAGTCCTGCCTCTGTAGGTGGACTTCTGCGTAATGAATCTGGCAACTGGCTTTCTGGTTATGCTCAAAATGTGGGAATTTGCTCTTCGCTCAAAGCAGAATTGTGGGGTATTCTTTTGGGCCTTAAAATGGCAATTTCGTTGGGCATTCCTAAACTTATTGTGGAGGCGGACTTGCAGACCGCTATTTCATTAGTACAAAAAGCAACTCCCTTTCTCACCTTTAGTAACTTGCTTATTTTTTAGATTCAGAAACTTCTAGTGTATTTCCAGCATGTCAAAATTCAACATAATTTCAGGGAAGGAAACACATCTGTTGACTGGCTAGCAAATTGGGTCATTCACTCATGTGATGTGAATGATATCTTAGTTTTGGATAGGCCACCAAGAGGTTTGGCTCCTTTATTGTTAGGAGATCAGGTTGGATCAAGTTTCTTTAGGCGTGTTCGATGTAATTTCTAAGCTTGGCCCTTTCATTATAAAAAAAAAATAAAAAAATCTGAGCTTCGAGTTCATTAGTCAAGCCTGGCTCAAGCTTGGCACAATACCAAGTGGAGTCTACTCGACTCCATTGCACCCTTAAACTCCCCCAGCCTCAATCTTTTCCTTGTTGTGCTAATCATTTTCTTTTGAAAAATTTCTTTCCTTTTTCAGAATGGATATACTTATTGTTCTATATCTTTTTTCTACTTATAAGCCACTTTAGAAATTTAACCACGTCAACTGTTTGGTGGGCCTATTTATCACGGCCCTAATATAAAAAAGAAAACCCAAACTTTGATTTCAGTCTCAATTTATACTAAACTTTTTTTATCTCATAAAAAATCTTCAATTTTTTGTTCAGTCTCAATTTTACTCTAAACTTTTTTGTCTTGTAAAAAACCACAAACTATAGGTTTACTCTCAATTCTACCCTGACCTTTTTTTGTCTTATAAAAAAAAAAAAACCAACCTTTACTTGAGTCTCATATATGTCTTTTTTAATCCTCCGTCCAAAATTGTCCTTAGTGACGTAGCATTTCCACATCATTGCTTTAGTTTTTTTTTTTTCCCTAAAATTTCATATCCAATAAAACGTCTTTTGGAGATGAATTCTCATGTTAGTCAAAATAACGTCTTATTGAATTTGAAATTTGGGTAAAAACTAGAGTAATTAGGGTTTGCTTTCTTCAATTGCTCTTATTGTTAAGAGAGTCTTTATTCCATCTCGCTTGATTTTGTGCTCAATTTTCAATCTCTTATGGTCAAAAGTTTTCCATTTCTTGAAGTCAAAGAGCTTGCACTTGAGATACTTGGCTTAGGATGCTCGAAAAGCTTGCACTCGAAAGTTTTAAGAGAAAATTTGGACAAAGGGTTAAAGTAGAACTCAAGTAAAAATTCATGATTTTTTATGAGATAAAAAATGGTTTATGGTAAAATTAGGACTAGACCTATAGTTGAGAGTTCAAGTTTAGTAATAAAATTGAGACTGAACTTAAAGTTGAGGTTTTTAAAGATATTTGGTTATTTATCACGTAATAGGAGGCCATGTAAGCAAATTAACCGCCGCTTTAATGGCAAGTCAACTCAAAATTGAGGAAAGATTTCTTATAGATATGTTGCTCTGGCAAGGCAATGTTTCATACGAAATTTGGAAATTAATTTTAAAATCGGTATAAAAAAAAAAGGGCGGTCCAATTTGTGTGTTTTTGTTTTTTCCTTTGCAGAAAGGAATGGAAGATATTTTTCTCAGATTGATCTTCGAAAGATTGAATTAAACCCCACAGACACACACCTTTTTTCTGTTCATCATCTTCTTCTTCTTCTTCGTCCCCCTGATACCACCGCATCACCAACCATGTCGATCGTTAGTTACTTCTCCGTGACGTCCACGGCCGCTCCCATCCCCAGTGACCATTCCGTGCCCCCCAAGAAGGACCCGCTCAAATCGGTGGTGGGTTCAGTCTCTTACGGTGGAGCATCATCCGCAGGCACAGGTTCGGGGCTCCGCAAGTACTGGGGCGGCGAGGAAGAAGACCCTTTGACCTCCGACGGCTTCATTTGGAACAAGGACTTCGTGGGTCGCTTCAAACGAATCATTCGAGACCCTCCTTCTGCTTCTCTTGAATCATCCCCCGTTGAGGTTCGTCATGTGCTTTTTTGCTTGATTCGGTTCCTCGCGTTAGTCGTAATGTAGGTATATTGGCTGTGGACCTCGCAATTCTGTGATGTGACCATCAATGTCGTTCGTCTGCTCTTCTGGTAATTTCTCAGGAGGATTAAATGAACTCGTTTAATTTATCAATTCCATGTCCTAGTGAAAGCTGGACTCTGTTGGGGAACCTTCTATCTGTTCGAAGACGTTTTGTTTTGTCATTCAGCTGTCGCTACCGTGGAACTTTTCTTGATTATATATTAGGTTTCATCATATGATTTTTATTTGATTCCTTTGGAGAAAATGCTTCAGACCAGGTGGAGTCATATTCACTCTTTCCCATATTGAGCCGTTATGTTTCAGCGGAAGCCAATGTCGATTCCTACAAGACTCTGTTGTTATGTCACATTGTTTTGCATGTTAACCAAGTCACTTTTCTGTGGTGGGTTGATTGCAACACTGAGTAACACCAGAAGTTGCTGCTGATTAGACTGGACATGTATTCTCTAGAACTTCTCAAGAATTGTACATGTTGGGACTAGTGTAATTTTGCCCTGTTTTCTGATTCCTGTGCTAGCAAAATTCCGGGTGTTATCTGTGCAATTTTTATGAAGGACAAATTATCTGTGGATTGGAGTGCCTTGACCAAAGAAGTTGTCGTGTGTGTGCATGATGAGTACATGACGCAATATATATGTTTCCGTGTTCATCTGTTTAGATACATGTGTAGAATGCATGATGTTCTTGCGTTTTTCTGTTTGTTTTCTGATGTTAGATCAAGTATTTTTCATGTGAAGGAACAGGAAGAGTCTGCTGGATTCTTGAGTTTAAACAGAGTCATGAGCCTTGACAGGTTGGCTTTCACTCAGCCTTCTAAATTCAACTAAATACCTCCATTATTGATCTATATTTTCCTATAATATAACTGGCTATGAATATTCCCTAGTCTAGAAGTTGACTTGAGCAAAGACCTTGGTCCTATATCAAAGACGGAGTTGGTACAGCCGGTCAGGCCACCTTCAAAAGTAAATGAATCAACTACTACATTTCCTGATTTATTTCTTCTTCTTTTGGGCTTGCACAGTAATCTGAATCTTGTACTATTGACACCTGTTGGCTGGAAATGAATGTCAGGGAAGTGGCAGTGCTTCGCCAAAATGGAGATCAGCACCAACACGCCGCGAACAAGAGAAGTGGGATAGAGCAAGCAAGGCCGCAACTGGTGGCACTGTAAGTCATTCTGCACTGCTATACTTAGGGAGCTTATAAAGAATTTTTTATTTATTTTCCTTATCACTGTCTTGTGGTATTTAATTTTGCTTTTGCTTGTAGGAGGTGATGTTTCGGGAATTAAGGCGTCCTCGAGGTGACCCAAAGGTATTGGCTGCTCAATCTAAGGAGGAGTATTTGAAGGTATGTATGCTGCCACTTGATGGTCTCGTCGAATTGTAGCCTTTTAATATGCTCAAAGTGAATATCCGTTTTCTGGAATAACTATGCAGTTGAAGAGGAAGTTGCAAATCGTCACCCTAAGTATCGGTGGCATTGGTCTCGTCTCAGCTTATGTCTCTTACACCCCTGAAATAGCAGCTAGGTGACGGATCTTACACGACTGCTAGTTTCTGAAAGTTTTGTTTATTGCTACTAATGACATATCCAGATCATGGTCTATTTTGTTGTGTTTGGTTGATATTTCGGTGTGAGGAACTGCAATTATATTGAGATTTTAGGCCCTTAAATATCTTCAACATGCTATATCCTCTCACTTTTCCAATGGTCAAAGAATGGGTGCTATCCAAACAGTAAAGCATTCTGTGGTAATCCTCAGGGGCTAAAAGACAATGACTATGTTTCAGGAATGTGTTTTCTGGGCCTTTCTTACAATTGTTGCTGTAGATATATCCATGGGCCTTACGATCTTCCTTGGCATTACTGTCTGTAAAACAACTTAAAGGATTTCTCTTCTTGGTTCAAAGAGTTTCTGAGCATTATTCAGGGAAGCAATCACAAACAGACGAAGATTTTGTTTTGCTACTGCAACTTTTTTGCTGCATTGTGAAGATCCTTTCTTTAAGCTATCAAGAGCTATTTCCTTTTGCTTATGAATAATGTTATCAGTACGGCATACTGAGTTCATAGCCAGAAATGAACTCCATTTGCACTCCAATATTCTTATCTTCCTCTGGTAGCACAGAGGTACGTCACTCACATTCCTTTTTCATCCAAGAAAATCACCTCTAAAATGTGGGTGAATCATAGCTATTCAAGCTATTCTCAGGAGGTTGCTTGTGTCTCCCAACTGTAATAAAGCATCTGTAGATTGACTATTTGTTGTTTTGTAATCATCACATCACTGTTTCATGCATCAGTTTTGGCGTCGGGTTGCTTGGTTCCTTGATTTACGTACGTATGCTCGGCAAGAGTATTGATTCCATGGCGGATGGGGCTAAGGGGCTAATCAAGTATGCTTTTGTCATTCCTGTGCTCAGAATACGACTTCTTTTTATGAAGAACTAGTTTGTTTCTCTAGGTGGATGTGAATATGGTAGACTCAAGTTGACATTCACTTGCAGGGGATCAATTGGGCAGCCCAGGCTGTTGGTGCCTGTAGCTCTTGTCATGATCTTTAATCGGTGGAATGAGTGAGTACAGTAGGCTTGCCAATTCTATGCCTCCTTTTTTCTCCTGAAACTTTTGTTATTAGCGTTGAATCTCCTGCTGTAGTTTCAAAGAAGCCGTTTTTTTCACTTCAGTCGTTGGTTGTGCTATTAGTTTGAGGGTATCAGCAGCATGTTAATTAGTAATGCAGCTGCGATCCTTGGATCGTGAGCTTTGTTCACTGGAGAATGTTGACTCTCTTATCTCTACTTTCGCATTTCACCCGAACCCTGAAACTATAACTGCATATGTCACTTATTAGGTATATCCAAAAGTGTTATTGACACGTGCATATGTCACTTATGATTGTTAAATGCATTATAACATCTGTAATCCATCACGGATGGTTTATTTATTGTTGAGTATTATGAATACTTGGTGTGTAAGTTTTTGTAGATTAATTAATGGAAATTTTTTATATGATGTTTGCCTTGGTTACTGGTACTTCACCTTGAAATCTTGAGATCCATATCCTTTTTAGAACTTTCAGGAAAAGTACTTGTCTGGGAGCTGAAAGTTTACCTCTACTTGATTGAATTTTAAGATTTTCAGTGGTCCTAAATTTTCTCATGAGATGCTACTTCTTTTCTTCCGATACAAGTTCTTGTAGTGATTAAAGACACTGTGATCGATTTTTACATTAAATGGACAAAAATAGAGATAAAAGGAAGGGAAAATGTCAAGGGACATTGGTTGGGTGACATTCATTTCAGATGGAGAACAGAACCATCAGTCTTTCAGATTTTTTTTCTAGGCCATCTCTTACTCTGCATTTGACCCTCTCAAACATATGAAGAGACAATAACACTTTCTGAGTTCTTTATCGCCCTTTTCTTTCCCCCTGAATTTTTGTGTTTCTTTCTTGTATTTCCCTGAAGCAGTCATATGTTGTCCACTTTACTTCTCTGACGCATACTTGCAAATCTTCTGCTTGGTTGCAGGATCCTTGTTCCAGAATTTGGGTATATGCACTTAGAATTGATACCAATGTTGGTTGGATTTTTCACTTATAAGATTGCCACCTTCATTCAAGCTATAGATGTCGCTATTTCACCCACCAGTTAGAAGACCCAACATTAAGATGACATCTCCTGTGTAAGCAGGATATATCTGTTTCTTTTGGGTGCCTCCGGCCGTAGGTATGTTTACTTGATCTGCGTCATTTCCATGTACTTGAGTTTACCTGAACACTATCTGATGTGCAACTTTGCTCTGGGTTTGTCTTGCACTTCTGAACTTTCTGTTACAAGCACTTTTTGATTGTATGATGAGCCTGTATATCCTGGCATTTTGTTTCTTCATCAATTGAATTCCCGGGGTCTCATCTTTGAAAGTGACATTTTCCCGCACAAAATAATTTATCAGAGTGGACTGTCAAAGTGCCACGATGAGCACAAGGATTAACTTCTTGTAATTGCACAATGTGTAGTATTAACCGCAATCAGTCGACGATCAAAGAGGAATATGAATGCGAAACATGAATGTAACTATGGTCGCGAATGTGAACATTTAAATATGGTTATGGATCCAACAGGCGTGCTGTTGTGCATAGTTTCTCGGAAAATATTTGTGTTTTGAACTTGTAAGTGGTAACCTTCCGCGGATTAGTGTATTTAATTGAGAATATGTATATGCTCGTTCTTTGGTCTCCCTTTTGCAGGTCGATAGCGATGAGCTTTTCTTTTGCGACTGATTCAGCGGCAGTAATGCTTATACACTTTGGAGGTTGGAGGCTTGTTTTCTGGATATGTGATAGTGTTGTTTTCAAGCGGAATCTCTTGAAAAAGCGAACTCAGGGATCACTTGCTTTGTAGTTGAAGTAGAAATAGAATGCTGTTTTTCTCTCAGTTTGCCTTAATAATAAGGTAATGACTAGCCCATACAAAATTTAAGCTAATGAAAGATTAGTTGTCTATGATTTGGACGTTCTTTTTCATGTGTTTCACCCAAAGTCCAAAGTCGAGGTTTGACTCTCAATGTAATTCTCGTTACAATAGGCAGTGATTTAAAGAAAAAAGTTACCAAAAAAGTCTTAGACATATTGTATGAATGTCAATTGAGTCCTAAATTTTCAATTTGACCAATTTAGTCCCAAATCTTTTGACGATTTGTCAATGTAGTCATTCCGGTCAATCTTGGTAGGCAATTGCTAATGTGGACATCGGTGATCCTTGTGGTATGGCCAATGCTAACGTAGACAACTTGTGCATTTCTTTTTAAATTTTTTTTTTTTAAATTTTATATTTCTTTATTCTTTTTATTTATTTATTGTGGGTTGGTGAGTGCTTCGCGTCCCTCACCTAGAGGCCGATGAGGGCTGTCGTCCCTCGCCTGTGACCGATAAGGGCTTCATGGCCCTCGCCTAGTGGCTAATGACAGCCACCGGCCCTTCCTTGTGGCCGACGATCCTTATGGGACTTCAGTAGAAAAAAAAAAAGGGAAAGGAAAAGAAAAGAAAAGAAAAGAATCAAAAAAATTACAAAAGATTATATAAAAATTTTCTACGTCAGTGCCGGTTATGTCATGTAGGACAGTTGACGTCCACGTTAGTGATTTTCGGACAAAGTTGACTGGAAAGACTACATTTGAAAATTATTAAAAGGTTTGGAACTAAATTGCCTAAATTAAATGGTTTATGGCTAAATTGAATAATCATCCAAAGGTTTATGACTAAATTGGATAAATTGAAAAGTTTATAACTAAATTGACATCTGTATAATATGTTTAGCATTTTTTTTTATTTATAATTATCCTATAATTTAAAGATCAAATACCATAACTATTAGAAGTAGGATATGATTGATACTGCCACTCCATTAATACTCAATAGAAACAACTGGATTTTCATTGTTTAGAGTGACTCATATTTTTAATCTTGCGCGTCTTGCAGCTTTTTGTTTGAGTTTATTGAAATCGAAATATCTTAAACCTTTCAAAATATGCTAAAATTGACATAAAAATCATAAACACTTTCTCCATAATTTCTTATAATTTTTTTTTTCAAAATTTCTCCATTTTCCTATTTATAGAGAGAAAATAATAGGTGCAAGAAAATATTGTTTTAGTTTAAACAAATAGTTGTAGGACCATCAATTTTTTATGGGACTTTTTCTGACTTTCTAGGGCCTCTTAAAACGGCCCAATACCAACAAAAAAAAAAAACCCAAACATTAGGTGTTGTCTCGATTATATTCAAAACTTTTTTTGACTCATAAAAAACCTCAATTTTTGTTTTTGTCTCAAATTTACCATCATTAATTCGTCTTAAATGACTGTTAATGAACTTACATAGAATGTCACTTCATTAATGAAATTCTCATCAGCAAGTTGACATGCACAAATAATCTATAAAACGACGTCTTCTTGGATGAGCAATTACAGTTTGGTTGGTATTAGAGTGAGAACAACTAAAAAGCTAAACCATAATTGCTCAAGAAGACGTCGTTTTGTAAACTATTTGTCCATATCAGCTTGCTGAGGAAAATTTTATTAATGAAGTGGCATTCCACGTAGGTTTACTAATGACCATTTAAGATGGAAAGTTAAGAGTGATAAATTTGGGACAAAAACAAAAGTTTGAGGTTTTTTATGAGATAAAAAAAGTTTTGGATATAATTGGGACAACACCTAAAATTTGGAGTATTTTTATTTTGGGTATTGGCCCCTCTAAAATAAGGTGTAGAAGAGAACTTAACATCGGGTTGACGTCCAAACGAAGGCACAGCATGTGATCAATAGAGCACAACAGAAGATAATGGCAAACATTTGGGCTGCATTGGAGATTAATATCTTGCGCAACCACAGCTTAATATTATAAAAGGAAATTTCTGCCAACCTTTCTCCCAACAATTGGTGCAAATGGAATTCCATTTCGCGATCGAAATTATTGCGCAAATCACGCAGACGATCGCTTTCCGTCCACTCTCGATGATAAAGGCGATGAAACTTATCGAACTCAAATAAGATGGAAACAGTAGACATGAGAAATTCATATCTAGAATAATGATTAGATTATAATCACTCCCGTGACAGGGCATTTACAGCATATATGGGATTTTTCTTTTTAATCCGGGCAATGAGCACAAGGATTTTACTCAAAGAGCAATTTGTGTGGCATTATAATAAACTAAGCACAAATCAGGGTCAAATCAAAATAAACGAGCAAACCCATCACTGTCGACAGGAAGGTAGAGGGGGAAATGCAAAAGATCTGTGGGGCGGGTGGGCAACACCAACTTCCCAGCTTAATGCCAAACACAAAATATTCTCCGCCAACCAAAGAGGATTTTGCCAAAACAAAAGGGAAGGCTCACCAGTGCTTTTGAGGAATGTGGCAATTTGGGGCTGTCTCTTCATGTTTGTACCCTTTCTGTTGTCACTGTTGCCATGACATACAATTCCTTCCATTTCTTTCTTCTTCTTCTTTTTTTTTAATCTTTTTTTCAAGTAATTGTTTTTTGAGATTTTATGTTATATTTTTAAATTTCTTGTAAGTTTTTTATTTCGGGTAGGAAAGCCGAGGAACCGAGATTGGTTAGGAGAGATTAAATTCGTTTGCTTTGTATTGTTTTTCTTTGCTATGGAAGGAAAAAGGGGGGGG
>BCNH02000011.1:5887890-5904000 GCA_001662345.2 Metrosideros polymorpha var. glaberrima
AACAAAAAAAAAAGCAAAAAAAAAAGAATTGGTAGCATAATCTAAAACCATGGCCTTGAAGCAATTGAAACAAACTTCCATTGCATAAGAGCCTTACTCAAGCTCAAAATCCATCTCGTCTGTCAGAAAGTAAAATTCAACCGACTAATTTTAACAACGATGCAACGTGCAAGCTGAAAAAAAATATATCAGGATCACGACGGATCAGAGGTCGAAGTAAAAAAGGGTGGCTGAATCGATCCCGTCAAGAAACGCGAACAGTTATCTAGGCTTGAGGTCTCGTGACGAAAACAGTCCAAAATGATTGCGCACATGAAACCAGGATCAGGTGAACAGTCAATATGTGCAACCCTCCTAATTGCTCTTTGAGTTGAGAGGACGACATCGCCTGAGAACGGAGCTAAAAAAGTCTCTGGAGTGAAAAGGAACCGAAGCGCCAAGGAGTCAAGGAATTGACTGTCTCAATCCGGACAACCACGGTCTAAGCATTCTCTGAAACGGCATCAGTCCCGTCATTGTTTGAGATTAGGGTTTTTGTCTCCATGGAAGTTGAAGTTTCTTCACTTTTCTAGTTTAATTTTCGGGTGGGTAAATGAACCATCTACAAGATCAGACAGAAGTATGATTAATTAGTCTATGATAGAAGACTATCGTCAGTTACTCGATGCTTCTATCAATCGTTTCCTCAGGTCATAATCGATGGATTTCGCGGAGCTACTATCATTCCATCTGAACAATTAAACTTGGGATAAAGGCATGGTTTAACATTTGAAAACTCTAACACTACTCAACAATCATGTTCTAATGACGTTTGATAGTCCTTTCCGAAATAAATCAGGTGTGCTGCGCCAACGGGAATGTGCAATTGAAGGTTATTAGAGCGGGTCTCCCAGGAAATATCGCATCTAAACTGATGTTCTTTCGGAGCCCGAAAAAGCTCGATTTATTAGGGTTGTGGAGAGGTGACGGCATTAGCTCCAATCATCCCAGAATTGAAAAAATATTGAACATATATCGTCTATCGATGACCTAGGACAATGTCGATCGCAATGTATGAGAAGTACGGATGAAACATTAGGACTTTTGCACCCACCATAAATCTCAATGCTTATTGGTAAAAAAGAATTGGCTTAGTTTAGTAAAAATCTATACTATAACACTGTTTATGGAGCCGGAGCACTCTGAAGTTTATTAAGCACACAGCGTGAAAGTAGGTTATTGCCTAAAAACGTATAATTGCTTACAAAATGACCCAAATTCACATAGATTTGTTACTCAAAAGAGTACTTTAGCTGGCTAGTGAAATCATATATAATTGGGATATCTTGATCCTCTCTAGTAAGCATATAACCAGACAATGTCCAATTACAAGTTGACACTTTGACACGTCACCATATCAAACGTTCAAAACATCTTTTTCTTCCCTCCTCCTACGGTGGTTGAAACCTTTGACCACCACCAGGTCATTGCCACCTCTCTAGCTGCGTTGCCTTCGCCGACAATCCGCCTCAGGCACGACCACACCACCGATGGTGACCCCCATCCTCAGTCTTACTCGAAAAAGAAAAATGAAGGGTCAATGACATTACCACCAAAAAAGTTTAAGAACTATATTGAATATTGAGTAAAAGTTTATGGACAATTTATATAATTTACCTATTAATCAATGAGAGGCCACCCTAGATCTACTTAAAGTTCGGAGGAGGGAGAGAGAACAAACTTTAAGTACGGAATACTATAAGTACTAACATATGCGTGTGCTAAATATGTTTAAGATCGTCTGAATTTTAAGCTCCAACGGAATGGAGCCTTTCTTTTTAATGCATTCAGAATCAGCCTACACGGAGAAACACAAGATTACATTTATACGGGGGCTACTTTACTCCCAAACCTTTCAATTATACCAATTTAATCTTAAAATTTTTGATAACTTACCAATTTAGTTGTAAAACCTTTTCATTGTGCCAATCTTATCCTTAATCTTTTGATAAGTTGCCAATTCAGTCCTAAATTTTTTTTATGATTTGTCAATTTAGTCTTTTGGGCCATTTCTAGCCGAAAATAGCTGACGTGACGGTCTAGTTAGAGCCGACTGTCCTACGTGGTATGGCCAACGCTATTATTGACAAATTTTTTTAAATTTTTTTAAGTTTTTGTGAATTTTTTTAAATTTTTTGAGTTTTTTTTTTTCCTTTCCTTCTTCCTCTGGCTAGTTGGCGGACCTCGGTGATGGCTAGTGAACTTGACCTTGCTGTCGTTGGGCGAGGCTGACCTCGCGAATCTGATGAGGGTTAAGCCTTGCCAACCAAGCGCGAGCCCAACCACTAGTGAGGTCGACCTTGCCTAGCGATGGTGAAGTCAAGCCTCACCAGCCCAACCACTAAAGAGGCCAACCTCGCCTAGGTATGGTGAGGTCAACCTTCCTAGTGGCTGGTGAGGGCGAGCCTCGCTAGCTGCACCTTTGGCTGGTTTTCGACCATCGCTGAGGACTACTGACCCACTAGAGGAAGAAGGAAAGCAAATAAGAAAAAAAATGTAAAAATGTGTCTACATTAGCCCTGATCGTGCTACATAAGACAGCGGGCGCTAACTAGACCACAATGTTAGCTATTTCCTGTCAAAATTGACAAATTGTTTAAAAGATTTATGACTAAATTGACAACTTATCAAAAGATACAGAATTACATTGGCACAATTGAAAAGTCTGGGACTAAATTGGCAAGTTGTCAAAAGTTCTATGACTAAATTAACACAATTGAAAGATTCAGGACTGAATTGGTCGCCGTAAAATATGTTTAGAACTTTTGGACAAATTTTCCTAAAAGAATTGATGAAATGTAGTGGCACCTCCATATTTAATTTCAATTCCTTCCAAACGGCGAATAAAAAATAAAGCGAAATAGCGTTATGGTCGTCCAGTACATCATTTTTGGACCATCTGGACGTTGATGATACTACAATTAGGCAATAAAATATGGTCGCGGCATCCAATCATATTTATGCTTGAGGAATCTTCTTTAGTGGGACACAAAAGATTGGTCAGATGTCATCTCCATCAAAAGAGAATTGACGTGTACATCAGGCCTCCCCTTCTCACTCTGCACCTTCGAATTCTCACTTGTTAGGGCCAAATCCAACCCCCCTAGGTTTGTCTTAATTCCACAAGCATCTCACATGCCGACCTAATTTCTTTGGTTTTTCACTATAAATGACTGAACAAGAAGAGGGTTCTCTTTTCTATAATTTTTCGGGTTGAAAATAATAGAGATGAGCAGAACAAAAGTAATAAAGTTTGGCATAAACACGAAAAATAAATAAAATCGGGGCTTACGAATTTAGGGATTGGAAAGATTATCAGAAATCCAAGGCTATTTCCCAATCAGGAAACCGTCCATAGCAATTTTTTAGATAAACGGAGCAATTTACTTTGCTATATAATAATATACGACCATTCAAAAAAAAGATACCAAAGAAGATTATATTAAGCTCAAAAGATGGAACGATGTACATCATAGGATTGAATGACTTCCACGTAAGGGAGTCATTCTATTTACTTATTTATTTATTTATTTATTTAACGTTTAACTATGCATTTAACGGATAATGACATTAATACATAAGTTATGTATAGCAGTTTTATTGGGTAATTTATTGATATTTTCAGGTTTATTATTGAAAATGACAAGCAGAACAACGACAGGAAATCTGAAAGAGAAGATCTCATTCACATCTACTCTTCAACCAAATGGGTCAAAATATGAACAAAGCTTCCAGAGAAGTAGTTTCTACGAGTCAAAGCTGGACTTCTTGAGTAAGTTCCACGGCTGCTAACTAATTTCCATTCAAAAAAAAAAATTTAAAAGAGGAGAAATTATAACTTCTGTATTCCATAGAAATATAAAACCTTAAACCTTCAACTCAGTGTGTTGCTAATAATGATTAATTAGTATTACCTTTTTTTTTGTTGGTCAATTGGCTATGAATCTTTCTGATCCTTATGTTAGAATATTCTATTTAATCTAAAAAAATCCATGCTTGGCATGTTACCTTTAGTCCCTCAAGTTCAAAGCATTTTACATATGGTACCTCAAGTTCAAAGCAAGTTCGAATTTTCTTTCTCATTTTCTTTTCATGGGGGCTCGAGTAGGGAGAAAGAAGGAACTAGAAATCCAACTTCACATCTGTAAGATTGGTTTTGTCAAGATTAGACTACCATCGGGCCAATTCTTCTCCAGTATACATCTGCTTTTCAAACTTTCTCTCTATTATGAAGAAGACAAAGTTATTCGAAAATCAAATTTAAATGGAAAATGCAATTGAGAGAGAGAGAGAGAGAGAGAGAGAGAGAGCGAGAGAGCAACCTCTCCTTTGGCCCACGCCATGTCCACTCAGCAGGCCCTTGACATGATCTTCTTCATCTTCCTCTCCACTCCGATTTCTCTCCTGTTTTTTTGACCTCTACCTCTCATCAGTTATTACCTTATTTAGCAAAAACCGAAACCCTCCATCGGTCTTTCATCAGAGTTTCTCTCTCTAAGTGATTCTAAGAGAGAGAGATCATGTCGAGCGAAAGGGGGAAGGACCATGTCGAAGGGTCGTCAACATCTCCCAGTAGCGATTTGCCGGTGACACCGAGCCGGTATGAGTCACAGAAAAGAAGAGATTGGAATGCCTTCATTCAGTACCTGAAGAACCAAAGGCCCCCAGTTCCACTCTCACAGTGCAACTACACTCATGTTCTCGAATTCCTCCGCTATCTCGATCAGTTCGGTAATGCGGCTCTTTCATAGATTCTAGTTCAATCAAGAAGTGCTTTACAAACTCTAAAAGCTTAAGCAAAAGATTTATGTACATAATGGTATCATTTCATTTTGCACATGTCATGAAAATCCGATGTATGGAATCTTATTACCTTGACTTTATTGTGATGCTTTAAATAGGCAAGACTAAAGTTCACATCCAAGGATGCATGTTCTATGGGCAGCCGGAGCCGCCGGCTCCGTGCACATGCCCACTCAGGCAAGCCTGGGGAAGCCTTGATGCACTCATCGGGAGGCTCCGAGCTGCCTACGAAGAGAACGGAGGGACCCCAGAAACAAACCCCTTCGCTAGCGGTGCCATCCGAGTTTATCTCCGAGAAGTGAGGGATTGCCAATCTAAGGCAAGAGGGATTCCATATAAGAAGAAAAAGAAGGCAACGAATCAAACCAAGGGGAGTGAGGAATCGAGCTCCGGCGCTGTGCACTTCTCTTGATAAGCGGTAATTGACCCCCCAAAGAATTTTTCTTGATTTTGCATTTTGTCTAACACAGTTTGATCAGCATAATTCTTGAACTGACATTCAACCTACTTTGATTGAATTGAGGATTTGACATCGAAGCAGGCGTCTTCCAGTAGTGTATCTGATTCGTATAGAGTATGGGATGCACACAACATAGCTACATGTGGCTATATTAGTACAGTGATAACAAGCAATTAAAGAAAACAGTAACACTAACTTCATACAGGAAGAATTACTCTCTGAACCTTCCCCTTTATTCTCAATCTCTGTCTGTCATTCTTGTGCCATTCATGGTACACAATATAGAAAACAATGTCTATACATTCTTCAGAATCTAATGACGCTAATCTTGTCATTTGCATGTTGACGTGGTACCTTTTTAAAAATCCTCTGGATCCTTTAAGATTCTCGAGATTTCGTGCCCCCATTAATGATCCGTTCGTACAACAGACACTTAATTCAATTAAAATAATTATAGTGATTGGAAGCAAATAATTAAACCAGTTATTTAAGTTCCTTAAAATAATCCTTTGCAGATATTTTATTTGGTTCATGCATGCTTTCACAATAGCCTTTAACGTTTTTATATGCAAGCCCTCATCATTGCCAATCTCCTCTAGGACGAGAAGGAAAATTGCTTATTTAATAGTACTTTTTCTTTGCTTAAAGCTGACAAAACCTGTCTTAATTAATTTTGCACTGAGATTAACGAAGGCGTCATAAAAAGGAACTTTGTTATACATCTTGTAAAGCACGTTACAAGCTTGATGCTGTGTGTTTGATTCTATTGCCATCATCCTCCTTTTAGTTGGCATCGGCCTTTTCTTATAGGTGATTAAGACCCACATTGATCTGATTTACGCGTTAAATGCCACATTCGAGATTAAGCCTCATTTACATGCATGCTTCATTCTATACTATTTAGGGAGTATAGAGGTACTGGCTAGTTACATAAACCTAAATGATGAAATGCTCTCCTCGGCATTGTGAAATAGTATAATTGTAAGCAAGCTTAGAGGAAGACCAAAGTTGAAAAATATATCTACGAGGTTAGTTACGTATTTCACGAATTCAAGATTTACCTACTTACAACATGTTTCCTCATCGGACAAAGAAGTTGACAAAATTTAATTTGTTAGATTGGCTTGTCTACAAGTTCTACACTTAGATTGGCTTGTCTACAAGTTCTACACTTTGACGGCCGCGCAGGCGGAGGGATGAAAACACAGCTGAGAATCTTATCTTGTACACAGTTCAAACAGAGAACTAAAAGATTACTTTGCTTGCAAAACTTCATTCTCACACTCAAGATTGGTCTTCCTAGATTAGAAAGTTCATTTATTCAAATTTATAAAAGAAACCCATGTTGATCGATTAAATTGTATGTAATGAATCCAACTTTTTATTGTATTACTACTCAAGAGACTGATGTGATGCGGTTCTCCAAGTAGTTGCTGTTATATGTAAATTTACCACATTATTTGTGAAATAGCCACAGTGCATGCTTCATCCATATTCAGAAATTAAGACATGAATAACACTAGGTATCCTAAGACTCGTTCACCAATTTGATTTTACAAAGTAACGAGACAGACTCTTACTAAGAGTTGAATATGATCACTTGCTTAAATTTTCACTTGTAATTTGCAACATCACATAATAAGCAAGTTTTCTGTATTCATCTTACTATATCTATATTTGTCGATGCATAGATAAAGAGTGTTGTTATCGGACCCATTCTATGGCTAATGTGTGTGATGGAGCCAATTATATTCAAAGAAATGCGTACATTTCATGTTAATTTAAGTAGGATCTAGTTGTGGTTACAACTACTTCTAGCGGTGTGATTAATTTGTCTATGAAAAACTTTCTGTAATATTACGACAAGTAATTATATATAAGCAGGTAGGAATAGCAGTAGGTATGTTAAGATTGGTTAACATAAGAATTGTGCCGAATAAATGACGTCGCTGACTACAAATGGGTCGAGAGTGTGACTTAGTTTTTCTAGCATTGATACACTGATAAACCATTGCCACTTTTATGGAATTGAGGCTTCAAAGTTAGGATACAATTTTGATAATTAATGCACATCAATGATCCTAGCTGAACATTGTTCATTAGAAGTATTAACATGAATGTTTACGTTAAAAATATTTCTAAAATTTGAATATATGTACGTAAGCCATGTGCCTTTCTCACTAGTGCGTATTTTCTTACAGCAAAATGGCCAAAAGAAAGCTGAGTATGCCCTCAGAGAATGGTTGTGATATCTATCAAATAACATGATGAAAACTTAACATAAGGGAAGAGAATATCATATTTCCTAGTGGCAGCTCTTAGTTAGGTAGAGAAATTAGAATTTCTTAGCCGTGTGTAAAGTGACAAGGAACCGCAATAATACTAGTGAAATTGATTTGGCATACATTTATTGATCTTCTTAACCAATTGAGATTGAGCAATTTGTAAATTTAAATGCCAATTTGATTTTACAACAGAGTTTGTGAAGATCCAGCACTTCTAGCTTCTGAAAATGCGTATTGCAAATTAACAACTCCTTGATTGCAATATTTGCTTTTGCCTGTTTAATGCTTAATTCACGAGGGAATGGCTCTTTTTTTCATCTTTACGTGCTTAAAAATTATTCTTCCACTGAAGAATAAAGCATATACTTATATAAAATATCTTGTTCGTGGGTGTTCATCCGAAAAGTTTTCTTCACTAGCATGCACATGTATATCTGCACATAAACTTTCATACAGTCATCAAGTGAAAAAAAATGAATATAAAACGTACATTCTACCCCATAAATTGTAAAGTCTGCTTCAACATGAGTTCAATGCAGTAGCACCGAAATGACTAGTGCCTCGAATGCGGGAAGATTAGTCGTTGAACACAAGTTAATCGCAGGGATTTAGAGAATTTGGAAAATTAATAAATATTCACTTTTTACAAGACCTTGTTTTCGTGGCCGATGAGCATTTACATTCTTTTGCGATGCCATATTGTCCGGCCTTCAGATTTCAGAAGGCTCCATATAGTTCCTTTAGAAGATATTTTACTAACTATGACAATAAATTGTTACAATTTCAGGATGTCCTGCAGAATCGATCCATCAAGTGGAAGGAAGAAATGAAAAACTTGCCAATGTCCCTAATGGAGTCGCAGTATTCATTTTAAGGTACTACTGCCGTTTCTGTTGCTAGCTGCTAGTACGAACTAAGATCACGAGACCTAGATGATGCTCAAGGCTTGCTGCTATATTTGGAATGCCCTCTTTCATTTTCGGCTTGGGAAAGTGTTTTACCCGTATGTTTGATCGCAAAATGCATTTTTTGCTTATAACTTGTGATATAGGTGGTCGGATCTCGCTTTTCCCTGTAGTGAAAGTTAAGAATTTGTGTAATCTTATCGGTTCCAGGTTTCAGCTTTGCTTGTCATCCATTGATCTTCCTCTCTATGCAAGAATCACTTAATTTCAGCTTCTGGGTTTCAATTATATTCATCAGGGTATAACATATTCCAGAGCAATAATCTGATTGACATGTTCCTCTAATCCTCTTTCTGTGGATGCATTTGTGCTGTCCAGCAAACTCTTCGGTTTATGATATCATAAACTATTTGGGCCATTCTTTTCTGCAACTTTCTCTGGGGTTTTGGCTTTTTCCATTTCAGCTTTTGTTTCTCAATTGTAGGATTATTCTCCATTTTGTTTTGGCCACCATAATTATTCTTCCATTGATAATGCTCTCTTTGCCCTCTCTCTTTTTCGCTCTTTTCTTTGTATTTGTATATCATTTTTTTTTAGATTTATTTTTGGCAAGCTCTTTATGTACTATTTGGCTGACCATGAATGAACACTTGAGTTTGAAGGGAATTGATGTTTTGCTAGCTATACATTTGATAGTGTCTCTCAGAACGGTACAGTAATAGAGATATTGCTATTTAGTGCTTCATCGAGCTCTCACATTAGGGTTTTGGGAGGTTTCTTTTTTAAAGAAAAGAGATGAGTTTTGCATGAAGCCTATATGATGTTATAGTCATGGTTAACACTGTTTTGGCCATATTAATAGGGCCGCGCTATTTGCACCCTCATTTTAGCTAAGACGCTCATTTTTTTCTAGTTAACTTACCGAAATACCCTCCTCTTTCACTCTCTCTTCAATTTATTGTTTCTTTTATCACGCTAACCCAAAAAATTGCCTTTTTATTTTTATCATCTCTCTTATTTTATCAGTTTTACAATATAAATGTCAAATTTAACCCAACAAGATATTATCTTATCCCACATTTATTATCACTTTGCCTAGAGAAGGTCTTTAATTTTAATTTATGATCTCATATTTTTTAATCACAAAAGTTACATATAATGTTAGAAATTTCGAGTTTTGATGTCTTATCAACACATAATTAATTGCCTATTTTTTATCAATTAGTTTGAGGGAAACTTTACTTCAAAGTTGAAAATTAAAATTCAATCTTATTATCTAGCCGATTTTAACATTGTGGTTGTTTTCCCAGAATAAGTTCGTAGGTTTTTAAAATTAATCATTGTTGCTTTGTGTTTTCTTTTGAACTTTTTTAGTTTTAATAATAATTGCAAGATGAATGTTGACAATTTATTTACACCTTTTTCACTTTCAAAGCACATAATATTTTTCAGAAGAAATTATTAAGCTTGTAGGATTAGAACAACAAGAAGTTTCATTTTTTTCCTTTATGTGTTTATCTTTCGTTAATATATAGATATAATGTAAATATAAATATGTTTGACATTTGATCGTTCTTCTAACAAATTAAGCTTTTTTCATATTTTGATCAATTTTTCTTTCCATTTTTTTTAAAGATCGGCTTGATAATTAAATTGAAGAGAGAGAGAGAGAGAGAGAGAGAGAGAGGAGGGTATTTTGATAAGTTAACTAGGAAAAAGAGTGTCTTAGCCAAAATGGGAATGGAAAGAGCGCCGCCCAATTAATATTGGCGACTTCAGGAGATGATTATTATCTAATGGCCAAAAAAGAAAATTAGCACCTTGATCTGGACATTAAATTTGTTCATTCCATTGTGCAGATGATTGGCTGCACCTTTCTTCTCTTTTCCTCTCTCTTTCCTAGTGAAATTGCTTCGACTTGCTCTATTTATCTATAAACAGGAAGTTGGAAGAACAGCTTACAAAAATATGAAAACTCACTCTTCCACTTATAACTTTCTCAAGGTCCCTCTCTTACTTGCACTCCCTCTCTGTAGCTTTACTCTTGGTTCATTTGATCTGTCCTCTGTCAGTGGAAAACAAGGAAATTATCAACTGACTGAATGACTCATGCGAAGACTCAACACCTGATGTATAAAATTTCTCTTACATTAACAGAAGATGACGTAAGAACGTGCAAGTATTCTTGATATTGGGATTTTATCTATTTCCATTTTTAGATTTTTTTGGGTTTCAGTGATATTTTTATTTGGTAGTTATATATCTGCTCAGATTTGAATTTGCTCCTTTAAGTTTGAGATAATCTAGGGTTTCTTGCATATAATATGCATATTATCTCTTACGTATAAGTAAAGACAGCCGCTAAAACCATTTCTTTGTAAATAGTTGACCAAAATATCTTTCAAATTAAAAATTTCAACTGTTCAACTATTCTCTATTTATCTCCTTTGCAGGATTTCACCCTCCCTCCTTCGTTTTATTTTTTTCTGGTCCCGTCTTCATTAAGTTGATGTCTTTGCTGCAACTTGAGGTTTTTTTTTTTTCCAGCTCGACCAAAATGAGTAAAGAGGCACATACGAGAAAATTCCATTGAATTTACTGTCTCCTAGAATAATTATCAGACTCGCTTAATGCTTCAAAGCTTCAAACGAACTCGCCCCCACCCCTTCCCTCAGGTTAAGGCCACCACCGCACGCCACCACGTATTACTCTTCGGTCACTCGCCTCTACCATCACGGCACGACCATCCCTCTTCTCCCTCAAATCCAATCTGAGTCATCCGCATCTCTCTCTCTCTCTCTCTCTCTCTCTCTCTCTCCATCGTCTCATCGCCGCCTTGGCCCTCGACCATCGCTCCTTGCTGCCTCTAGGAGCCTGTGCCGCTACAACGTTGGCGTTGGTCGAATCTAGTGGTGGTCTTCCTGTGGTGGCCAATGATGGTTTCATTGGAGGTGGCATCAACGACAAATGACATGTTCTCTTATGCACCTTTTTGCTTATCTTGGTTGAGCATTAAAAGAAGTAAATTAAGTTGCAACGAAAGCATCAACTTAATGAATGAGGGAGAGTGAGATCTCGCCACAATGAGATAAATGGAGAACAGTAAAAAAAAAAAGAAGGGAATTTTTAAATTGAAAGGTATTTTAGTGAACTATTTACAAAGAGGTGATTGTAGCAACAAATGAAATGGAAACAGCAAATGCCATCAGTAAATTATGTGAAATAAAAGGAGAACTCCTTCCTTTAAGAATCACAATCCTTTAGTTTCTTTCTCAAATTATCTGGAAGTAATAATTTTGAAAAAAAAAAATCGTATCAATGGCCAAATACATATATTAATAATTTTATTTTATCTCTTACATATTTCAATTTCGAATTTCTAATATTTTTAGAAATTTTCAAACAACCATACCAAAAGAAGTTCACTCTTAAAATATTTTCTTCTCTTTCCACACACATATATGAATGTACAATCTCTTCGTATCGTGCCAATAGTTTCTTTCCATTAACCGATAATTCAAATATTTTGTAAAGATGGTTTCAAACTACCTTTTGATTATTAAATTTTTTACATACACGCAATGCTCGTGCACTTTTGCTGGTCATGAATTAAGCAAACTTTCTAGTACTGTGAAGGCTAATTTTATTCAAGAGACTTCTTCAATTTGATCTATAATTTCCACTACATTAGATGACTGATAAAAATTCTTACACACACACACACAACGGAGACACGCTCTCTCACAACATTAATTGTCTAGAAATCGAAAATTTCAGATTGAGTTAAAACTTGTTAGTGTTAGAGAGGGTCGGAGAAGTGATAAATGCCGATCCGTTTACATCCTTGAAGAGAGCACAATTCAAGTAAGGCGGGCAATTTTTGGCACGAACTACTCATTGTAACGCGGTTATTAGACGAACCTAAAAGTAACCCGAATTCAATACGAATTTTATGATAACCTAATTCGCATAGATGTAATAATCTTTTTTTTTCCAGTCCTACTCTCTCTCTCTCTCTCTCGCTTTTATTCTACCTCTTTGCAGAGTGTGGGAGCCAAAACCCACACTTGAAACTAAGGGCTTATTTGGTAACGTTCATATTTTTCTAATTCCTATTCTTTAGTTCCCGAGAGTAGAAAAAGAATAGAAATTTGTTTGGCAACGTCAGTTAATTTTTCTATTTGCGAGAACAGATTTGGAACAGAAAAAAAAAGAAAAAAAAATCTACTTCTTTGTTCCCGGGAACAGAATTAGAAAAAATCATTTCTATTCAGAATTTGTTCCGGGTAACAAAAGTGTTACCAAACAGGCCCTAAATGTCCCCACCTCACCCAATATCAGGTAAGATAATATTCTTTAAACGACACAATTACAAGTCCTGAATTAGACATGTGAGCACGAATTTCCAACTTTAGGTTTGGATTTTTATTTAGGTTCAATTCGGTTACACAACTATCTCCAAGTTTACATATCACTGATCCAATAATGAGTGGGTAAAAAGTTACGTATGATCGATCCAACAATCAATGTATCTATTGTCTTTTCCTTTTGGTTGTCTCCTCTTTGTTTTGGCCCATTTATGGCCACTCTGGGCTTGTATCGTGATCATGGGCAATATAATCTTGGTCTCGATTGCTGACTATCGGGCTGTCCAATTTTCTTTGGTTGGTCTTCCGTGTTTCTTCTTGGTAATCTATTTTTGAATTAATCTTAGCTACACATACTGTGTGAGGGCCTATCTGATAATCTAATTAAGTGTTCAAAACTAAAAAATTCACTACTTAAAATTATTATGCTTGTTTGATAATCTTAAATAGGATTGACTTAAACTATCAATTAAGTAAAAAATCCACTACTTAATGAGATTAGGCTTGCTTGATAAGTAAGAGATGGGTTCATCAACTCTTTCAATAGATATTAATTAGAATCTCATTTATATTTTTAAAACCTACCAATAATGGTCTTTTTTTCTATGTTTGGTAAGCGATTAAAAATATTAAGCAATCACTTTTTTATTATCATCAAACAAATTTTCAATTTTATTTTCACAACTTAAGATTATCCAACACTTAAAATTCAGTGCTTTTCAGAACCTAATTTTCAGTTTTACCAAACATACGCATCTAACATATCACTCACATAAACGGTGAACAATACGCATGTCTAAATTATTTTTTTTACAAAACGTATATAATCAATATTTATCCAATTTTAAAACCCTTCATTTGGTCTCCCGCTGAGAGCATATTATATAAATCATCTATAAACTATATTCCATATGCTTTTATACGTGACTTAGACTTTGTTTGTTTCACAGAAAATGAATGATTTGGAAAACATTTTTCAAAAAATGATTGCTCGTATCGTCTACAGAAATGAATAAATGAAATATATTTCCATCATCCACGAAAATGTTTAGCCATGAATTGTTATTGATAATAAAAATATTTTTTATTGACTTATTATTTCAAGCGATATAAGTGATTATTCTTAAGAAAATGTTTTTCAAAACATTCATTTTTCATGAAACAAATAAAGCCTTAGTAAATTCCACACGATTCATGAAATGAGATCGATTGAGGGTAAATTTTTTGGCTCTACTTATCCCATCAATGATAGATCAGGAATATAGAGACCGGTGTAGCACGTATTTATTTCCTAAGAAATAGTATGTCATGCTTGAATCTATATTGTCCCGTTCACAGGGTCAAGTGACATAATTTATTTTAGTAAAAATTCTACTTTTCTTGTCCTGGTATTTTCGCTTTGTTCCTATTTCGAAAAAATAGAAAGTAATGTTTATTCATAGAATCAAGCCACACCTACATGTACGGGATTTCCTTATCTTCATGGACAAGTGACGATCGAGACCTTCATTGTCGATAGCAACACGTAACCATATTGAGTTAATAAGTACAAATTAGACAAAACATCACCAAAATTAGCAAATATCTACGCGAACCAAAAGAAGGAAATGGTCACTTCGTCCACATCTCTCTTTCAAGAATTGTGGGCACATCTTTCTTTTCCTCCATAGTCCGTAGCTACAAGACATGGTTGGGAATGGGAAAAAGGAAAAGATCTTCCAACATCGTGATAAAGACAACATAGCCTGAAATCTTAATGGGGCTGAGGCAACGCAAAATGTCGCGAAGCCTCTCGTTCTAGTCTCGATTTCAAATGCCACGCAACCCTCTTTCCATCCAGAGTGAGTGACTTGGTGAACAGGTAAAGCCATCACTTGTCACTCTCCAACACGTGTGAGCTCATAGTCCAGTGGAAAACTATAATTTGCGCACAAGTGGTACGGGCAAGGTACGCTATCCAGTAGTACGAGGAAGAGAACGAAATTGAAATGAGGATCTCTTCTCTGTACGAGCCACTTGGGAGATTGATGTCTGAGAAGGACCAAGCGGGTCTATTTAATCTCAGCAAGCTTGATGATGATCGTGGGATTGGGGTTTGGACTTTGGATTAAAGAATACAGTAACAGAAGGGGAGTGTCAAGTATTATCTAGCAGTAAGTCTAGCAATAAGTTGAAGGTTCTTGCTTCACAATTCATTTTGTTTATAAAAAAATAAATGATTTAGAAAAAATATTTGTAAAAAAATATCATTTGTATCACTTACAAAAATGAATAAACGAAAAATATTTTCATTATTAACGAAAATGTTTAGATATAAATTGTTGTCAATAATGAAAATATTTTTAATTGATTAATTATTTCAAGCAGTATAAGTAATTAATTTTAGGAAAAAAAATTTCAAACATTTTCTGTAAAATAAATGGAGACTTATATTAGAGAGGGGGATTCATTAGTTAATAGGGGTATAATGTTTGTACAATGGAGTCACCTGTAACTTAGCCTAATGAACCATTCTTAAAGGAGAAAACCTTATATTACTTGGGAACACAATATTTTATTTATTTGGTCGACTTATAATGTCCTAGAAAGTAACATGGAAAAGTTGGTAAGCCAGTCACATTAAGATTGATGATATCATATAAAAGTCATTGGTAAATTTAAGATGTCGGTAAATAAGGAAAATAAAATTTGGCAAGTCATTAGAAAAGTTGATAATTTAAAAATACTAAATCATTGATAAGTAACTCATATGAGAGTTGCTAACCCAAAATTAGTTGATAACTTGGTAGGGAAAGAGTTGGTAAAGTCACTGTTGATAATTTCATATAAGACTTGATAACTTTAAGGTGTAACTATTCAAGAAAAATAAAATTTGGTAACTAATTAGAAAATCTGGTAATCTACACACACAAAAAAACCAAAAGTATGTTGCTAAGTAACTTGAATAAGATTGTAGTTCACTAAATGCATATGAAAATTGGGAAATTAGTACAGTATTTGGTAACTTGCGAACTTTTTTATAAATTCCGAAGGTTCCGGTATATTTTGCCCGAAAAAGAAAAGAGATTGGCCTTCTTTTATAATTCTTTTTCTATACTTGCCAATTCTTTCCAAAATTTATTGGCACGGAAAGAAATCTACTTTTTGGGCAATAGAATATGAGAATTGTCTCTTTAAGGCCATTTGGAGCCAACAGGATAAGCTCAAATACTTTTTTTTTTTTTTTTCAAAACCGTAGCTTCACAATGAGT
>BCNH02000011.1:5904252-5920509 GCA_001662345.2 Metrosideros polymorpha var. glaberrima
AGTCAAATTTTCCATAGCTAAAAGCACAAGATAAAAGAAAAGAAGAAAGACACCAAAAATCGAAGGCAATAGATGGCGACAGAAAGATCTGGGAACTCGCGTGGAGAAAAGGGTGCCATGTGGTTGGAGGGCGCTGCCTAGGCATCACTGTCTAATCCCAATCGACAAATGGATGATTAAGAAAGTCACCAAGAAAAAAAACAAGAGAGAAAAAAATTCAAATCACGTGCGATCCCATCAATCAACACCGCAAAGCAATCCAAAGCGCCTGGGCCCTCGAGAGAACCTCATCCGAAGAGAATCCATCCCTCCAACACCTTGGATAAGATAAGATAAAGAGAAAAGATTTGCTCAATTAACTACCCCAATTAGCATTAATCATGTCTTGTCCTTTGATCTTAATCAGATTTCAATCGTGCCAGGACAGGTGAGGATCTCGGGGGGCTCAAGTGATTTGATTAGTATATGATGTTGGAGATTAAATCAAATTCATAATGGTTAAAGTTATCAACGACGATTTAACTATTCGAGAAGATAGGTAAATTTAAAAATCTTTATTATAATGTTATTTTACTAAGAGTCTATTAAAATTTCAATATTTAATTAATGTTTTATAAATTTCTAGGAGTTTAGTTTCTTGAAAATACTAGTGCCATTTAAGAGTGAGAGTTTTGTAACAAGTATATAATAGCGTGTCATGTGATTATTGTGTGAGATAAAGTGAAACACACAAAAATCTATTTGTCTCCATCAAAATTTATCTCCCTTCAATGAGTACAAAAGCACGAAATAATCATTTGACTTTGCGCAACCAGGAATTCATCGTTATGTAAGAGGGCTGAAGACAGATTTCCATTTTCAGTCTGCCATACTCTGTCTGCTAAGGGAAAGGAAGAACAAGAGGAAAAACAAAAGAAGACGATGATAAATTTCAAGAGGGAGAATGGAGCGAAGCTGTGAATGTTTTTTCCCTCTCAAAAAGAGCGAAAGTGATCACACGGGTGATGGCGTGCGATTTCATTTCCGTCGACCGTAGAGTCGTCGTCGCCGTCGGAAAATCGAGGAGGCTTTGAATGGATTCTCGAAGTTGAGAAGGGACGAATCGCTATGGAAAATTGGAAAAAATAATGTTGCCTAAAGTCATAGCAAAAGCTCCCTTCGAAACTAGGGTTACGTAGATTTCGAGATAAACAACGCATGTGATGATAGTTTTTTAAGTTGGGAGAGATTGTAACGAGTATAGACAAGTGTTGCCCAATGGTTGACACTAATGCAACATTTGGACTTCGCGGTGCCTTAAACCACCTCGTAGGCAATGTATTGCAGTAAGCTTGGCATAAATATTCTTGGGCAACGAAATATTTTAGTGTGGCAAGTAAGCCGTTGCTTAAAATCATCTCGGTTGCAGTATAAATGCAAAGTGAACCGGTAAAGAAAGTTCTGGACCTATTGTACGGCAATCAATTCACTCATGAACCTTTCAATTGTGTCAATTTAGTCATTAACTTTTATACGATTTCCCAATTAAGTTTTTTCGGCCAATTTTCGCCAAAAATCGCTGACGTGCATGTCGGTGGTCCTGTGTAACATGGCCGGTGCCGGCTCCAACGTGGACAATTTTTGTAATTTTTTAAAGAAAATTGAATTATTATTATTTTTTTTTCATTGTGGCTGGCGAGGGTTGATTGGGCGAGAGCTCGACCCTCGTGGCCCAGCCTAGTGAGGGCTCGCCAACCACAATGAAAAAAATAATAAAAATCGGATAAATTTTATAAAGTTGCAAAATTCATCCAAGTCAATGCCGACAGTCCCAAGACTGTACCACGTAAAACGGAAAAATTGTCAAAAAAGTCATAAACATGTTGCACTTTTGTCAATTAAATCCTAAACCTTTTAAGTTTACCAAATGAGTCCTAAATCTTTTGCATTTGTACCAATTTAGTCATTTTATCTGGGCGGCGCTGACGTGGCATTTTTAAAATAATATTTTAATATTTTATTGATTTTTTATATTTTATTTTTTTCTCTTTCTTTTTTGGGTTTTCTATGCCCTTTGGCCGGCGAGCTTTGCTGACACTCGCTGGCCACACAGCCAAGGCTGCAAAGGCCTCACCGGCGGGTAGCCAAGGCTTGATGGCCCTCGGCCGGCCGAGGGCAACGTGGCCAGCGAGCTTCGGCAACCCTCACTGGAGCTTGCTAGCCAAATGGGATAGAAAACCCAAAAAGAAAGAGAAAAAAAAAGAAAATTAAGTTTCAAAATTTCAAAAAATTTCAAAAGATTAATAATAAAAAGGCCATATTAGTTGGCCAAAATGATTGAGTTAGCACAAATGCAAAAGGTTTATGACTCAATTGATAAATTTAAAATGTTTAAGACTAAATTGACAAAAGTGCAATAGATTTATGACTTTTTTGACAATTTTCCCCATATAAGATGGTCGGCATACATATCAGCGATTTCTAATTAAAATTGGCCAAAAAAATTAAATTGGCAAATTGTCAAAATGTTTAGGATTAAATTAACACAATTAAAAGGTTTAGAACTAAATAAGTCATCGTAGAATAGGTTTTAGGATTTTTTTGGTAATTTTCTCGAAGTAAACCTTAGAGATATATGAGCCTAAAAAGTCATCACCACAGAATAAAGATTGATGGCTTGTAAGAAAAAAGTGAATCGCCTTTTCACTCGATTTTCAAAGATTTGAAGGTCCATTCTTGTGGGCTGCATGTGAAATACATGCTGTGTAAGATCAAGGATTCAGTGGTATCTTGATTATGATTGAAGTCGATGATCGTTTAACACGAGCCATTGACTTCGTTGAGAGCATCTGATTGATGTCATTTTGTCACTAAGGAAGCATCTTTCGTGCCCACCAAAGCTAAGTCGAATTTTCCACATCTCTCTCTCTCTCTCTCTCTACCCTGATTTGATGTGAGATAAGTACAAGCTTATCTCAAACTCGATGGACTTCCTACTCGTTCATTTTCAAGTTTTGTCTACGATTATGACATTACTATACAACACAAGGAGAATGTTTCACAATTTCGAGACTTATTTCTATTCAGTTGAATTTTCTCGTCATAAAGAAAAAAGAGTAGCGAATGTTGATGGGGGTATTCTCAAGATCCTATTGGTGTCGTGAGTAATGTGTGGCATTTTGATGCATAGATAGATTTCGCGTGAAAGGGTCTCTTGAGAATTTCAATCGAGTTACATGAAATTGGAATCGAACCACATACTAAAAGCCCCTCCAAATTGGCGAGTTGGCAAAAATTCAATACCATAAGCTAGGAAATCCGATCACGAATTCGTATGTGACCGAAGGCGATTCTCTTTTGTCGTCCTGAAGGTCTTAGGTAGCTCAGATCAAGAAAAGGGACAACTGTTGTAACTTAACTCAACCCGTCGAGTACTCTATTGAGACAATGAAACAAATGGTCCATGAACTTTGGCTCAATGTGCAATATAGTCCATGAATTTTCAATTTGTTCAATATGGTCTCTAAACTTTATCTCGATGTGCAATGTGGTCTCTAAACTTTGTTCAGTATAGTCCTTGAACTTTTAGTACCTGTTCAATGTTGTTCTTCAACTATATGAAATTTTTCTATATTGTCTTTTCATTAATTCAAGTTCAGGGACAACATTGAATATTTTCATAAAGTGTAGAGACTAAATTGAACATGTACCAAAAGTCTAGATACAACATTAGACTAATTAAAAGTTCAAGAATTATATTGCATATTGGGGTAAAATTCAAGGACCACATTGAATCAATCGAAATTCAGCGACCACATTTTACATCGGGCCAAAATTCATTAACTATTTGTGTGATTTTCCCTATTCTATTATATTTTGATATTTTGTCCTATAAAATAATAATTATAAAAAAAAGGACTTGAGACGGTTTTAATATGCAAAAGCGCAATCAGCTTCCCTATCAACATGGGCATTTTCGTGGATTTTATGGTGGGAAGAAAAAAATTATTCTCTTTAATATGGGAATGAGGTCCAGAGATATTAGTAGAAAAGTCCAACAAGTTGAGCGCTATCTATAACTCTTTAGACAAAATAATAAACGAAAAAAAAAAAAAAAGATTCCGATTTTAAGACAAGCAAGTTCATATCTGTCCTGATACCCAATCCAATGCGTCTATTCTGTTTCTGGGTTTAGATGAGTCTAAGACAACGATGTCCATTACTTCCATGTCCAAACACAATGATAGAGACCTACAATTTTCCCTTCATTTTTTTTTTCAATTTCTATCTTTGAATTGCTTTTGCTTTCTTTCTTTTTTCGTTAAATAAGACGGCTCAAAAATTGCCTTTACACATTTACAGGGAAAAATCACACAAATTCGTGCCATGTTTCATGCTTTTTTCTTTCATGGAAAAAAATTCGAAGAATGGTCTTTTTTTTTTGAATTGTTGGAATTTTCCCGATTCCAATCTACCCCGGATTCTAGAGAATCCAAACTGTTCATAACTCTTTTATGCCCTTTTTGGTGGTTTTTATGCAAAAAGTGAGTGGGTGATGGATCTGATCGATTGTCTGATTAGCATCATTTGTACATCCACTAAGGTCAAGTTCTTTGAGAAGAGTAGGAATTTGTGATCCTTTATAATGTGAGTTTTGATACTACGAATCAAGAACTTTTTCATGGTAAAAAAATTACTCGAAAGTGAGTTTAAGACTTCATTTGCTTCGAGAAAAAATTAATAATTTGAAAAATATTTTCATAAAAAGAGCGCTCGTATCGTTTAAAATAATTAGTCAATGAAATATGTTTTTATTATCGACAACAATTTATGTCTAAATATTTTCGTGAAAGATGAAAATATTTTTCGTACATTCGTTTTTGTAAGTGATATTGGCGATCGTTTTCGGAAAAATATTTTTCAATTATTCATTTTTTGCAAAATAAACGGAGCCTAAATGAGGAATTTTATAAGTTTGGTTAGAGTTTGATTTCTCTATGACATGGCAGCTAATGCAGCAGCAGCCCAAGCAGCCAATATCTCCGGATTAGACCACTTCGAATTGAGAAGACAATTTACTTAATTGAAAGTTGAAACTATCTCGTTACAAGGTGGTGAAGTTCTTCTACATGCGAAAGACATTTGAATAACCGAAAGAGTTTTGGTCTTTCCAACTTGGTGGATTGGAGGTAAGGCCGAGGCCTAGGGCTAGGGACATTTACAAAATGCATGTGATGTGCAACCATGTTCTTTTTTGTCAATGGAAAAATGTTCCTTTTTCCAAATTTACTTTTCTTGTTTCAATCATGCTGTTGTTATGAAATATGGACAGAAGGTATATATTGTGCCATTATTATTAACATTATAATACTCTTAAAAGGCGTCAAAGGGTAGTAAATTACTCTATATTTTCTTTTGAAACTTAGCACCTGTTAGGGATTAGTTGAGTACTTAAGCAATTCTGGACACCAACATCGAAAACTGAACCTAATTAGGCATCTTAGAACATTCATCATGTTTATGACCGGGAGCATGCACAATTTGTCTCCACAGATATTCAACCTACCTTCTCTTCACATGTTGTGCATTAGCTCTTATAGAACTCACATACCTTTGTTAACCTCGATGTGAGAGAATGCGAAAGGGAGTTCAAAGCTTAACATATTCGATACGATTCATCTTGTAATTTATGATATCCGATTTTGAATTTGTCTAGCCATGTTTGTTAAGCTAGGCAGATATCCACACGATGTGGGCTAAAAAATGATTCATAGATAATTGAAGACATAAGATGGCTTTTGTGAAAAATTAGAGAATTTCTGTGTGTAAAAATACCTTCGTTTTTTAAAGAGCTAAAGTAGAATCTATGATGTATGGACTATATAGCTAAATTTTCCATCCTTCTACACCTTTTGCACAGTAAAAATTAATCCAATCTTCTGTTCAGCCTAATTAAGTAAATGCTAGTGAGAAAGTTTGAAACCGCTTTTAGGGGAGGAATTAGCAGAAAAACGAATACTGCTCAACCAATAACTGAAAATAAATTGTTATATTTTCGAAAGAAATGTGTTGAGTCTGAAGTAAAAAAAATTGAGGATGAAGACCCACTCCTAGTGTTTCAGGAGTCCACGTGGCAAACAATGAATGCACTAACTTGTGCTCATCTGTAATAATACATTTACTAAAAGGAGAACTACGTAATATACGGGATTAATACGATTGGTGAATAATAAAAAAAATTATTTGAGAAAAAGTTTGATAAATATACAAAAATTATAACGTAAAAGTTGGCGACTTTTATTCTTTATCCTCTTAAACAAACCATGGTCCTTACACGATTTGTGGAACCTTATATTAAGAAGCTACATATAGAGATACGATACATGTCTAAATAAAAACTTTCTTCCTAATAGCCTTCATTGAGCCTTGAAGAAGTTCGAAGAAAAAAGTCGAAAATGAAATTTTAAAAAAAGAAGAAGGTAAAATAACAATCAAACTGATTTTTTAAGGTTCTAAAAAACTAGATCAAACTAAAAAAAAAGTTTGAAAATTTGGTATAATTGCTTTAGTGTAGAAAATACTTATGGAATTAAATAAGGAAATACCATCTAAATTAAAAAGAAATTGACTATGTTATATAAGTCCACTGTCTTCTAATGATGAATTAAACTCCTCAAAAGTTACAATTACACGCAATTCGTATATACTATACAAAATCCTACATGAAACTGTAAGAAAACTCCTCCCATTTGTTCTCAAATTATTGAGAGATGGCTACATGCATTACCTTTATGTATATATATCTACGAATTTACAGACTTACAGATTTGAAAGACATAAAATAGACGTATTATAAAAAGGCAAGAGCCTTTTTTTCAAAGAAAAGGGGCAGAGGCTGAAAGCCACATCATTACTCTCCTAATAAATCATAATCCAATATGATCCCTTAATAATAATGAAAGCAAATCTATTGGTGGCCTATCTAATACATGATTATCACCCGCATTGTTGAGTTGGATAACCCAATTTGCTAGCCAATCTGCACATGTATTTCCTTCCATAAAATTATAGAGAATCTTGAGAAAACTTCCAATTTGAGAAATAAGTTGGTCATCAAAATAAAGCGATGAAGTTGATTTTTGAAGTAGAGAAATGACTGCTTATGAGTCCACCTCTACAATAAGTATCGTAATACCTAATGAAATTGTCAATTTGAGGCCCAATCAAATGCCTCACAGTTCTACTTTGAATGGAGAACACACTCCCACTGTTTGCGCAAATTTAATAAGCCAATTGCTTGAGTCATCACGAATAAATCTACCTACTAATGCTGAACCCGAGTTACTTTTGGAGGTCCCGTTGAAATTAAGTTTTACCCAACCAAAAGGAGGGTGGTCCAATCCACAAACTTATCTCTTTTCTCCATTTTGGCAGACAATCTTTTTTCTACTAATCAAGTATACAAAATATCGTTGCATATCCTAAGATCAGATTCACAGGTGTACCTGAAAAGGAAAAGTCTGTCGGGAATAATCTTGGATTCCCCTAATTCCACAAATGCCAACAAGTTACACCAAATATGAGTTGACATTCATATTTTATTACCAAGACCATTTCAACAAATAGGTTTGCTAACAACCACTTATGCAAATCAAGAGTAAAGAAATGAAAATGACCCCTTAAACCTGTAGGCAAAATCCTCTACTAAATAGCATTTGCATACTTACAATCTCGGAGCATGTGTAAGTTTGTCTTAGATGATTGTGGACAAGAAGCGCAATAGGGATCTACTGTGATCTTACAATGAAATCTTTCGTGATTAGTAAGTAGACGTGGGTGTGAAACCGGTCACATGAAACTTCTGATCTGATTCTATTGTCAAACTTTTGATCTGATACTATTATATTTATATAATTTGTAATTAAATGTCAATTGAGGAGATACAAAAGTAAAGGCAAAATTCAACTTAGCAATTGAGTAGATCATTAATTTTTGTTAGGGTGAGGTTTAGGTGGCGGCTATTTTTATGGAGAAAGCACAAAACAACCTTTTATTATAAGTAGAATCGATACCGACACGCAACACGAAACACAATACGACATGCCGATACGTCATTTCTAAAATATAAAGAATTCCGACACGTTGTATATTAAATTTATATTTCTATATATACATGATAAATTACAAATCCATAAATAAATAATAATAATCATAAAATGAATTTACACTAAAAACATTAATCCACCATTTATTAGTAAATATAGGGGCAATGCGCCATGTTTATATAGATAGAAATTTTGTACACCCATTTCCACAATAGAAAGTGCCGTTCTCAGTACATGCCCGCTTAGGTAGCTAGACACATGCCTTGCATCGATGTGCACACGACCATATTTCGACATGCATTCGCCGTCAAAGTACACAACATGTGCACATGTCTGAAAAACCAAATCCCTCAATATACACAAAGTTGAGTCGGCTCTTCCAATGAACGATTTCCCTAAGGCCGCGTTTGGTCGTCAGAATAAAAGGCAGGATAGGATATGTTATATCCTATCATGTGTTTGGTAAGTGTTCAGGATAGGATAAAAGGGGATATAGAGGGAATAAAATTATCCTAGGGGGGAGGTGGGATAGGATTTCACTTCCCTTTCTCTCCCCCTAACCTCCTTACCGCCATCATTTGCCATCGCCCTTCATCCCCACCCGTTGTCATCACCCACCCCCTACTCTCGCCGCCCGCCACCCATCATCGCCACCTACCGCTCGTCGCCGCCGCCACCGGCCACCCGTCGCCGCCGCCTCTAACCAAAATTGTCTCATCCCAACCATCTCATCTCTACCCTCCATTGTCACCCATTCCCATCGCCATTGTCGGCCGCTCGTCGCCACCGTCGGCCACCAACCACCACCGGCGGCCAATGGTGGCACCACCGGCTATCCGCTTCTAACTATAATTCTCTTCCCCTAACCTCCTCACCACTGCCGCCACCACCAAAGCCTCAGACAGCTATTTTGAGAAAAGTAAAATTTAAAAAGTAGCCTTAATTTGGTCATTTCCAAAATGTCTAGTTGTATATCGGACTTTAAATCCGTCGTTTACCAAACAGTATATAGGATATGACAAAATCTCAGGATTTCTTATCCTATCCTATCCAGACAAAAAATCCGGACGATCAAACGTAGCCTAAGTCCACAATAGTACATATATCTGACGAAATTGCTTTATTTGCTTTCGAAAATAGAAATATCAAGTTGAGAAACATTCGCGCTTCACTTTAAGAAAGCATAGGATTATCACACTAAAAGAGAATGTTACGGTGCTCATGTTGCTAACCCCTAACTCTAACGTTAATGCATTTTCGCTATAGCTGTTTAATCCACCGTCGCTCGTTTAATCCCTGCCTAATTGAACGATCCGATTCCTACTTCAAACCCGAACCCGAACCCGAACCCGAACCCGAACCCGAACCCGAACCCGAACCGTATCAATCCAATTAATTCTGCCTCATCTTCTTTTTACATTGTATGTACCCTCTCCTAGCCTCTTCCCGTACCTTCCCCACTTCGCCCACGCGCTCGGCTCGCGTGTATCTCAAACTTCATAACCTATTATCGCGTGGGTCTCCTTTCACTTGACAAGCTGTGCCCATCCATCTCACTGTTTCTCTCCCCCACTCTCTCTCCCCTCAGCTCACAGCGAGATCGCCGCCGCCGGCCGCCGCGATGGCGACGCGCTATAAGGCCACCGACATCAGCGACCTCCCCGATGCCATCCTCTCCAACGTCTTCTCCCTCGTCACCGACACGCGCGCCCGCAACGCCCTCTCCCTCGTCTGCCGCAAGTACCTCGCCCTCGAGCGGGCCACCCGCGTCTCCCTCACGCTCCGCGGCAACGTCCGCGACCTCTACCGGATCCCCACCGGCTTCCGGCGGGTGGAGCACCTCGACCTCTCCCTCCTCTCGCCGTGGGGCCGCGACCTCGCCTCCTCGGTCTCCGACCCCTTCCTCCTCGCCCACCGAGTGCGCGTCGCCTTCCCGTCGGTCACCTCCCTCACCGTCTACGCGCGATCCCCGGCGACGCTCCAGGTGCTCCTCCCGCAGTGGCCGCGCCTCCGCCGCGTCAAGCTGGTGCGGTGGCACCAGCGGCCTCCGCAGTCGCCGCTGGGCGCCGACTTTGGGACGCTCTTCGAGCATTGCCAGTCTCTCTCCGCGCTCGACCTCTCGAGCTTCTACTACTACAGCGAGGACCTCCCTCCGGCTTTCCAGGGTTATCCTTCGATTGCGTCCTCCCTCACGAGTTTGGATCTCTTGACGATGTCGTTCAGCGAGGGGTTCAAGACGGAGGAGATTCGTGTGATTGCCACCGCCTGTGGCAACCTGCGGGAGCTCCTTGTCGCGTGCACGTTTGATCCCAGGTACTTCGGATTCGTTGGCGATCAGGCTTTGCGCGATATAGCTGCGAATTGTCCGAAATTGACTCTGCTTCACTTGGTCGATACTTCTTCACTGGCGAATCCGAGAGGCGATCCAGAGGACGATGGGCTCACTTCAGAGGATGCGGGGATTACGCCGGCCGCGCTGGTGGAGGTGTTCTCGAAACTTAGCTTGCTTGAGGAGTTGGTGTTAGATGTTTGTAGAAATGTCAGAGAGAGCAGGTTTGCTCTGGAAGTGTTGAGTTCCAAATGCAAGAACTTGAGGGTGCTCAAGTTGGGGCAATTTCATGGGGTCGTGTTGGCAATTGAATCTCAGTTAGATGGGTTGGCACTCTGTCAAGGTCTCACGTCTTTGTCGATCAAGAACGCGGCGGATTTGACGGACATGGGGTTGATTGAGATTGCAAGAGGGTGTTCGAAGCTGAGGAAGTTTGAAATTCAGGGTTGCAAGAATGTTACCTGGCGGGGTATGAGGTTGTTGGCTAGTTTGCTTTGCCGGACTCTGCTTGATGTCAGGATTTCTTGTTGCAAGAATCTAGATGCTGCGGCATCTTTGCGTGCCATGGAACCGATTCGTGATCGGATCCAACGGCTCCACATTGATTGCGTGTGGGATGGATTGGAAGAATGCGAGAGACAAGAGGAAGCTTGTCATGGTTTCGATCTGAATGAAGTGGCCGAGCCTAGTGTGCCAAGACAGAACAATGAAGTCATGCACTTTCTTGGTGGTAGCACTGACTGCCAGGATACAGGCCGGAACAAGAGATGCAAATATACTCTCGATAGCCAATACACCAATGCTGTCAGCAATGGCAATGGATTCTTGTGCAATAGCTGGGAAAAATTACAATACCTCTCGCTTTGGATTGGGGTTGGTGACCTCTTGATGCCGCTTCCAATGGCCGGTCTCGAGGATTGTCCCAATTTGGAGGAGATCCGTATAAAAGTGGAGGGAGATTGCAGGGGGAAGCCAAAGCCAGCGGTTCCCGCATTTGGGTTGAGTAGGCTTTCCCGTTACCCGGCACTTTCGAAGATGCAATTGGATTGTGGTGATGCCATAGGTTATGTATTAACAGCACCGTCAGGGCAAATGGATCTGAGCTTGTGGGAGAGGTTCTTCTTGAACGGAATCAAGAATCTTAGCCTTAACGAGCTTGATTACTGGCCTCCACAAGATCAGGATGTCAACCAGAGAAGCTTGTCGCTGCCGGCGGCCGGTTTACTCGCAGAGTGTCTTACATTGAGGAAGCTCTTCATTCACGGAACAGCGCACGAGCATTTCATGAATTTTCTGCTGAGGATACCGAATCTTAGGGATGTACAGCTGAGAGAAGATTACTATCCGGCACCTGAGAATGACATGTGTACAGAGATGAGACCAGATTCATGCAGTCGCTTCGAAGACGCATTGAACAGGCGGTACATACTAGATTGAGGTACATGGTTCGGTCATGCTTCTTGGTCGTGAAGAGCATGACCGTCGGAGGTCCTGAAAGTCTTTCCAGGACCAATTTTTGTTGTATATTTTGCTTAGTTTTGTCTGATTTCTACAATGTTTACTTACCGAATGAAATACCTGATCATGCTTTTTTGACAACTGATGGGAATTCTCTTGATGGGGTAGAGCAAAGTAAGCCCGGTTCGATATAGACATTCGCATTAACCATTTCATCTCTTGTTGCTCATAATTCACAACAAATGTAGTAAGCAGCTAGATAGACAACAGAGAGAATACTCGTTTTTTTTTTTTTCTATGTGACTGCCTTGGCATGGCAAACACACTGTTCTCCAGCAGCCTACAAGCTTGGTCATCCTGGTGATCCTGCCATAGAATCAGAAATTGTGAAAAAGGAGGTGAGCTAGAAACGAAACTGAGACATCAAATGGATTTATCCACTAAAATTACACGAATCATGGTCCCGTTTGGTATTTGTGCTAGTGCAATTACATGTATGCAGTAGCTGCTGAATAGGATCGTCGTCTTCTCTTAATCCTTGTGCAGCTCGCCTTGGGGTTTCTTCCCACTAATGTGCTTGAATGGACCTTCATTCCCGGACTTCCCCCGCCCTCCCCGCAATTTCCCTTCGTTCTGTGGTTTGAAAGAGTTGGGCTTGGAGAAGACCCCAAGAGATTCGGCCACGGTGATCGCCTTGGAAATATCTTGAGCACCTCGTCTCATTGTTGGTGCACGCTTCTTGCCCACGGCTTCAAGCCATTCATGAAAGCAAAGAGAGCTTCGCTATCCCCAAGATCGGGGATCTCGTGCCTAAGCTCAGTGAACTCCTTGACATACTCCCAAACCATTCATGTTTGTGTGAGCCCACGAAGCTTGCCACGGGCCTCGTCCTTGGCGAAGTTGGTGAAGAATTGTGCCCGAAATTCCTTGATGAACTCATCCCTGAGTGTTGATGGGATTGGGACCTCGCTTCATCTCATCGCAACGCCACCATAGCATAGCAACATCCGGTTAAAAACATGAAAGTGATTGTTACCTTGGCATTCTCGTCTTGGATCCCGATGACACCAAAGTATTGGTCCATGCTCCAATTAATGTTATCCGCATCCCTAGTGGACCGGTAGGCCTTGAAACCCTTGGGCCTCGACCTCGGCATGTCCACCTTGCATGCTGCTTGATCATATCCCATACCGTTTGCAATGCGTGCCTTGCACAAGGCTAGTTCAGTTTTTAGTTCTTGAACTTCCGATTGCGGCTTCAAGGGCTTCATTCTTCTCTTTCAAGGGGTCCGTGACTTGAGTCATGGCAGTCAGGAACTCATCACGGAGGGTCTCTTTCACCTTGTCGATCTGCTCCTTCATTTCCTTGAACCCATCCTTCGTATCAGTTACGGCCACCATCACCTCGTTGAGCTTTTCCTCAGAGGCGGACACGAGATCTTTCAAACTAGCCCTCTTAGCATTTTCGCGGTGGTTGGAAGCCATGGCACCGTGTATTCTTTAGTAAAAGGCCAATAAATAGTTTGCTCTATTCACTCCAAGCGGCTGCGTGGTTCCGACAAGCAGTACCCAGACCACCTTGCGAAGTCTGGGGGATGATCTCTAGATCTTACGTCAGTCGATGTGGGACTGAGATACACCAATAGGAAAACCCCTTCCCATTCACTGTCCGGGCCTCTTGGAATTGCAAGGTTTAGGCCTCTGGTCCTGGTCCACGTGGGTGTGTGCAAATTGCAATATCATCGAACGGCCCCAGATCCTTTTGCTTAGGAAATCATAGGAGGATGTTAAGTCTTGTCCAGGCTCTATAGGATTTCCTCGGAAAGTCGTTCGTGAGGAATGACTGAGGACACTCCTCCATCCACACACCATACATTCCAATGATGACTTCTCGAGAAGAACTGAGACCCCAGCTTCATCGTTTTGTGATAAACTTATTACACCATATGTTTGTGCGCGCTAGAGGCAAACAACTGGCTGGGTGCTAAGGATCATTGTTTATTTAAGACTAAATTACAAAAAGCGAAAATCTTGCGGTGTAATTTTCCTTTCTAATATTCCAATTTGATACAAGTAATTAAGATGCATAAAAAGTTCAAGTACAGAACGGCAAGCTACTCAAGTACACAACTGCTGTAATCACTTGAATTTGAACATTATATAGCCGGATTCAGAATAAAATTTGATTAACCTACAACCATCTAACCCAAAAATCTGAAACAGTTGCGAGTAAAAGAACGGTAAAGTGTTTGGTGAAGGCAACAAAGTTTTGCTAGCCAACATGGAATAGCTTCATTTCCATGTGATGTGCACTCTTCGTTAGCCCTCCGGCATCACACACAAACGCCACAATGATCATTTGCTCATTTTAAGCCCTCCACAAAGACGGTAGTGACGAGTACTACAGTGAAGTTTGCAAGAAGAAGAGACATCCCTGACCTGTGGATCTACTATTGCGCTCCTTGTGAATATAGAGCTCACATTAGTTGCATATGTCCTGGAGTCTGGCCATGTCTTCCTGAAGCATTGGCTAATAGAAATGTGGTGCGGTTGAAGGGGGTCCCCTCGTCCAGCATGTCTTGGATCACTTCTTTCCTTACATGGTTTGCTCAGGGATAAGTGGCAGAAATTTGGCCCTCAACTAAGGGAAATTTCGGATTCCGAACTAGCTTGGTTGCCAGAAGATGGCAACATCTAGTCCGCCACCAAATGCAATTGAAAACTTAGCTGAAGAAAGTTGCAATGAGCAGGAGGCCGACATTTAACCATCAAATCTTCCGGTTGTTTGTGCTCAGTTTCAGCTATTACGTTTTGCATCCTGCTTCTTCTCTTTCTATCTCTATGCTTGCAAAAATAGTCGTCATTAATTAGCATCGTGTTCATCTGATGTGGGGTGTTTTCACCGAAGAGCGCTATTCTTCGGATGATTAATCCAATATTCATCTGCATGCCAAAGGGAGTCATAATAATCGCGTGATGTTGGTTGGTACCTGTAGCATTCCTTGTTCGGATGTTCATATATGTAGAAAGCAGCATGCATAATTTGTCACTGTCAAACCCCGTATCTTATGTATTTTGGGATCCCATTGTGACTGTCATGACATTATAAGTCCTTTAAGTCTCGTCAGGTAAAGCTTGAGAACCATGTCACTCATCAAACTATGTACTTATTTATGATTTCATATTGTGGAGTCACAATATTGAAATCTTGTTAGGAAACTGTCCAAGTGTCAAACCCAGATGAAACTAGGTTCTCCCAGCAGGGGGCAAAGTAAGTGCTTGGCCTGATGAAAGGATCACTCTGACAATATCGACTAACTTAAAAAGTTTGGATTGTGCTCAAATGGTGAACTCATCTGTGTAACCCAGAAAAGAAAACAAAAGAAAAGAAAGAGGTAAACTTATCTGTATTTCGGAACCGAGTTAAAAGAGGCTCACTGCATACATTATAATTTATAACTTACCTGGACAGAGCAGATCAAAGAAACACAGTAAGCTACTGATGATTCTTCTATCAGTTGAAGCATATATGCATTTGGTTATTGTTGTTCCTCCTTGTTGAAGACTCATGCAACACAAGTTGCTTGGAGTAGCACATCTTGTATCCAATTCAATCAGGACTTAACAGATCTCATTCGGGAAAATTCGGCCCAACTGGCCATAGGCGGGTGCATCTGTGCATATGGAATTCAAAAAATATTAGACACATCAAGTCCAGATTGGTCCAAATGATAAACAATGAGAAATTGCTTGGAGCTAGACTGACCTCCTAGCATTGGCCGCCATGTCTACAATGATTTAGGATGAGTTTTTAGCTAAACAGTCCATGTCTAGCAGTGTTGGTCATGTAAAAAGCAAAGTAGTGTATTATATATTTGTACTAATAGGCCCAAAGCAATTATAGCATTTGATAAGATGAATCCTCCCGAGAGTTTGAATTTGTACCAGACAATACCTAGATCAACTCGCCAATGGAGGAAGTTTTAGGTCAAAAATAGCCCTTGTGTCCCCAAAACACGTCTACCCAAGAACAAATATAGACTATATGGTCTTATTTTAATTGACAATTGCGTTGAGGTCTGGAAAAAATGACATCCGCTTTTGCTTATAAAAATTAACGGACGTGCGAGGTAGATTCATGGGGGATAAAGCTGCTGGAAACTATGAAGAATAAATACACTCACGTTCGTAGGAATAGCATGACTTTTACTTTCTTTCATCTTTCGTCAACATAAATGATCATGGAAAGAGATGAGAAAATGTTGGTGCCAAATGTATCTTTAGATAAGCACATTTTCTATAAGGATGGAGATAATTCTCTTGATTATAAGAAAATGTATGAGATCTCTCTTCGCGTAGCTAGGGGGATAGAGTATCTACATTAGGA
>BCNH02000011.1:5966968-5979351 GCA_001662345.2 Metrosideros polymorpha var. glaberrima
GTACAACAATCTGGGCATCATTTCCATGGATGGAACCTTTGGTTGGTCCACCCAATTTACTTTGCTCGACTTGACTTTGTGTTAATTTAATTGAATTGGGCATTTCAATGACATTTCTACGCGCTCTCGAGAGAGACAGCCAAGTTTCTTATGATCTTTCGACTCAACCTTGTTGGACTGGCAATTCCTCGAAGACCGCTGGCTAATGAGAACTCCAGATTCATCAGTTCACAGAAAGCTTTAGAGTTGCTAACTCACTGTGTCAATATCGTAGTCGCGAAAGAAGGAGCAACAAGAAACGAGTTACACAAGCGAAAGCCGAGAAATGTTTCCTTATATTTTGCTTCTCCTCTCTGTTTCATTTGGCCCCTCTTTGTCCACGCTAACAGACACCATCTTACCCGGCGAGTCTCTCTCCGGAAACTAGACATTAATCTCTCATGGAGGAACATTTGAGATGGGCTTCTTTTCGCCAGGTAACACCGGTAACCACTACCTGGGCATTAGGTACAAAGGGTTACCTCAAATGACCATGGTTTGGGTTGCGAATAGGAACCGCCCCGTGTCCGACCCATTCTCTTCGGAGTTGAAGCTCCTCCGTGACAGTAATTTAGTCATACTCGCTTCGTCCAAGCATCAAATCTGGTCGACTGGTTCAACATCGCTCATGCCTAATTCGACTTCAGGAGTGCTCCTTGACAGTGGAAACTTCATAATTTTAAGGAAGACATCCGATGGGTCTAGTGTTGCTTGGCAGAGTTTCGATCATCCAACTGATACGTGGTTGCCAGGTGCCAAGTTTGTATTCCACTCACTTAGGTCCAAACAGACAGTTTTGGTGGCTTGGAGAGATTTTGATGATCCAGCTCCCGGGATATACTCTGCAATCCCGGGAGCAGAAGGAAGATTTCAGTTATCGCTATTTAACAGGTCGGAAGCCTACTGGCATGGTGTCGACTGGACTGGGGACGATTACATGTTTCAGCCTTTCCGGACAGTGGAAAACGTGATAAACTTCACCTTTGTTTCGAATGAGAATGAGACCTACTCAAAATATTCCTCAATTGCTCCTTATAATCTTTCTAGGATTGTGCTTGAACCAACGGGGCTGCTCAAGCAATTAGTATGGGCAAAGCATATCCAGGAATGGAAAGCACTTTGGGTACAGCCAACTCAAAAGTGTGAGATTTACCCCTTTTGTGGTGCTTCTTCTAACTGCAATCAGAGTGATGCACCGCTTTGTGATTGCGCTCTTGGATACGTAGATGATCTAAAGCTGGAAGATCATCTGGGACAATGCAAAAGGAGATCTGCGTCGGAATGTAGTGGTGACAGGAAAGATAATTTTTTCCTCATGCCTAATACCCGCTTGCCGAAAAATTCTGATTCGTTCATGGTTGAAAACATAGAAGCATGCAGGTTATTGTGCTTGAGCAACTGTTCGTGCAGTGCATATGCTTACACTGCTAACTGTCAGATATGGACGGATGAGAAGTTTTTGGTTCAACGTTTGGCCAATGATGCAGTTTCGACAGATTTCTATGTCCGGATTGCGGCATCCGACTTGAAGGAGGAGAGTAAGAAAAAGCGGAAACCCAGTTTGAATTTCGTAACAGCAGTTGTTGTGTCCGTAACTTTTCTCGTGGTCCTTAGTGTGTTGATGGCGACTATTTGGACGAGACGGTCTGCTCGTGCAGTGGATGATCATTTGCTGCATTTTGAATATCGAGTTCTGAAGAAGGCAACAAAGAATTTCTCTGAGAAAATTGGGGAAGGCAGATTTAGTTCTGTTTTCAGGGGAGAACTGCCAGACTCAACTCCTATAGCAGTGAAGAAACTTGTGAACCAAAACCAAAGTAACAAACAGTTTCTTGCGGAAGTTAGAACCATCGGCATAATACAGCACATCAATGTTGTCCGTTTGCACGGTTTTTGTGCGGAAGAGTCAAAAAGGTTCCTAGTATACGAGTACCTTGCAAATGGTTCGCTCGCAGCTCATTTGTTTCAGAGAGGTTCCGACACCCTTGATTGGAAAACCAGATACAGCATCGCCATTGGGATTGCTAGAGGATTGGAGTACCTCCATGAGAGGTGTCGAGATCGCATCATACACTGTGACATCAAACCAGAGAATATACTATTGGATTCAGAATTCGTACCACAGATTGCTGATTTCGGCCTAGCGAAGCTCGTGGGACGGGATTTTAGCCGCGTAATTACCACCATGAGGGGAACCAGAGGGTACCTTGCACCAGAGTGGATTTCAGGAGAAGCCGTCACGTCGAAAGTCGATGTTTTCAGCTATGGAAAGCTGCTCTTTGAAATCATATCGGGAAAGAGAAACATTGAGGAGCTGAATAGTGATATGCGCAATTATCTACCGCTTCAGGTAGCTAATTCAATAGCCAAAGGAGAAGAAGTCTTGCCTCTCGTGGACTCCAAACTGAACGGAATTGTGGAGATGGAAGAATTATGCAGAACATGCAAAGTGGCTTGCTGGTGCATTCAAGACAGCGAGAAAGATAGACCAACTATGTCTCAGGTAGTTTAGATTCTGGAGGGGGTAATGGCAGTAGAAAAGCCTCCAATCCCAGGAATTCTCTTGCAACTTGTAGGAAGTTATGAGAGTGAAGCATAAAACAAAGCACTATGTCCTTTCTTTGATAATTTATGGGCATGATGTAGCCCCAATTCATCCTCCTTTGAGTATCTACAGTTACAGCTATGTACCTCTTTGGCCGATAAGTTACAGTAATCGTTGTGGCCACTCGAAATAGTAAGATGGAACAGACAGTTAATTTCGCTGATGAACAGACAGTTCCAGACTTGTAGCTCCAAACCATTTGATACCCAGATTTCTCCATCCTCTTGCAGCAGAAGATCCAGTGAAGGAGTTGGTCATCTATTCAGCTAATGTGTATGTTCCAAATGAATTTAGATGAACTGTTGAAACAGAGCAATGCAAAATCATTGCCCACTTGTTTAAACATTATATATATGAGCCATCTCTCCCATTAGAAGCGGTTGACACTTAAAAGTTGGTAGAGGCTCAGGCCATAGAGGCAAGAGTCATCCAAAAAATGAAAAACCACTTATTATACGTAGGGACTAGGGGGCCACATTGTACTGCAAAGGCTTTGGCCTCTGTTCCTGGTCCAGAAGTGTGTGTGTGTGTCTGGTAGAGACTCACAGCCATTTAGGCGGTCTCTTTTCACTTAATTCCTCAAATAATTTACCCAGAATTCATCTTTACACTAAAGTGAACCAAAATAATCGCATGATGTTGGTACCTGTAGCATTCATTGTTCGGATATTTATATGCACAAAGCAGTATGCATTATTTGTCACTGTCAAACCCCATATCATACGTACTTTGGGATCCCCTTATGATTGTCATGACATTATAAAGTCCTATAAGTCTTGTCAGGTGAAGCTTGAGAACCATGTCACACATCAAATCTATGTACTGATGTTTGTATATTCTGGAGTCACGATGTTGAAATTCTCTTGAGGAAACTGTCGATTGTCAAACACCGATGAAACTAGGCTCTCGCTGAAGGAGGCAAGTTAAGCCCTTGGCCCAATGAACGGATCACTCTGATGAGATCGTCTGATATAAAAGTGTATGGATTGTGCTCAAATGGCGAACCCGTCTTTGTAACCCAGAAAAGAAAAGGGGTGAACCTTATCTTTCGCAACCGAGTTAAAAGAGGCTCGTTGCATGCATTGTTGCTTATCTAATAAGAGTAGCTCACAAGAATCACAGTAAGCTACTGATTGATCCTTCCATCAGTTGAAGCAATATGTGCAGTTGGTTATCGTTGTTTGTCCTTGAAGACTCGTGGAACACAAATTGCTTGGAGTAGCACCTCTTGAACCACAAGTTGCTTGGAGTAGCACCTCCTGAATCCACTTCAATCAGGACTAAACAGATCTCATTTGGTAAATTTCGGCCCAAGTAATTGGCCATCGGTGGGCGCATCTGTGCATATGGAGTTCGAAGCATATTGCACACATCCAGTCCAGATTGATACAAATGATGATGAACCATGGAGCTAAACTTTCCTCCTAGCATTGGTCAATCTCAAAGCCTCTGCACAGAGAGGCCTGGACTCGTCGGGAAATGCTTGACACTCATAATGGTAGAGACTCAAAGCCTATAAAGGCTGAGCCTTCCAAAAAGTGGTGTATGCTGCTAAGTGCGGCGTGCACACGGTATTCTTTAGTAAAAGGCGAAAGAATAGTTCACTCTGTGCACACCGCGTAGCTGCGTGACTTTGAAAAGGAGTAGCCAACCACCTTACATGTGATGGGTTATATCCTAACCGAATCAGAACAATCACACAGAGAATGAAGATTTGACACACGAGTTTATCCAGGTTCACCCCAGAATAGGGCTACGTCCTGCAAAGGGATTCAACTATGATTTTAGGTTTTGCAACCACGCCTGCTCACATATGAGTACAATATATATAGGACTTAAAATGGGCCCAAAGCCCAAATCTATCTAAATCCCTTTAGTCCCACAACAAACGGAAAAAGAAAAAACCGTTGTTGTTTCGGGAGCGCTGCCCCCGAGCCCCCGCCCGCTCACCGGCGAGCCGGGCCGCCGTCCGCTGTCCAAAGTATTCGCCAACTCCAACAACATGGTCTGTCGGATGATCTCTAGATCTTGCTTCGGTCGATGGGGGACTGAGATTCACCAATAGGAAAACCTCTTCTCATTCACTGTCCGGGCCTCTGGGAATTGCAAGGTTTAGGCCTCTGGTCCTGGTCCAGACATGTGCAAATTGCAATATCATTGAACGGCCCAAGTTCATTTGCTTGGGAGATCATAGGACATTTATATCTTGTCGCAGGCTGTAACTTGGTCTCTTCTTCTTCTTCTTCTTCTTTTGGGGTTTTGATTTTGATCAAGAGATTCAGATGTTGTAGATAAACTAGTTGGGTGGGGGGAAGCAGCGAGAGAGGCAAAACTCACCAAAAGTTCCAAGACAAAAAAATCAATTGCTTGAAATATGAAAACTTGCCTGGTTTACCGTATATATACATAACGTTCATACGTATGTAGATGTAGGTGTGTACGGCTAATTTCAATGGGAAAGTAACAGGTCATTAGCAAATTAATAGCGATCAGATAATCTAATGGACTACCTTCTCTTTATTATGCAGAGTACTCTTATCAAGAGATTTTGTATACGACAAACATGTCCATTTCCAATCAATTTATTACTTTGCAAAAGTTAGTTCCTTGATTATGGATGTAGACATGGGTTCATCTTTAGTCTTAACGCCTCCTAAGTCCTATGTATATGTAGCATTATTGTTTTATTATCAATATTGAAAGAAAAAAATTATCGGTGAAACTATATTGTCCAAAGTAATTGTATATGGAAAAAGATAAATACATCTCAAAATTTGACGTTTCTTGGAAATGTTGCTGCTGAATTGAAGATATTCTAATATGAATATCGTAGGGAAAAATTATCCAAAAAGTTCTAAGCCTATTGCGCTTTTATCAATTCAGTCCTAAACTTTTTAATTTAGCTAATTGAGTCTTAAACCCTTTCATGTTTTGGCAATTGAGTCCTAAACCTATTATCAAAAATTGTCCATGCCAACCCCAGTCATGTCACATAGGACGGCCGGCGTCTATATCAGTGATTTTAGGTTAAAATTGGCCGGATTGACTCGATTGTAAAAACTTGAAAATGTTTAAAATTCCATTGGCAAAATCAAAAGGTTAAGGATTGAATTGGAAAAAATGCAATATGTTTATAACTTTTTTAGACGATTTTCCTTAATATCGAATATGTAGCGGATGAATTGTAATTATTAAGAGCGCGCTTGTTTTTCATTCTCTTCTAGAATTCAACTTCTAGCTAGAATCAATTCTGGCCAAAAGTGATTCTGGAAGAGAATGAGAAACAAAATTTTGGAGTGTTACCAAACGTACTCTCATTCTACTTTTGTTTTTGCCAAGTTACTAAATGGCGGTCGCCGGCAACGATGGCGACCAATGGCCGACGAGTATGAGAAGGAAAGAAGAAGGAAAATAAGAAATGAAAGAAGTGAAAATAGGAAATAATCACTTCTAGAGAATCACTTCTGGCCTTAGAGAATAACTTTTTTTACCAAACACAATTCTCCTTCAAAAGTAGTAAATTGCTCAAGACATAATTTTTTATAAAACGCATTTCTGCTCTAGAATTACTTCTAAAGCAGAATTAAAAATTCTAGATGGTTATTAAATGCACCCTAACTTACCTATTTGTTCACGGGTACAATTTTCCTAAAGTACGTATCTTAAAAAAAATTTAAGATCTTTAAAAAGTACTAAGATTTTCTTTTACTCGTTAGCTCATTTGTGCAAGAAAACGCGTATGCCATTAATTTTGGGGGGATAAAGATAATGAATCGAGCATGCGAGAGAGTTGTGACCACGGCTCGTGGCTCTGCGTCGCTGTAACTTGTGAGGGAACTCCAGTCTCGGACAGTGCCACCACCGACGCGAAAACAACCCACCAGGCGCCAGGTGGAGACGTCCCGTCCCTAATAGCTAGTAACAATAATTGAACGCGATTTCTAGTGACTTAAAGACGGAGACGAAATTTTTTAAAAGTTTCGAATTTCTGGGATTCGTTTTGACCTTGGACTGGCGGTGGCGGTGGCACAGATAAGGACTTCGAGGGCCGTCCCCAATTGATTTATTCAATGATTAATTGGGAGTCAATGTGATCCCACGAGAGCACACAGAGCACCCAAATTACTAAAATTCGTTTGTTTCTTGTCTTGTTCCGTTTGTTTAATGCGAGTTAGGTAGGTTGGCAACTTCAGCTTGGGATTAATTTAGGGAGTGGAAGGTGATAGATTATTGAGTCTTCCTCACTTCAGATCTTAGTTAGTTCGAGAATGAGATATAAAATCAGATGCCCTCTCGGATAAGTTATTTGGAGGATTAGGATGCTTGGGGAATCTATATAGCTGGTTAGATCTTCGTAAGGGAAAAATCATTTATCCCGCACGGTACTTCTTTCGTACATTGACGAATCTCGACCATTGATTAGAATTTCATCTTTACTGGTCAACTGTTAAGATCTATCGAGGTATTTAGAAGAGCATCTATAGGGTAGAGGATCAGCGGTCGTCCACACCAGCCAATTAAGGGCATCGATTTTGTTATTGCCCTATGTAAGGTATGTTTGATATAGATTCGGAATAGTCACATAAAGGAAATATTGATTTTGATCCAAATGCGTGTACACATCAACAAAGGTGTGACCCACATGAACCCCTTAGGGATGCAGTAATTGAACAAGCATTTATTTTGAATGAGTCAGATCTCACGTTCGAATCATCCATCACTCAAACTAATATCAAGAGCTTCACTCGCCATTATTTAGAACCTGAGGCATGTAGATACGACCATTTGTGTACATGCACGATTCTATAGGAAGTAATCGACTCCGAGGTCCGCGTATCATATTATTCATGGCACCATAAGTTGAAAATGGTTAGACGATGGATTTCAAGTGACAAATTTACTCAATATTCCCAGATTTAGAGAACACTTTCCATGTTTGGAACTTAATCATTGGCAACATCACTGGCGAGCTTAATCATCAAAAATCAATAAAGTGGGTCAGCAAAAGAAGGAACTTAAGGGATTCTATCGTGATGTTATTTGGATGGCTAGTGAGAGAATTGAATAGAAATTATGATCTTAATGTCCTTTTCATTTATCTATTTATTTTTTAAAAGATAAGGACATAAATGGGGAACAAGAAAAATTGTTTAAAATCTTTCTTCTTCCCTCTCAATCGGCTCTATCAAACATATTGTTAATTTTGACCACTTGTAACTGTAATAGAATCCATAAATATAAGAATGAATTAATATTGATTTTTTTTAGCACTTCAGGTGATATGTTGGGTCGACTTTCGTGCATTAGACTAAATCCTCCTCTTCAATCTAGTTGAAGCCAAGTTGCCTATATCGGGATTAAGGAATTCACAAAGAATTATTGATTTGTGACTTGACCCCAAGTGATGTATGATCTCATGTTTTTTGAAATTCAAATTTAAAAGTTATCGAATAAAGCGGTGACTAGCTCCGAGAAGCCTAAGTTTTATTTTGTTTTGGTTTTTTTATCTTATTTTTTGGTTAACGTCATGATTACATGAGAGATGTAAAAAAAACTAACAAAAATAATGATTTTTTTTATTAAAGGAAATGTCATTAGCTAACTCCAAAATTTGAGTACGAACCTAACAAAAATAATGATTGAATGTGCTATGATGATCAAATTTACTTTGAGATTTCATCTATGATTACAGCATATTAGTCACGGCAACTTTAGATCTTCAATGATTGCATTATTAGTGACAAATTGATGGAATTCACCAAAAAGAAGGTTTGGAATCCTAGGGTTATCTGATCAAGTTATCGTTGGGAAGAAACTACACGAAATGCCAAGACGCACTCAAACCTGTTTCTCTCTCCTCCAGTGGCCAAGCCTCCGACAACCTCATGCTCCCTCCCTCCCTCCCTCCCTCCCTCCTTTGTTTGTGGCTTGGTGGCCACGACCTCACGAAAATTGAGGTTGCGACCACCACGGCATTATCAGCGAGGCCCCAATCTACCCTCCCCTTTTATCATGAGGACCTTCCTCGGGGCCATGACCCCCATGTCTTTGTCATCTAGCCTCGATGGCACCGGATCCGGCCTCGCGAGCCCAGCCGACTTGCGACGCATAGAGTCGATAAGGAGAGAGAGAGAGAGAGGTTGGCGATGGGGCGCACAAGGACAGGCCCATGGCGATAGTAGTGGCGTCATGCGGTTGGGGTGGGGGTCCGGTAACGTCAACGAGCGATGAAGGTACAATCTTGGCTAGTGTTGAGGACCTGAGGTGGCTTGGTGGTCGTGCATGGTGAACAGACGCTTCTAGGGGGCAAAATTGGAAATAAGAAAGAGGATAACAAGAAAGAGAGAAAACTATACTCCATCTGAGTGGTCCAATTTACTTGTTATTGATATGTTCAGATTTTAAGGGGGTAACTTTACCTAACTGTTGAAAAAACTGACTTTAGCATATCCCAATATGAGAAGGAATTGCATATCTGCCTCATTCACTTGGAACCAAAAACCATGTGCAAAATGTTGTCATTTTGAAAGGAGAAGGAAGAGTAACCACGTTGCAAATACAAAGTCGATTCCATTGTGACGTGACAATTCTTATTAGTTGTTGACGGTTCACTTTCTTGAATATTCAATTATAGTCCGCCACAGTCAGGACTAAAAATTGAATTTTGCAATATAACATTACTAACTTTAGATTACTGAACGAAAGAATCGATCATCAAAAGCTTGCTCTGATGTTCCCTCGACGTGCATGAGATGGGCGGACTGCCACTACTCAAAATTTGTTGCGCCGTATTGTATAAGCTCCTAACTTAAAAAATTATAATGCATAATTTATAATTTGAAAAGGGTATGAATAGACAGAAATTCTTCTTTTTATCCTTAAACACAGGCAAATCATCTTCGTTTTGTTATGCCATACTTAGTCGGCCGGTCACTTGGCTCGTTTAACACTAATTTTCTCTATTAATCTATTGAATTTAGTTGAGTATATCTATATGTATATAAATACATACATATATAAATATGTTTGTATGTAAAGTTTCACGTTCAATAATTGGAGAAACGCAAGTGCATGGGTGATGGGGAACCCGTCCAACTTTACACACGAGAGATTCACGTATGTGATGGCGACGGCAACACCTGTCTTTACAATTGTCGCTCACATGCTCCCAAAATGCTTGGGTCCCTCAATTAAAGAAACCCCCCCCTTCGTACAGTTTCATCTTACATACATATATTCCAAGACCCACCACTCCCATTACCTGACTTTTTATTTATATCGAACTATATATTATATAGTTCTTATTTAAGCAACAATAATTCCGTGCACCACCATGTGAATATGTCATAATTCAATAAATTTAATCAAATGATGTACTGAGGGGTTGAAGGGGCTGCCGCCTCACCAAACGCATGATGGTGTTTAATATAACTTATTTTCCGTGAATAAATACTGTATTCTATGAAATTTCATGGAACTTTTATATCTAGCTTACCAAGTTAAAAAATAACATGAAATTAATTATGACCTGCCCTAAGTATCCCCATCCTCTATTGGGTAAACAATGTTTAGAAACAACTTCAACGCGAGGTATTAGGATATAGGAGATTGACACGTGTCTGCTAAAACTACACATGTAGATGGTTTTTGTTTGTGGAAATCTTTCTTTTTTTGATAAAAGGGAAAAAGCCACAAAAATCCCAAACTTTCCTCATTATGACACATTTACCCTAAACCTTTTTGTGACATTCAAAGTTGTATCTGTGTGACACATTTACCCATAATTTACACATGTGTGACACATTTACCTCAAACTTTTTTTGTGATACAAAAAACCCAAACTTTTTTCTATGATACTAATTTTTTTAGGAAAATGTGTCACAAGAATATAAGTTTATGCTTTTTGGTATTACATGATGAAGTTTGATGTAAATGTGTCACATAAATACAAATTTGAAATTTTTTGTGTCACAAAAAAAGTTTAGAGTAAATATGTCATAATAGTTATAATTTTCGATTTTTGGTGGCTTTTACCCTAGATAAAATGCAAAATCTCATTATTCAGCGCCTAAACTTTTCTTTCCAGGGGAGAGAATTAATAATGTTTTGGTCAAATTTAAAGTTCAAAATTGAGTACTCCATATTCTTAGCAAGGAAAAAACGGTGTTTCTGTCCTGAACTTAAAGTTCGAATTCCAATTCGTAACCAAATCTGTCGGTTATTTCAATGTAGTCCCAAATACTCATACAAGTTTTCAAATATGGTTCTCTAAACAAAGGGTCGCTTGAAATTACTGATGTGGTCATCCGATTGGGTCATCACCAGCCGCCCTTCGCAACATGCCCACGATACGACGTGGAGAGCTTTGCTCGAAACGACGCCATTCAGCTTGATTTTCTTGATTGTTGCAATGCACACAAAGAAAGGTCGATTCTGAATAAAAAGATACTACACTTCTAGACAGAGAGAGAGAGGGAAAAAAGGGAGGAAAAGAAGAAGAAAAAAGATGATGCTTTTGAGATGATAATGGAAAAAGATGCTTTTTATAATTTATGTAATTGGCGGGCGGGTACGATCAGTTCGTCAGCTTCAGCAACGAAGTAAACACAAGCGTACCAAGCCAGACTTCGGTTTATTCTCTCTCTCTCATTCATTTCATTTTCAAATTCGTTCAAGTGCATGATTAGGTATCGATTCTCTCTCTCTCTCTCTCTCTCTGCTTTGACAGCTCGTCATCATCAATTGGCTAGCTCGCCTCTTCAAGAAACGGAGTCGCTTCTTCGCTGCTTCTCTCTCGAGGTAACACTCCCTCTCCCTCTCTGCGCTCGCTTGTTCAGCGATACGTTCATCGATGCATGTGGGTGCATGAGTACGGAAAAATGTGGCTTTTGCTTCGTACCTGTACGGTCGCCGGCTCGGTGTTCTGGGTGGTTTTTTTTGTCGGCGATGAGTGTGAGCGAGCGAAATGCGGAGACCCTTCTCCGGATTTTATACTTTCCTCCATCTTCTTTCTTTTCTTAAGGGATTGTGTTCATGTTTCTTCTCTTGAGATTTTTCATTTGGAGGATTGCATGTTGATGATGATGATGATGACGATCTTGCGAACTGAGCGACCGAAGTTTCTGTGAATTGTGTATGTAGTCGACTCGACAGCCTTTGATGTCGCATCTCAAAATTTCTCATCATTCCTCCGCTTGGGACCGAAATTGCGATGCGTAATTTGGAGGGCTCGACGCGTGTCTTGTTGTCGTCTTCAGATTAGACGGATTTCGAGCTCTGTTGTCTTGTTTCTCTCTGTGTTCTGCTTTTGGTTTTCCTTTTTTGTGGTTTCCGTAGCTTCAGGGAAGATATTTCATTTCGATACGATAGGTTCTTGCTGACTGTTTCGGTGATCGAGCGTCGCTGATGCTGCTCGTTTCTGTCATTTGAAGCTCGAAATAACTCTTCAATTGGCAAACAGAGGATAAAAATTCAAATGGGTCCTTGCATTGCATTCCCCCATGGCCTTACCCTTTTGGAATACGGTATCTTAAAAGAATGAGAGAAGAAATTTGGAGTCCTAAGTCTAAGCAATCCGAATCCAAATCGCCCTGCTAGACCTGGTCAACTGTTCCATTAACATCTGCATTGTCGATACCGATCAACTCAAATAGGCAAAATTCCTGTATTCTTCTCTTTATCTGTCTTGCTGTTGAGCTTTTGTTGCTGTCAAACGGGGTTTAGAGGAGATTCGTAAGTG
>BCNH02000011.1:5992241-6014538 GCA_001662345.2 Metrosideros polymorpha var. glaberrima
AAAAATATTAAAATATTATTATTTCTCTTCTAGAAGTAAAAATTTTCTTTTGGTTTACTAAACGTATTTTAACTCCAGAAATCAACTTCTTGAGCAAAAGTAGAAAAATCAATTTGTTGCCATAAGTTGATTTCTAGAACATAATAGTTACCATTCACCCCCCCTATTGACCACAAAGGAGGAATCTAAATGGATATTCTGTAAAATTTGCTTACCTTATTCAACAACGGAAACTAAATAAGAAACAAGGCACCATGCACGTGATCTCTCCACAAAAATAACACTCCATATAATGAAGGTGAAAAATATATTGATGACGTATGAAATGTATACCATGTCTTGTGGGTGTCTTTGATTTGGTGATGCAATTTGTGTTTAATTTATATCATATTAGTGAATTTATATGATAATTTGAATTAGGGTGGTTCGTCTAGATTTATCAAAAGCCAAAAGGTAACCTTTTCACTTTTCGGTCGCATCTAAAATATTATGTGAGTTTTAAAGATTTGAAGGTGAATATTTGTGTAAGAAATTTTCTACTATGACTAATTGAAATACAAGCCAATCTTTGATTTCCCATCTTTTTTTCCTTTTCTTTTGTTTAGACCTTATATAATTGACACAAATTTAAATTAATTCGAACCTAATAAGATAAAATTACTGCATCAAAGAAATAGCACGTTTTTCAGAGAAGATGCTTGTTTCATTTCTCTTATGGATAAAAGGTTGACAACGGGAGCTACACAAATACTTTATACGGGGATCATCATAAATCTCTCGCACCAGTAATATACAATTTGAGTCGAAAAATATCGTCCGTTAGGATTGCAAACTTTCGAAATTATCGAACGCTAATCATAATTCTAACGACAAAAAAATGAATGCCCAATCTTTTTAGTAAGTGGATGAACAAGTTGTCTGGTTGGTGTGGAACAAGTGCGTCGTTGAAAACTTTGAGATTTGACAGTGCGCTCCCCTTCTCATTGTCCTTATATAACTGAAGGTCCCTCACCTCTCGAATATTATCTCCTTCCTGCTGCTATTGATACCGTGAATAGTTGAGTTCTCGCTTCTCTCCACGACATAATGAGGAAATCCACGGCGAGCAATTGGATCGCTTTAGCTAGCGCCGGTGCTCATAGTAATGATGGAGCGGATCTTCTGCTGCTCAAGTCCGGAGTGATCTTCGTGCTGTACTTGATCCTCGTGTCGGTAGTTGTGTTTTCCAGCGGCAAACGCTCGTCCGGAGGAGGTGGAGGGGGCAGTTGTGGCGGAGGTTGTGGAGGGGGCGGTTGTGGCGGAGGCGGCTGAGGGGGTTCTTGAATTGAACTTATATATACTCCTTTTAGGCATGAATTGAAAAAAAAGTTTCATTTCAATAAATTGTGATGCGATAGTATGGTCTCTGCTAGATTATATTAGGATTACTATTTAGGGTTTTTTTTTGTGCGTGTGTCCAATACTATTTTGGGTTAAGTTAATTGTAATTTACGTGTATTATACTTAAGTCTAACTTTATTCCCACTCTATATATAGGGGTTTTGTATTTTTCATTTGGTGATATACAGAATATTACATTATTCTCTCTTTCATTACAAATCTCAACTATGTGAATGAGATTGATGGGCCATTAGCAGTTGTTTGATGTGTTGTTATGCCAGTGAAGCCTTCTCTAAACTCTTTAAACCTCATGAGGAACATGTAAATAAAGTCCCAAACCCGACCAATTGACTAACTATGTAGCACCGACACGTGACACAACATGCCGACACGTCATTTCTAAAAAAATAGAGAATTTCGACAAGTTGGGACACGTATATTAAATGTATTTTTTTATATATATACATAATAAATTATCATTTTTATGATTACAAATTCATAAATAAATAAAAGCACTATGTGATTCTGGAGATGCTTTGTCCATGTATTTCAGAAGGGCTGGAGCCATGAGCAGTTGACAGAAGTTGATTTGAACAACAACTCGATCAGAAGGGGTGGAGCTCGATTCTTGGCCCAGGTTGTGGTTCAGAAGCCTGGGTTCAAGTTGCCTAACATCGACGGAAATTTCATTTCGGAAGACGGGATTGATGAGGTCAAGAGTATATTTAAGAAATCCCTCGAAATGCCGATGAGAATGACCCCGAAGGAGGTGACGAAGATGAAGGGAACGAGGAAGGCGAAGGGGAAGGTGAAGCTGATGAAGGTGAGCTGGAGTCAAAGTTGAAGAATCTTGAAGTAGGTGAAGAATCTTGACGAAGATCGCTTCTCTCCACGACATAATGAGGAAATCCATGGCGAGCAATTGGATCGCTTTAGCTAGCGCCGGTGCTCATGGTGATGATGGAGCGGATCTTCTGCTGCTCAAATCCGGAGGGATCTTCGTGCTGTGCTTGATCCTCGCGTCGGTCGTTATGTTTTCCTGCAGCGATGGCTCGTCTGGGTCTCGGCGCAAAAAGAACCCAAGAGACGGGGGCTACTTTGGAGGCAGTGGCTGTGGCGATGGTGGTGGCGGCGGCGGCGGCGGCGGCCACCACCACCACCACGGAGGGCACCATGGAGGCGGTGGTCATGATGGTGGAGGTGGACACCACAGCAGTGGGGGTGGTTGCGGTGGAGGCGGCGGAGTGTGTTGAATTGAACTTATATTTATATACCTTTAAGGCATGAATTGAAAAAAAAAGAAAAATGTTTCATTCAATAAATTGTGATGCCATAGTGTGGTCTGTGTTAGATTATATTAGGATTACTATTTACGGTTAAGTTAATTGTAATTTACATTGGTTGTACTTTAGTCTAATTGTATTCTCATCCTATATATATAGAGAGCGATCTTGTATCCTTCATTTGATAATGTATGGGATATTACATTCCTCACTCTTTCATTATAATTCTCAACTTGATTTCAGAGCTATTTGTTGTCTAAGGAAATGCCCATTGAGTTTGTTCCACGACCAGACTCGCTACCTTCTGATGGGCCAAATCCTAAAAACTTGTCGCGAATGGACGCCGGAAGCCACCAAACATGTCACCACATGCTAGATTGTGTAATTTTTGTGAATGATCATTCTCGTTATGCATAGCTTTATCTTATGACAAATTGATCTGAACTTAGTTGTATCTAACGTGATTTTGTTACTATGACAAAAACACAATTTTTTCAATATATCGAAGTTTTTCATATTGATAATGCCATGGAATATAAAGACATCGAATTTCTAAGAATTCTTTCTTAAAATTGTATTATCATTCATCATTCTTGTTCAGACACTTCCCGACAAAATGGTCAAGCAGAACGTAAACATAGGCATATTTTAGATGTTACACCCACTATTTTAGTCTCCGCCTCTTGTCCTAAACAGTTTTGGGTAGTGGCTTGTCTTACCGCTGCATACACTATTAATTTGACTCTGTGACCTATTTATAAGTCACATTTCTCATTGTGAGTATGGTAGTGTCTCAATTACAGTTTTTTTTCGAGTCTTTGGTAATACTTGTTTTGTACATCTTCCACATCAACGCACGAAGTTAGAACCTCGTGCCCGTTTATGCTGTTTCCTTGGGCATGTCATTGAGCTCAAACGGTATAAATGTTGGGATCTTATCTCTAACATTCTTCTTGTGTCTTGTCATATACCTTTTGGGAACACAAAATGTTCATCTCTTCATTCCTTCCAATCCCTTCAAATCACAACTTGTGTCCCCTTCTTCACCAATCCTTTTGTGGATGCCTCCATCCACTTGTGAATCTTCCTCTCCTTGTCTTCTTCTAATTTTATTATTCTAGCCATACCACCATGGCACCTTTTGACATGTTTGCCCCATTTTCGGATTCTCCACCAGCGGACATTCTTTTCTCCTCTATCCATGGTTCCACTAGAGTAAGTCGACCTTCTCTGTCTTCGTGATTATAATTATTACTCTACCATTACTTCCCTTCTGAACCTCACACATATGGAAAAGTTAGCAATAATCCTCTTTGGTTGCAAGCAATGGCAAATGAGGTGCAAGCTTTAAACAAATCTCAACATGGAATTTGGTTGATTTGCCTCCTAGTAAGTTTGTTGTCAGTTGTAAATGGGTATACAATAGTATAATTAAGGTAGATGGCACTATGGACCACTACAAAGCATGGCTCGTAGCGAAAGGCTTTAGTCAAGAGTACATCATGAAGTTTTGCTCCTGTTGCATTAGTTCTATTTGTAGTCTTCTTGTTGTTGTTGCAGTTAATCGCTGGTCTCTATTCAAGATGGATATTGAAAATGCATTCCTAAATGACTACCTCATTGAAGAAGTCTACATGGTGCCTCCTCCTAGATGCACTCATTCTTCAAATAAAGTATGTCGATCTTGTCGAGCATTATATGATTTGAAACAAGCTCCTCTTGCATGGTATTCGAAATTTAGCTTCACAAAGGAATCCCTTGGTTTTACATCCAGTCCCTATGACCATGCTCTTTTTGTTTGACACACGTCTCATGGGTCTATTATGCTACTTTTGTATGTGGAGGACATGGTTATTACTAGAGATAATCGTACTAGCATTTCAAAACTCCAGCAATACGTTAGTAAATAGTTTAATTGAAAGATCTTGAACAACTTGGTTATTTTTTAGGATTTGGGGTTACTTCATATTCCTCTAGTAATTATATTTCTCAAGAAAGGCTTGGGAGTTACTTCAGATTCCTCTGGTTATTATTTTTCTCAAGTCAAATATGCCACTAATCTTTTTCCTTGAACAAGACTCATGGACAACAAGGTTGCTACAAACCCAATTGAAACCAATGCCAAATTTGATGCCAATGATGGAACTCCTCTTTCGCATCCTATATTTTATCACCAGCTGGTCAGCAATCTTATATATCCATTGTTACTCAACATGTTCATATTGTTAGTCAGTACCTGACATCCATTGGAACTCCTCTTTCGCATCCTATATTCTATCGCCAGCTGATCAGCAATCTTATATATCCATTGTTACTTGACCTGACATTGCTTATGCTGTTCATATTGTCAGTCAATACATGACCGCGCCTTGTACGACTCATTTTGATGCAGTTTTTCAAATTCTTCGCTACATTAACAGTACACTACTTCATAGCTAGTAGACCATAGTGGAGCGACGATCTTGTAGGTCATTAGCCCAGTCAACATTTGAATAAATTGTCAACTCCAAGGTAGCTCACTTAACTGGTTTTTTTTTTTTTTGTCTAAGCTCACTTACCTCATTGTGTAGCAAGAAATAGACCACTATCGCTCACTCTAGTACAAAAGCAAAATGTCGAGCACTTACTAATATGACATTTGCAATAACTACTAGAAGACATGGAAGTGTCACAATAGGGTAACATTCATTCATTGTGACCCTCGAAGTGCTTCGAATTATCACATAATGATAATTTCCATGAGCACACTAAACACATTGAACTCGATTGTGATTTCATTTGATATCATGTGTGTAATAGCACTGTACGACTCACTCCACTTCATCTGCTGATTAGACTGCTGATATTTTCACCAAGACACATCCACTTAAGCATTTTTGGGTCATTTCTTCAAACTCGGGTTGAGTTGTCTTGAGTTTGAGGGGGATGTTAGATTATATTAGGATTACAATTTAGGGTTTAGTTAATTGTAATTTACATATATTGTACTTAAATCTAATTTTATTCTCACCCTATATTCTAACATTTAGAAGGAAGTTTAGTTTTTTAAAAAAACACATTATATCTTTTTCCATTAACCATAGACAAATTCGCACATAAGATATTAAGGATTTGTTCGTTTCGCGGAAAGTTCGACGTTTTTGATGTTTTTGCAAAGTCATATTTTAGGAAAAATGACAATATTTTTCAATGTTTGGCTGAAAGCTGAAAATGAACTAGAAAATATTTTCCATCATTCGAATTGGAAAATCAAATGCACTCCTTTTAATAATTTTTTATTTTTTTTGTAAAAATGAAGTTTTAATTATTTTTCCTTTTTTTTCTTTTCCTCAGCCGGTCACCAACCACGATGAAGGCCGGTGACCGGCCACAAACAAGCTCGAGCCTCGCCGCCCTTTGATGATGCTCGAGCGTCGCTGATCATCAGGGCTTGAACGTCGTCGACCCCAGGCAATGCTCAAGCGTTGCCGATCTAGCGCTTGTAGTGAGGCTTGAGCTCCCCTGTGGTGGTCGTTGGCAATTGGCCGAAGAAGAACAAAAAAAAACAAGGAAAAAAAAGTAAAAATTCGAATTAAAAAAATAAAAAGAAAAATAATCAAAAAGAAAATGATTGTGAAGGATTGTAGGGAGGAAAGAGAAGGGAAAGGTGTTTTTTCCGTTGAGAAAAAATGTTTTTCTTGATTAGTTTATTTTCTACAAAGCGAATGCCAATAAATTCGAAAAATGTTTTTTGAAAGTTGTTTTTCACAAAATGAGCTGAGCCTAAATATATAATCATAAAGCCATAATGGTGATTAGTGTCGGTGGTGAGGGTATCCATATGGAGTGCCTAAATCCACCCGCGTTTGTAGGTCAGGGTGTCAGGTAAGAAAGATTGAAGGATTCTGGAAATGCAAAGAGTTTGTTCTACACAGATTTGACGAGCCATTATCAAACGTATTTCTCTTTCAAAAGTTAAAATTTTTTCTTATTTTATCAAACACATTTCTCCTTTAAAAATCTACTTCTTGAGCAAAAATAGAAAAATCAACATCCAACCAAAAGTTAATTTCTCGAGCAAAATTGTTGCCATGCGCGCCCTAAGCAGCAACATCGACAATGATCTGAACACTATTTTTTTTTTTTCCACTTTTTCCCAAAGTTTAAAATCTCTAAGAAAGGGAAAAGACTTCAGCTCTGCCTTATCGTCGTTGGTGCTCAGTTATAATACATGTTCTTATATGTGGAGGACATGATTATTGCTTGAGATGATCGTACTAGTATTTCAAAACTCCAGCAATACCTTAGTAAATAGTTTAAAATGAAATATCTTGGACGATTAAGTTTTTTTTCTAGGCTTGGAGGTTACTTCAGATTCTTGTAGTTATTAGTTTATGGCGTTTTTAGGGTAGGTGGTGGTTTTGATGGAGGCGGACACCACGGACATTAAGGGATAAAACGTTGGCTGAAGGATAGTTAAAACAGAATAAGATTCTCGATTATCTTGATGTGTTTTTTTTTTTCAGAGATCTGTTTAGTTTTTTAAGTAAGTTTTTTTAAGATCTTTGTGATAATCATTTATATTTATATTACTTATCTAAAGATTTATTTCTCGTCATAATTTTTGTTTTTTTTGTTTTTAATGAGGCTAAATAGAATCCTTGTAGACTTTCTTTTCTCTTCCCTCTTTCTTTCTTAAGTCTCTATTCTTTGTATCTAAAATAATTACTTGGGAAAGTTAAAGTAGTATATTTCGAATTTATTATCAAAAAGCATGAGCACGTCTTTTGTGCCAACTCAATCACGGTAGATTTGTCCTTTTATGTTATTGAGCAACCATTCTCTTCTACGAAGTTGTTTCACTAAAATTGGATCATCCATGAAATATCTTTCATCGAAATTTCATTGTTCCATTGTCCAGCTATATCAATGTAACACGAGGAACAAATATGCTTTAACAAAATTTAATCAATGATGTAAAAAAATTTGCTGGAATTTAATCGATGACAAAGTGTGATAACAAAGTTACAACCCGGAATTTAATCGATGACATGATATTAGAAACTAAAACTAAAGTACAGGAATTGAAAGATATTTAAATTGCGAAAAAGTAAGAATGAAGATAAATTTGCAATAACAATATGGCTATTTATAAGTCGTAATCGATGGTTAGACATAGCGGTTACGGCTTTGGAATTCAAATAAACAAATAGCATCCTGATGGCGGTTACAAGAAGTTGTGTTATCCACTAGCTCTTCTTATCTAGAACACTTATCCATAAGAAGTGTTATCCAGTAACTATTATTATTTTGAACACTAATCCACAAGAAGTGTTATCCACTTACTATTATTATATTGAACACTTATCCACAAGAAGTTATAAAAACTAAGTTAGCGGCAGCAAAATATGAAGTTCTCGTCAATAGCTAATGTTGTCAATGACTAAACTCTATTTTTCATTGTTGACCAAATTCTATTGTTATCAACTAAGTTTGATACTCGTCAATAATAATCAAAAGTTGATCATATTTAAGTGTTGACACCTAGTAGTGGTCAAGCAATTATCGACAATTTATTTAGTTGAATGTACCTCGACCTCCATCACCACCATCAGTAATTGTCGTTTCTAGGCCTGCGATTTTACCACAACGGAACCTACGACCTCCGAGCTTGGACTCGGGTTTCGAACACAATATCAAGATCTTTGACAATAGGGGACTCTGGTCGACACTCTTTTGGGTTTTTATTTTTACTAATTGACTTATTATTCGACATGGCTTCAAGTGCCGTGCCACATTTGCTTAAAATGATATTAAAATAACACACGGGATGCCTCCTTGCCACATTAGTAAAATTGGGCTAAGCGGTTGTCCAAAGGACTTTATTGCACCGGATTTGCAGTGTTCAGGATTTAATTACATGGAGCCAAACAGCAACAACAACAACATGGTTCGACGCTCGATGCTCGCCCTCGAACTTTCTTCTTTAGGAGAAAACCCAATCGCGACGATCTGCTTCGCGAGCCTCCAATCGTCTTCTTCAACTCCACTGATCCCACGACTGACGTCGCCAAGGTGATCTGATCTCTCTCGCACTGCGGATTTCATCATCATCCTCTCGAGTTGAGTCCACCTTTCGATTTCGCTTGTGCCTGCTCAGTGATTCGGACTCGCGCGAATTTGATTGATTTCCCATTTTTCGCTCCTTGGGACGGTGTTTTCAGCCTTCGAACTGACGTCGGGCGTTTGTGCGAGACTTGTGGTGATCATGGCTCTGGTGGACGTCACCAAATGCTGGCTGGATTCCCTCAGCGTAGTAAGTCTGATTGATTTCGATTCCTTGTTTCTTCGGAAGACGCTTGCGTACGGTGTTTTTTCTGTTCCGGAACCTCGATGGATACTTGTGAAGGTTTTCAAGTACACTTGTGTATGAGAATGATATTTTATGATGATAAGATCGACATTATTTCACGGGCATTACGTAGGGGCATATATGTCTTTTATATTGAAATGCAGTTTCTATCAAATAATTGATCGAATAGGATATAAAAATATCCGATTTTAAATTTGTAATTAATCAAACGGTAAATAAGATATGACAAAATCACTAGATTTCTTATCATATCCTATCAAGTCCTATCCTGATTATGATCAAACACATTCTAAATATATATAAATACACATGCTATCCGCTTCGGGCACAATCCTTTCTAAGCTTTGGGCATCCAGAAAAGATGGATCTTCTCAAGTCCTTTTTTTCTTTTGGCTGCAATGGCGGCAACAAATCTGGGTCTCCCCGTAAAAACAAACCAGGAGGTAACGGCAGCGGCGACAAAGGCGTAACTACTGATGGTTCGGCTATTGCTAATACTTTCTTGTACGGATCTGTGTATGGAGTTGTAGCTGACAGTGGAGACGGAGGTGGCAGTGGAGGTAACCATCATCACGGCCACCATGGACACCATCAGGTGGGTGGAGGTGGAGGTGGCGGTGGAGGTGACCATCATCATCAAGGCCATAACGGAGCTGTTGGTGGCCACCGCCACCACCACCACGGAGGCCATCATGGAGGTGCGCATAGTGGCAGCGGCGGCATTGGCAGTCAGGGCGGACACCACGGAGGCAGCGGTTTTAGCGTAGGTGGTGGTTTTGGTGGAGGCGGAGGCGGAGGCGGACACCATCACGGTGGCGGCGATTTTAGCTTAGGTGGTGATTTTGGTGGAGGCGGACACCATGGGCTCTAAGGGATAAAGATGTTGACCGAATGATAGTTGAAACAGAATAAGATTTTTAGTATCTTGATCTGTTTAATTTTCTACGTAGATATTTTTAGGATCTTTGTGATAACCATTTACATTTATAGTACTTATCTTAAGATTTATATGTCGTCATAACTCTTGTTTTATTTTTTTTAATGAGGCTAAATAAAATCCTTATGGACTTTCTTTTCTCTTCCCCTCTTTCTTTCTTCGGTCTCTTTTCATTGTATTTACAATAATTACTTGGGAAATTTAAATTGGTAAATTTGAGGGTAGATTATCAAAAAGCATCAGCATGTCTTTTGTGCCCACTCCACCACGGTAGATTTGTCCTTTTATGGTATCGAGCAACCATTCTCTACCAAGTAGACCAAAAACAAACTAAAAAATATGTTGTTGACTTACCATAATTATTTTTATAGTAATGCTAAGTATTGGTTAAGAGTAATCGGTTTCGGAGTAGGTAAGTTCTTGGAATGTGGAACCGACACTGTTAGGATTCAGTCTCCAATTTTTAAAACCTGGATCCTACATGTCGGTCCAATCCATTCTAGGGTCTACTGGGGAATTGGCCGGTTCCTTTGTTTTGTTGCATTTTTTACAATGGAGTATTTCAAAAGAATGATGTCCAAATGTTACTTCATCCATTTTTAAAGAATGTTGTGCTATATATTTTGTTCAAGATTAGAGAGTAGAGAGTGAGAGCGAGAAATGAGAGAGGAGAGGCTACAATTTGAGATATAAGAAAGTAATACAGATTGGGTTCTAAATTGCCAGTTCCCATGTGGGTGGGTTCAGCACCCAAAATTGGGAACCTACCCACACAGTAGCGGTTCCAAAAATTTGGAACTTGAACCCATTTAGTCCGACCTCTGTCATCACCAGTAATAATTGCCCTATGGTTTTACAACAATAGAAAGTGGGAACTCAGTGCTTGTACTCGTGTTCAAACGCAATATCTAGGTCTTTGACATAACACTTTTTTTGGGTTTCTTAATTTTCACTAATCGATCGACTTATTGTCTGACATGGCTTCAAGTGTCGTGCCACACATGCTTAAAATAATATTAAAATAACACAGGGGATGCCTCCTTGCCAGAGCGGTCATCAAAAGGACTTTTTTTTTGTTGCTAGAACATCAAAAGGACTTAGTTGCACTGGATCTGCAGTGTTCGGAATTTAATTACATGGACTCAAACGTGTAGGACAGTTGGTGCAATTTTCTCATTAGATTTTTATGGTCTTTTTCTATGAGTCTACTACTTGACACTCATTTTTTAATTTTTTTTTTCAAGGAATGAAAACCACATCATAGTGAATTGAAAGTTAAAGTTTAACATAAATACGGCACGAGACTACAATGATTTCTTTGGCATCGAGAAAGACATCATCATCCCCAGCGTCGTCAGCAAAACGACCATTTCGAACCGCTTTTGATGCCCCGGTTCAGCTGGTTCGCAAAACGACCATTTCGTACGGGACGCTTGCGTATAGTGTTTTTCCTGTTCCAAAACCTCGATGGATACATTCTTGTGAAGGTTTTCTAAGTATACTTAATGATATTATTTTGATGATAAGATCGATATTATTTCATAGGCACTACGTGGGGGCATATATAACCTTTATATTAAAATCCAGTTTCTATCAATTAATGGATCGGATAGGATGAAAATATCCGACTTTAAATTTGCAGTTAATTAAAAGGTAGATAGGATATGACAAAATCGCTAAATTTCTTATTACATCATATCTAGTCTCATCTCGATTAGAAATTCAGACGATCAAACGTTGCCTAAATATATATAAATACACATATTATCCGCTTCTGGCGCACAATCCTTTCTAGCTTTAAACAAGTATTTTAAACAAGTAAAGTGTTTGGCAAAAAGAAAAAAAAAACAAGCAAAGTGAAGAAAAAAAAACTCGCCCAAGCAAATACCTGCATTTCTCCACCCCTAATGAGGTGGAAAAATAACCCGCAACACATGGGCCTTGGGATGGGGATATGGTCAAATTTATTGCTCCGCCCATGGGATGAAAGGGGATAACCCATGATTTTGTGAGATTTTATGGGATCACTATCGATTATATTAAGCATGAAATATTTCATAGGATAGGTAATTAGGAGCTTGGAAAGATTTGAAGTTAGGATATCCTATCTGATACCATGTTAGATTGTGAGACTACCACTAATTGTTCTAAAAACTTAAGTTGTTGAATGAAAACATGGTTTACTATTTAATTACTCTAACAGACCTGACCCGTCTTCTAGTGTTTTCTATTGTAAGGTTTGTATAAAAGGTCCGAAAATTTTGCCCTTATATTCTTAATCGTTTGAATCAAGGTGTAATTAAAATTCAATCCTAAAAGTTTTGAGTCAATGTGAAATCATTATTTAATCGGTAAGTTATGAGAAACTTGCTGCACCCATAAGTAAAATAGTAAAGAACTTGGTAATCTGCTTCTGAATACTAGATTTGAAAACGGTACCATGGAATTTTCATTGATAACTCACTAATTAATCGGATGGGCCCACTTATAAAATCTTCGGGTATATGGTAACATACTTACTCGATGTGTGGTGATAAAATCATTATTTCCTTCGTAAGTCGCAAACTACTTAACGGGCTTAATTTTGAAATTTTATAGCACTTGGTAAAATACTACTGGACGATGATAATTAAGGATTATAAAATTGTTATTTTCTCCATAAATTACTAACTAATTGCGGGGCCCACTTGCAATATTGTAAAACACTGTACTAATCTACTTGTGAAAGAGATGGTACAACCATTACTAACTAATTGACGAGCCCTGTCGATAAATCTAAAAGCACTCGAAAGCTTTTGTACTATCCCGCGCTCTTGCGCAGCTTGTCAGGTTGAAAAATATTGGCAGAAAATGAAGTGCTTCATGAATGTGGGAAACCTGGATGTTCCATATCCTATTTTCATATGTTTTTTAGTAAAATTGTTTTCAAGTATACTTATGTATGAGAATGATATTTTTATGATGATAAGATCATAATTATTTCACGGGCACTACGGAGGGGCATACATGTCCTTTATATTGAAATGCAGTTTCTATCAAATAATTAATCGATTAGGATATAAAAAATATCCGACTTTCAATTTGAAGTTAATTAAAATGTAGATATGATAATGATGAAATCCTTAGATTTCTTATTCTATCATGTTTAATCCTACTTTGATTAGAAATCCGGATGAACAAATGCAACTTAAATACACATAGTATCCGCTTCTGGAGCATGATCCTTTCTACTCTAGCTTTGGGCATCCTAATGAGATGGTTCTTGCGCTTCTCAAGTCTTGTTTTTCTTGTGGCCGCCATGGCGGCGACAAATCTGGCTCTCCCCACAAAAACAAACCGGGACATGGCGGCAACAAATCTGGCTCTTCCAGCAAAAACAAATCGGGAGGCGGGGGCAACAAAGGCCTAACTGATGAGTCGGCAATTGCTTATACTCTCTTGTACAACTCTATGTATGGAGTTGCAGTTGACGGTGGAGACGAAGGTCGCAGTGGAAGTAACCACCATCACGGCCACCATGGACACCATCACGTGGGTGGAGGGGGCGGTGGAGGTAACCATCATCACCAAGGCCATAAGGGAGGTGTTGGACCCGTTGGTGGCCGCCACCACCACCACCATGGAGGCAATCATGGAGGCGGATATAGTGGTAGTGGCGGACACCACGGCATCAGCAATCATGGCGGACATCACGGTGGTGGCGGTTTTAGCGGCGGCGGTTTTTGTGGAGGCGGACACCACGGACATTAAGGGATACAGATGTTGACTGAAGGATGGTTAAAACAGAATAAGATTTCTTATTATCTTGATCTGATTAGTTTTTTACGTAGATATTTTTAGATCTTTGTGATAACCATTTATAATTATATTACTTATCTAAAGATTTGTTTCTCGTCATAATTCTTGTTTTTTTTTTAATGAGGCTAAATAAAATCCTTTTGGACTTTCTTTTCTCTTCCCCTCTTTCTTTCTTCGGTTTCTTTTCATTGTATTCATAATAATTACTTGGGAAATTTAAATTGGTAAATTTCAAGACAGGTTATCAAAAGGCATAAACATGGCTTTTGTGCCCACTCCACCATGGTAGATTTGTCCTTTTATGGTATCGAGCAACCATTCTCTATGAAGTAGACCAAAAATAAACTAAAAACTATGTTGTTGACTAACCATAATTACTTTTACGATAATGATAAATATTGATCAGGAGTGATCAATTTCGGGGTGGGTAGGTTCTTGGAATGTGGAATCAATTCAGATTCTTGGGATTTAGATTCCAATTCTTGGAACCTGGATTCTACATATTGGTCTTGTCCGTTCTAAATCTATTGGGAAATTGGCTGGTTCCTTTGATTTGTTTCATTTTATTTTTTTTACAATGGAGTATTTCGAAAGAATGATGTGCAAATGTTATTTCATACTCTTTTAAAGAATGTTGAGCTATATTTTATGTTGAAGATTAGAGAGTGAGAGTGAGAAATGAAAAAGGAGAGGTTGCGATCTGATATATAAAAAAGTAATACAATTTAAGTTCTAAACCACCAATTCCCAGGTGGGTGGGTTCAACATTCAAAATTGAAAACTTACCTGCACAGTATCAATTCCAAAAATTTAGAACCAGAGCCGGTTGGCGAGTAGAACCTAGACCGATGCTTACCTCCAGTATTAATCAAGCAATTATGACAATTCATTTTGCTGTTAAAAAAAAAAAAGACAATTCACTTAGTTGAATGCACGTCAAACCTCCGTCATCACCATTAATAATTGCCGTTTATAGGACTGCGGTTTTACGACAACGGAACCTAGGACCTCATGCTTGGACTAAGGTTTCGAACGGGAAAAAGTACCAAAAAAGTCCTAAATTTATTGACTTGGTACCAATTCAGTTTTAAACTTTTTAATTGGACCAATTTAGTCATAAACTACTAATTCAGTCCATCCGGCCAAAATTGGCCGAAAATCGGTGACGAGGTTGCCGGATCGTTGACGTGGACGCCGGAGTGCTGATGTGGACAATTTAAAATAATTTTCGAATTTTTTAATAATTTTATTTTTTTATTTTTTATTTTTCTTTCTTTCTTCTTCTTCTTCTTGGCCTTGGCCGGTCACCATGGCCAGCGACCGGCCACAGGCATCGGCGAGGGGCCTCACGGCCTGGGCGAGGGCAGCCCTCGCCTAGGCCGCCAAGGGGCCCTCGCCATATCCGGCGAGGGCGACCCTCGCCCAGGCCGCGAGGGTCGTGCCCTCGCCAGATCTGGCGAGGGAGGCCGCGAGGGCCCTCGCCAGAGCCGGCAAGCGCCCAGACCGCGAGGGCGACCCTCGCCAGCGCCTGTGGCTGGTCGCCGGCCATGGTGGCCGGCCAAGAAAAAGAAAAAGAAGAAAGAAAAATAAAAAAAGGAAAATTATTTTAAAAATTCAAAAATTATTTAAAAATTATTTTAAATCGTCCACGTCAGCACTCCGGCGTCCACGTCAGCGATCCGACAACCTCGTCACCGATTTCCGGCCAATTTTGGCCGGATGGACTGAATTGATACCAATGTAAAAAGATTTAGGACTAAATTGGTCCAATTAAAAGGTTTAGGACTGAATTGGTACCAAGTCAATAGGTTTAGGACTTTTTTGGTACTTTTCCCGTTTCAAACGCAATATCAAGGTTTTTGATGTGACACTTTTTTTGGATTTTTATTTTTTACTCATCGACTTATTATCTTACATGGTTCAAGAGTCGTGCCACAAATGCTTAAAATAATGTTAAAATAACATACGTGATGTCTCCTTGCCACACCGGTAAAAATTGGGCAGAGCGATTGTCAAAAGGACTTAATTGCATTAGATTTGCAGTGTTTTGAATTTAATTACATGGACCCAAACGTTTAGGACAGTTGGTGCGATTTCTCATTAGATTTTTGTGGTCTTTTTCTATTAGTCTACAACTCGACACTTTTTTTTAAAATTATTTCAAGGAATGAAAACCACATTATACTGAATTTAAATAAGTTTTTGAATTTAAAGTTAAAGTTTAATATAAATACGGCACGAGACTGCAACGATTTCTCGGAAGTCGGGGAAAACATCATCATCCAGCGTCATCAGACCGACCGTTTCGAACCGCTTTCGATGCCCCGGTTCAGCCGGTCGACGCTCGCCCTCGACCGTCTTCTTCTTCAGGAGAAAACCCAATCGCGACGATGTGCTTCGGGAGCCCCCAATCGTCTTCTCCGACTCGACTGATCCCGTGACTGTCGTCTACGAGGTGATCTGGATCTCTCTCTCGCTGCTGATTTCATCGTCCTCTCGAGTTGAGCCCACCCTTTGATTTCGCCTGGCGCCTGCTCGGCGATTTGGTCTCGCGCGGGTTTGATCGATTTCCCCTTTTTCGCACTCGTTGGGACGGCGTTTCGAGTCCTGGAACCGACGTCGGGGCGTTTGTGCGAGGCTTGTGCTGATCATGGCTCTGGTCGACGTCGCCAAATGCTGCCTCGATTCCCTCAGCGGAGTAAGTCCGATCGATTTCGATTCCTTGTAACCGTCGGAAGACGCTTGCGTACGGTGTTTTGTTACGGAGCCTTTGCGGAATGGTGTTGTTCTTGCTCCTTTTGAGTCGTTAAGGGTCTTGTTGTTTGGCCGTTCAGTTTTGAATTGCCGATTGCGCTCTCAGAGGGAGAGATAATTGGTTTTCTTAATTGCTAATTGCTGTGAGAAAAACTCGTGCGAGGCCATCATGCATTTGCCCATGTTGGTTCATTGGAGGAACCGGTCGTGTTGCCGCCATTGATAAATGTGTTGTCTTTGTCCCATTTGCGTAGTTCACCTCTTTAATTCTTCCTCTTGGCTTGTGTCAGATTTCGGAGCACATAAAAGATGCTACTCTTTACATAGACGGTGGCTGCACTGAAAGTTTCCAGTATCTCGGGGCTTTCCCCTTGCTGCTCAGCCTTGGGGCACGCGCTGTTTGTAGTTTGGAGAACATGTCTCCCCTTGACATGGTAAGAACATCTGGCGTGGGGTCATTTTTCTACCCCAATGGAATGTTAGCAATTTTTTTACCTTATCTTTCTGTGTATGCTTAGACATACTGAATTATCGCCTGAGTTACCTAACTGAGTACTGAAGAATGACTATACCCAGGTGACAATGACTATGACATGTAATATGGTAAGAATCATTTTGGTATGATATATTCAGTAGGCAGAGTTATAGGATAATGAGAAAGTTGCTCAAGTATTAGTGAACTCTGCCTTCCTCTTGCTTGGAGTACAGTTAGCAATTTGAATGTTTGTTATGCCATCTCCTACCATTGAAACTCGGATAGTGACGAGCTGTGTTTGAAAAATGGGAGGATGGAAAAGAAAAAATAAGATATTTCAGTTGCTTGGACCAGCTGGGTGATTGATGAAGATTTTTCCATCTTGTCCTTTTGTTACTGCTCAAGTAATAATTTAATGATCTTGTCTGTGCCTTTTCTTATGTAGGTTGCTGATTGGAACTCAAAATTACAGCCAGGGAGGGACGTTACAATCATGACATCCCGTCTACTGAGTGACGCCCATCGGTATATCCTACGTTGCCTGAGCTCACATCAACTTGTTCGTCGTTGTACTGTATTTACATGTATCTCAGAGGTGCTTCTTCAGCACTACACTTATACTATTATGCAAGACAGTTGTTTTTTTAGCTTATATGTTGACTTGTATTTAGGTTGTTTAGCTTTATAAACCCCATACTTACAGCAATATTTACATTCTTTTGTCACATAAAGTTTGACATGCAATTTTAGGAACTTCCATTGTATGCCCATACTGCTTTGTCTATTTGGTAGATCACTTATAATGCACTTCTTTATTGTTTCTGATAGTCTTTTGACATAACCGCACCTTTGATATATATTACTTCCACATGGTATCAAAAATGATTTTCTTTTCTTAATAGGTGTCAAGGTTACTATAGAAGAAAATGTCGAGTAGAATATTCAAGAACCATGATGATGCAATTGGCGGCTATTTCTAGTTGCCTCTCATTCTGTCCTTTTGGCTCTAGTTTATTCTCTACATTGTAGGCTCATTTAGCGACTGTTGCTTGCAGATAGCCCACTCAGCATATCCTGATTCACCTCTAGGACCAGATGCATTCCGTGAATATGAAACTTTGCTCATTCAGGATTTTGAGGAGCTTGTTAAGAAGCGAGAGACAAAAGCCAGGCAGTCAGAAGATGGAAACTCTCCTGAAGATGTGGCATTTGGAGATGAAGGATGGTCACGTTTCACATCTAGTGAAGAAGATGCACCTAAACAGGAGGCTTCTTCAACTGGAAGAGATTTATATGAAGATAATTTTGCTGGTCATAAAGATGATATAGGGTCAAGATTGGTTGTTTCTGTTCATCACTTCCCGTGTATTTTATGTCCACTTTCACCCAGAGCCTTTGTCTTACCTTCTGAGGGATCTGTGGCTGAAGCATGCTTGCAACACGGGCATGAGTATTCCATAAGTCAAGGGTTGCCTCCCTTGAGCACAGGGGTCCCTTTGGATGGTGAAGACATTCCTCCTGGAGCTATTCTTACAGCTCATTTTATTTACCATTTGGCTGCTAAGGTAGAGGCATTATAAAACTGAAACATCTATTAAATTGTTCATGTGAAAGTCGAAACTGTTAGGAAGTGATAAACTTCTTTGTGGCGCTCGAGTTGAGAAGATAACAGTATGTGTTCTGTCAGTTGCTATAAAACTGCCATCTTTGCTTCAGTTGGTTCACTGGAAAAGACAAGATAGAATCGAACATTTTATTTGGGTTTTGAGTTTTTGTTTCTTGAATGTTCAGAGAGTTTATCATTACCTAAGTGAAGCCTAATTTCACCTTGTGTTTTCAAGAATGAAATCAGAGGCTCTTGGTTTTTCTAATTTATTTACTCGAGCAAATGAATCTTGTTTCACTTGCTTACCCTTGCATCAAAATCTCAATCTTGTCATGTTTTTTATTGTTCTTTTTTAATATAATGATAAGAAGCACATCAGAATGTGATCTATGAAACGATGCACAAGAAAAATAATTATGTGGATTGCCTTTGCAATTGCTGGTTGTAGTTGTCCACTCTTAAGCAGTCCCATTTTGTGTGAAAGCCATTCATTAAGTGCAAGATTAGTGTGAATCTGTTGTTTTAAGTTAATATGATGGATTTTTTTTTTTGAGTTGCAGATGGACTTGAAGATGGAAATCTTTTCCCTTGGCGATCTGTCAAAATCAGTTGGGAAAGTTTTGACTGATATGTCAAGTCTTTACGATGTCGGCCGTCGTAAGAGATCTGCTGGACTGCTACTTGTTGACCGCACCCTTGATCTTCTCACTCCCTGTTGTCATGGTGATTCACTTGTTGATCGAATATTTTCATCCTTGCCACGTAGAGAAAGATTGGTGCCTGCTGTGAACATGAAAGGTTCGCAGTCTCAACTCAAACAAAGCACTGGCAACCTACAACGTGCTCCTCTTGATGTTCAGATAAGACTTGCAGAAATCCTAAGTGAAGATGGAAAAGTAGAGAGCATTCCGCTTCTGAATAGGACCAGTGCCTTTCTAAGTGGGTGGAGTTCTGGTGGTTTGGCTTCTCAAATGAGTAGTTCAGTTGCACTGAATTCCGACGATCACAATAAGGAGTCCATTGGTCAGTCGTCGGAGCCACTTAATGGCTCATTGGTCTCCATTGAAACTTTCCGCGGCACACCATTTTTAGAGGCATTACTGGACAGAAGAACTAAAGATGGCACCATATTAATAAAGAAATGGCTCCAAGAATCTCTACGTCGGGAAAATTTCAGTATCAATGTTAAAATTCGACCTGGTTATGCTACAAAGTCAGAATTGCTTACTATGATAAAGGCACTCAGCGAGAGTCAGTCATCATTAATTTGGAACAAGGGGCTGATTCAGTTGGCTGCTGCTACAATAGTTGCTCTTGATGAACAACATTCTGCTAAATGGGATGCATTCATAAGTGCAGAAAGAATGCTGAGTGTGAGCGCTGGGGACACTAGCCAGAGTCTTGCTGCTCAAATTGGAGATCTTATCAATAAGAGTGTTTTAGTGGGATCTCTTAGAGGAAAGAATGGGCAAACGGGGACATCCAATGGGCTTCTTTCTTTTTGCGATGCTTTGCTCCTAACTGCAGTGGGGTACATATTGGCTGGTGAGAATTTTCCAATGTCTGGATCTGGTGGCCCATTTTCTTGGCAAGAGGAGCATTCATTGAAAGAAGCTCTTGTCGAGGCAATTATCGAAAACCCTAGCATTGCTGAACTGAAGTTTCTTGATGGTTTAATGGACGAACTTGACGCCAATAGGAGGAGTCAGACAGACAAAAGTAAAGAAATGTCTGCTAAGGAATTGTCAACAGATGACTTTGATGATGATCAGTGGGATAGCTGGGGGGATGAAGATGTCGAGAACAAAGACCACGCGTATGGCGACATGCAACTGAAGTTGGAACTGCATGATAGAGTTGACAACCTTTTCAAATTCCTCCACAAGTTATCCAGCTCGAAAAGCAAAAGGAATATATTGGGAGAAGGAATGTCCACATGGGACAGTAGCTTCAATAGCGATTCCAACTTGAATAAAGGCTTACTATACAAGCTTTTGACAAGGTTACTGAACAAGTCCGATATACCCGGCTTGGAGTATCATTCCTCCACAGTTGGACGGCTTTTCAAAAGTGGGTTTGGGAGATTTGGCCTCGGACAGGTTAGCTCCATTTCCTCTCTTCATTTGTTTCCCTCCTGTATCTAATACGTGCTTACTCCTGTTTTCCAACCAATGCAGGCAAGGCCAAGCCTATCTGATCAGGATGTGATTATGGTTTTTGTCGTTGGGGGCATCAATGGTTTGGAGGTGCATCTCTTTCCCCCTTTTTTGGCTTTTGCTACTTGCACCCATTAATCTGTTGAGACAATGATGTAAGTGTTGCAAAATGCTCTTTGATAAGAAGTGTGCAATTTATTGCTTGACTCACCACAAAATGAGAGCTAAGGTACCACAAGAAGTGTTTTCGGTAATTTAACCATAGGCTCGATCTTGAGCTTCGGTTGGGCATGACTATTTAGTTATAAAGCCTGGCCTGGAAATTTTGTACATGAATTTATGGGCGGGACTAGGCAACAAACTCACCCGAAGTAGGGGCCCAGCTCTAGCCTGCCCATTGCTCGCAGCAACATTTAAACCCTCGAAGCGCACCCTGAGACACTGTAGAGATGTGCTAGGTTGTATTATGGTGTCGAACAATGATAAGGAAATGACTCTGGCTTTGTCTCTCTCACAGGTCCGAGAAGTCCAGGAGGCAGTTTCTGAAAGTGGCAGGCCTGATACGCAATTGATCCTGGGTGGAACAACTCTTCTAACTCCTGATGACATGGTCGATCTCCTATTGGGACAGTCCAGTTACTCATGATTCTCGCATCGATTTTTCGATAGGTTAATTCGTTTAGGTAAGTAATATTTGAATCCATTGGGCTACGCCTGTTCAATTAACAGGCCTTTCGAACTTTATAAGAGGTCAAATTTCACCAGAAAGATTTATCTAGATGGAGCCTGAATAGTCAAGAATCGATAGGAGGTTTTGTGGTTCATAACCATGTTGCAGATCCGAATGTGAATTTTTCGATTTTCTTCTTCCATACATGTGAGCCGAGATTACTTTTTCTCTCTCTCTCGCCCTCTCTCTCAAGTGAAATTGTTCGAGAACGGTTTTCATGACCCGAGCGAAGCCGGCATCAGGAACAGCCCGTCTGGATATAGTCGATCCTAGTTTATCGATCTTATTATTCAGGTCCCGAACATTTGTTAAGTAATCGAACAAGTAAATAAGATATGATTTATAATAGGTTAGTTTTGTTCATATGCAATCAATCCTTTGAAAATTGATGACATTCTAAGCATATTTAAAGGACTGCGAGAGACATATCTATTTTTTTTTTCTTCCCCAGGGACCACGACTCAAAGTTGGGCCGATAGGGCGTCTTCTTTACTTCAAGCAACAATATAGAAGAAGAACGAATTCAAGTGAGGCCCGTAGTCGGGGAAAGAGTCGAGTTGATTGGGTTTGGGGAGAAGCAGAATAAAATCTGGATTTGGCCTAAAACAAGTAGAAAGAGCTAGGATGGCGAAGGAGGTGAGAATTTCGACCGGGCACAATATTGGTTTTTCTTTTTTGTGGAATATCAAGTTTCAAGGATACTAAATGAAGATTTTGTATGAGAAATTCATGGATTATGATGGAAATTTGACATAAATTGCGCAAAATACCCAGAGAGGCCGACGGCCTCCGCTGGTGGCTTTCGATCGATCGATGGTGCAATGGT
>BCNH02000011.1:6014753-6108802 GCA_001662345.2 Metrosideros polymorpha var. glaberrima
GTTTCTTCTTCTCCTAAAACCCTGGCCTCGTCTGCAACTCCCAAGTGAAGTGCACGTCAGCCGTCGCGACGTAGGCTAGGGTCCCGCCGTAGCCCATGGCCTCGCTGAAGCTCCTTCTCTCCCAAGCTCGCCGCCATTGCCTCTCCAACCCGGCCTCCACCTCCTCCCGCCCTTCTCCTCTCCACCTTCTCCCCAAGTACTTCTCCTCCTCTCCGTCCTCGTCATCGGAATCGCAACCCTCTCCAAGCGACGACGGCGGCCCTCCTGAGCCGCCGGAGCAGCGACGGCCGCGCCAGCCCGTCCCCATCCAACCCGTCTCTTACGCCGCCAAGCCCAAGGAAGTCCCACCCCCTTCTCCCGAAGCTCCAGCTCGACACGATGCTCAGCCCCCGCCGCCGCGCGAGGCGCCGATCCTGGAGTCTCGGACGCGTTGGACTCGAGAGGACATCCGTTACATGAAGGATGCGCCCTCGATATCCCCGGTGTCGTACGCGATGCGCGTGGCGCCGCTTCCAGAGGATAGGGCATCGGGGGATGCGGCGGTAGAGGGGGCGGAGGTGGAGAAGGGGAATGAGGGGATAGAGGGGATGGAGTTCGAGGGGAGGCGGACCGAGGCAGGTAATCGAGCAGCCATGATGAGGAGGAGGAGATTGTCGCGGGTTTTGGAGGAGGAGGAGCAGGCGATGGTACCGTTCCCGATGATGATTAAGGCTGAGAAGAGGGAGAGCAAGGCTGTCTATGATTTGGCGGAGGCGATTCGGCTTGTGAAGGTTAGTTTTGATTGATGCTGTTCTTGATAAATTGGGAATGCCCTATGTTGGAGTTGAATTTTTTTTCTTTGTAGAGGCTCTATGCAAGTGCAGTAGTTGGACAAATCTCCTCCATTTGATAGGAATGAACATGTCAGTTTGAGCATGTTTTCGAAATGTAGAACTGCTTAAGAGGTTTTGATTTGCAAATGCATATGTTTCATATCAAATTGACATGGAAAGGCTTAACGTTTGTCTATGTTGGAATCCTTCTTGTCTATTTCTACTCATCCTGTACCACACATTGAGAGGAAATGTAAGTTTTTGTAGGGAGATGATCCGTCTATTTAGTCGAAGACTTCTTGCTAAGTTCCCCATGTGTTTGCCCTTTTGCCACCATTACACTCGTTTCTTTTTTTCTCATTCAATATGCTGCCAGTGCTTTGGTGCACATCCTCTACATTATGGAGCTTCTTAATTATCAATAAAGAACTCTTTTTGGGGAGGTTTTGCCAAATCTTCAAAAGTTTTAACTTAGGGGGTGATCTCTTGAAAAACTAGCATATCAAGGCATATATATGAAGGGGTAATAGGTGAACGGGAACCAGTTTAGTACCAGGTTATTATGGTTCATGTACTTATAGGAATCAGTGTTCATATTTCGTTTCGCATCAATACCTTCTACAAGGCCGGAAATGGACCTTTATTTATAGAAAATGTGGGACAGATCTTTGACATTTGTTTTATAAGGCCAAGCTGACGGCAGTATTTTCTTTTGCACGGTGGCTTGTTCCTGATGCATAATTGCCAAAGTTCCAGTTTGATATGACAGAGGTCCTTAGAGTTTTTCTATTCCAAGAGTTATGATGTTACTTGCCTTGTGACTTGTTTTTATGTAAAATTTTCTGTTAATTGTGAGTGCTTGCACTTTTTCAGGGTAAGTCACAGGCAAAATTTGATGAAACCATTGAAGCCCATGTTAGGTTGGGCATTGAGAAAAAGCGAAGTGACTTGGTAATTTACAACCCGCTCTGATCGTGTGCTGTCTTTATCTCATCCTTTCTATGTCATCATATGTATCAGTCTAGATGGGCTAACAATGTTCTCTACTTTAAAGTTATCTGGTTATAGGTGAGAATATCTTTGTGGATATGGTGCTATATGTTTGGATTTCATTTTACTGAGATTCATTGTTGCATACTATCGCACATACTGAAAGAGTGTATCTGTTTGTTAAGTCAACTGCCAATATCCTTTTGTACTGATGGAGTAATCAATCATCTAGATTGTTATTAGGGTACCGATATTATAAGTCTATACTATGTAAATGTCTACGTGTTAGACTTGTCTGAGGAAACTTTTTGTCTGTTCTGGCATTTATCTGATTCTTGTTCTACAGCATCGAAATATTCGTGTTACATCACCTATGTTGCGTAGCTTGATAGTTTCATTGACTAAACTTTTATTTACTTTCTGATTATCCGAAACTCTGGTACAGATAGTTCGTGGTAGCTTGGTTTTACCTCATGGCAGTGGGATGAAGGTACCAGCTACTTCTTCCATTCTTTATTAGGATTCACTCTTATCAGCTTTACATAGTTTGTTTATCTGGTAATTATAATGCTATTCAGGTTTCCAAGATAGCTTTCCTGGGTGAGGGGGCAGATGCTGATGAAGCTAGAGCAGCTGGTGCTGATATAGTCGGCGGTCCTGAACTTGTTGAGAAGATTGCTAATAGTAATGAGCTGATCTTGTTATCATGGTTGCTGGTTAATTCTCGGCATAATTCACTCAGCAAACTATGAAAATTATTGCTACTCATGTTGTGACACCACGGTTATGCATAATGCTCTCAAACTTTGAGATAGATGGTCAGAAGTCAAATAGATGATACTTTCAGTGTAATGCTTACATTTTTCTCTTAGGTCGATATTTTTCCTGTATATGTTTACATTTTAAAGAGAAGCCAAGGATCCTTTTCCTTCACTATACATCAAATGTTCAGCATAACAATAGAGTACTTTTTTGTCATTTTATGCCTTTGTTCCTAAATTTCTTGGGGACATTAGTTTTGCTTTTATTACGTGTAACATGTTTTCACTTGGTTCGTTGTAGGTGGCGGCAAGTTTGATGTACAAAAGTGTTTCACAACTCCGGGATTTATGCCCCAAGTCCTAAAGGTTATCTAAGTTGACTCTATAGTGAAAGTGTAGTTTTTACATATTTGTCGCCCTAACCAGGGGTGCGAATCGAACTCTTGCAGATAGCAAAGATTCTAAAACCTCTGGGTTTGCTGCCAAATGCCAAAGTGAGTGTTTTTTAACTTCAATTATATTATCTCTGACCTGTGTTGTCCTGATTACAAATTATTTATACGTGGAATAGCAAGGTACCTTGGTTAGTGATGTTGCCCGAGCTGTGAGAGAGGCAAAGCAGAGTAACGTTGATTTTAAAATGGACAAAACATCTATTGTGCATGTTGGACTTGGGAAGGTATCCACCATCATGTTCCTTTAGCATGACATGGTCCCTTTGTTTCATTGATTTGACTATCCTCCTGTTATTGCTATACTTTCCTGTAGATGAGCTTGTCAGAGGATGATTTACGTGAGAATATAGGTGCTTTTGTGAACGCACTTTTGCGTGCGAAACCTGCAGGGCTGAAGAAAAGTAAGTGATCTTTATTCAAGATTGACATACTGTTTTTGTTGCCTCGGTGAAAAGTCCAGATATAAAGTTAATCTCGGACATGAAATCACGTGGTTTGCTAATTTTTTAAAGTAGTAGCTCTGAGACTCGAAATATGGCAGAGAATCGAAAATTTTGCTCTCATCCTTGCCTTATGTCACATTTCTTCTGTGTGAAAGTTGTCATGATATATGATTTTCTATCATATATATGCATACAAATTTACCTAAGTTCATTGAAGAAGAGAGAAAAAATGAGCATTGCATATCCAATCACTTTGAAGTGCAAAGAATTCACTGGAAGTTAACGTTTTCTTTATTGCGATTCCCAAAACTGATTTGGAGAATGTTGTTCATAGCTCCAAGAGCGCCAAATGGCCATCCACCCAACAAAATCATGGAGGAGAGTGTTGTTGAAATATTGAAGAAACATATAAAAAAAAATGTGCTCTGGTATTGACTGGGTGGATGACCACTAAATGGTCTTGCAGCACCTAAAAATCTCTCTTTATGGGTGGTCTTTGGGGAGAGAGTGCATCATTCAGTAGTTGACAGTATGTCTTTTCTTCACTAATGTGTTGGAAGATAGGAGAGAGAAGAATACTAATTCAAATTAATTTAGCTTTTATGTCAAGCCATATTGAAAATGTCTAGAAAATGAGACGAGGGCATGTGCAGTATGATGCAATTGTTTCAATAGAATGTGATTAACGTAAGTTTTGGAGCTACAGAACTACAAAGTAATGTGTTTTGTCCTTAATTTTTCTTCTTTGGATGGTTTGATTTGTATTAACACACCAAGAAAAAGGTTAGTGCTTTAATTTAATTTCAATCAATTGCATGTGAATTCTTTCACCTACTACAGGGCATAGACTTTAACAGTTGTGCATTTAGTTCCCTATAAAGACAGACTCTGGATTCTTATGTTAAAGTGACAATGAGCCACTGAGACTGGTCTGGAGTTCTTTCGGAAGAACGGCTGGAGAGCTGCTGTTTGAATGTCATTTATGTTGAGTTTAGATGCTTTCGTTTTACATGTTTCCTCAACTTACATTATGACTTATGTGTTTTTCCCCTTAAATCTAAAATCATATCTAAGTGATCTTGCTTCTTCTGTTTGGTACACTGAAGTCCTGATGCCCTGGATGTGGAAGGAGCAAGCTGCTCCTGTGATTATAGGACCACCTCTATGTTTCTCACATCACGGCTATCTTAGAAATAGAAATAAGATCCAACGTCTCCATGTTTCCTTTTGTTAATAAAAAAATTTGCTGCAATTATACTATGTCCATACATGGTCTTATCTATTAAGATCTCTGATGTATCATTTTAAATTATTTTTGCAGCTTCCAAATATGCTGGTTATGTGAACTCTTTCCATATATGCAGCACGGTATGTTTGTAAGCGGTGCTCTGGGTTGATTTTAGCATCTCTTTGTCAGCTTTGATTCATTGTGCAACTGAATGTTTTTAGATCACTTGATGGCATTTTTATCTTAATAGCTAATGGATCTTCTGCTGCTAAAAACCTGCTCTTTTAGCTAATCTACCTGAGTAAAAGTTTGTCCATTGACTACATATTGGTTGAGTGGTTCCAGGGTAAATAGCCTTTTAGAGATCTACCAGCTATCCCAAGTCTAAAATCTGATATTCCATTGGTCTCCTGTTATGGTGTGCTTAAACTAATTATAAACAACTTTCTCTGATAGAAATTTGTGTGAAACTCTATATAACTGGAGGATGTGTTGTTCACAAATTCTATTCAGTAGTCCATAAATGACCAAAAACTCTCTTTTGCCCAGGTCTGTCTTGTTTGGTGTTTACTAATCGTTTGAAGAAGCATTGAAAGCCAACATACCGCCATGTCTCTCCCCTGTCCTCCCTTCCCCCTTCCTCCTCCGAAGAATGATGCATGATTAATGATCTCCCAATCTGTGCTTTTTCCCTTTTGTTTTGTCTACAATGGCGGTTCTTTACTAGTCCTATCTGAGATGATTAGCTATATGACAGTTTAAAAGGGATAACTAGATGTTTAATTATTCACGAACGTTATTAACTCTGGTCAATTTTTGAAAGATTTGTCGTCTACCTGGATAGTTGACACTAATGGTTTTAATCTTTTCGCTGGTTAACTTTGTTGTCATGCACAGTTTAAATTACCTAGGAGCATCTATAACCACTGAATGATGTTCTAGGTCAGATTAATATGTTATTTCTCTGTTCACATGCAGATGGGACCTGGATTCTCCGTTTCAATACAGTCGCTATCAAAAGCTGCGGATCACTATAACAAAATTAGTCTGAGCTGATGTAGCCCACATTGAACGCCTCAATCATTTTTTCTTTTGATGAAGCATTGGGGCTGCCACAAGATTCATCGTGCTTAGGTTATATCGGTTGTGCTTCCTCTCTCTTTTATTTCCTGAGAGATGGTTATTATGGCATTTCCCTCCAGTGAAAATTTTCATGGGACCATTAGAGAACGGTTACATGAGATGGGTATCTTGTTCTTGTAGTCATGTTGCCCTTGCAGTTTATCTTTTGGATTTAGCGATAAGCATTTGGCATCGGAGATTGATCAGTTAATCGGGCAACAATCTAAACCCCTTCAGCTGAGGCAGATGCATGTGAGCGGAAGGTTATATGAGCAACGTGGAGTGTTGTTTACTCTCCTGTTTGTTTTTAGTTCTTTTAATTTTTATTTTTCTGTACCTCTTATGACTTCGTGAGTCGATTTGCAGTATGCGACAGCCTTGATCTCTTGTATTGATGCTGCTGCTCTTGCAAGCGGTATGTGTTGATCTCCTTTTTCCAGCATCATCGTGAAAGGAACAAATTGGCGAGTGCCTCCGAGTTCTAGTCACAAAATAGAGTTTTCTTCTTCTTTTTCAGCCAAAGAGGCACAAAATAGAGTTTAAGAGTGTTGACTTTTCAATCCATTGAGTTTTTGCCTCATGTATAATAAATGCCTTGATAATCGAAACGTTTCTCGTTTAATTGGCTTGACATGTGAGTTGAAGATGTCATGTTTCCATTTCATTCCTTTACTTTTGAGCTGTTCATGAATTGTGATTACTAAAACAAGCTATGTCAATTTGTAAGGGTGCCTTATGAGCATCGGAAGCCGCTGTCCTCGGCGTTTTGGGGTTTGATGCAGTAGCGTCGGCAACATTTGCTTTCGTCTTGCACCCTGTGAAAATGTAGGAACGTGAAATCCTTCTAAAGTGAGGGTACATACACTAGGGAGCATACCTGAATTGTCAAGTTAAACTAGGATTTTCATCGGCGGCTTGGATCTTCGGACCCCCAGATCGAATAGGATTGATGAGCAGAAGTCTGACTTGGTTTCTCTCGAGTCTTCTGATGTAATGCGAACGAGATGGCTTTACCTTACAGTATCAAAGAGGCTTCTGATGCGCAAAAGTCCAACTTGGGATACCGTCAATCATCGGCCCTTCTTTTTGGCTCTTCCTCTTTTCTTCTGCTCTCTTTTCTTGGCTATCTAATTTGCACTTTTATTTTCCCAATGATTCCAAAGTGTATCTTTTTTAACGGGTTTCCTTTTGTGACGTCCGTGCGAAATCCATCCTCGAGGATCATTGAAAACGTTCTCTCTCGATCAGTTCTTTATTCCCCCCACTTTGCTGAGCCTTTGCGCAACAGTGAGGTGCGGAGAAAAGTTCATCAAGAAAGAAAAAGATGCAGCCAAAGGCGTTCTAAACTCTGTATACATTTTAGGAAGACCTCTTCGATCTATGGGTCTGGTACAAGTCGAACTCAGCAGATTAGCGACTCGAAACATTCGGGAGACAATTATTAAAAAAGTCATAAACTAATTATAATTATGTCAATTCAGTTATAAACCATTTTATTTGTCAATTAAGTCATAATCCTTTTGCATTTGTGCAAATTCAATCCGTTCAACCAATTTTGGTTGGAAATTGCTAACATGGACGCCAGCCATCCTATGTGGCGTGACTAGTACTGACGTGGACAATTTTTAATAATAATTTAATATTTTTTTGAGTTATTTATTTACTTATTATTTTCTTTTCTCTGTCCTTTTTTTTTTCCTCTCCTTCCTCTAGTCAGTAGCAAAAGCGAGGGCTGGCAAAGTTGACCTCGCCGGCCTCTAACAAAGCTTGCCTCCACTAGTCATTGGCTTAGGCTCAACCTTGCCCAATGACTGTAAGGTCAGCCTCGCCAGGGGCGGGCAAGGCTCGCCCTTGCCTAGTGACAGCAAAGTCGACCTCGCCAAAGGCTGGAGGAGGCTTTCCCTCGGCAAGTGGTCAGCGAAGGCAAGCTCCACCAGAGGCCACCAAGGTCGACCTTGCCTTTGGTCGGTCATCGAGGTCCGGCGACCGGCTAAAGGAAGAAGGGAAGAAAAAACAAAGAGAAAGAAAAGGAAAAAAAGAATAAAAAGAATAAATAATTTGAAAAAAATATTAAAATATTATTAAAAATTGTCTACGTCAATGCCGATCGCACCACATAAGATAGCCAGCATCTATATCAGCGATTTCTAGCAAAAATTGACCAGATGGATTGAATTAATACAAATGCAAAAGTTTTAGGATTTAATTGACGAAAAAAAAATTTAAAAACTGAATTGGCACAATTGTAATAAATTTAAACTTTTTTGGTAATTTTTCCAAATATTTGTGGCGGGATAGTTACACCAATCGCCTCCCCGTAACCCGTCATTTCTTGAAATTAAATAGCTGGAGCGAGTTTTGTTTTGCTTTTGGCCTTATTACCGTTTTCCTTTTGAGTTATTCCTTTCACTAATCGATCGAAAATTCTCTGGAGATATATTCGTAACGGGATAATTAATCATAAATTGAGTGAATAATGATTGTGGAATATGCAAATGAACAGTTATAGTCGATTTGGACCGTGAAGATATAACAGCAAAAGGAAAAAAAAAGTTAAAGTTTTTTGGTTAACAGTAAATAAAAGGAAGAGAAAACCTCCAACTCGACCAACTGTTTACAATGACCTTTTCAGACATACGGCTTGTTTTTTTAACAATATTCTCCGCGCCACACCACAAAACGAGACAAGACACAACACAGACATTGGCAACGTCTCAGAGAAAGAGAGAGAGAGAGACGCACGCTCTGGCTCTGTTCTTTCTCGCACTTCCATTTCAGCAGCACCGGAGCTATCTCTCTCTCTCTCTCTCTCTAACGTCTCTTCTTGCTTCTTCGACCCTCGTTCTGACGGGGGCTAGGGTTCCTCCTCCCCAGATCCTAACGAGGGAGATGGAAGCCTCTGCAGATAGCGAGTACGAGAGGAAAGAGCGCGTCGCTCTGGTCATCATCGTCGTGCTCGCTTCCCTGGCCCTGGCCTCCTTGCTCGTGGCCTTCAGCTACTACTGCTACATCCGCAACAAGGTCTCCAAGCGCTTGAAGAAGGCCCGAGGTGAGCCACATTTCGTCGCCCAGGGGCTTTCTTGCTCACACTGCACTTTTTTTCCTTTTTTTGTGCCCGTTTGGTTTCCGAGCGTGGGCAGGAAGTGAAATGCGGGTGAATGGGTCTGTTTGTGCGTTGATCTCCTGCTCTGTCGCGTTCTGGATGGTGTATATGTGGCTCCATTTGAGTGTCGGTGGAGTGATTTTGCGTGGAGTGTGGGTTTCTCTGCTTTTCCGAGGTTGAATGAGGGATTTCTTAACTTCATTTACAGCTTCTATTTTCGTGCTGTTTCTTAAATTCTTCGGCCTTTGCTTCCAATGAAGCTTTTCGAGATCGTAGAAGCTCACACGGAGCTACCATGTTTTCTTTTCTTTCTTTGTTTTTTTGGCTGGAATATCAGAAAATCTTGCCTGACTAGTTTTTTGTTTTGCTTGTGATGAAACTTTTGAAATTCTTTTTTTTTTTTTTCTCTTTAAATGTCAATGGTTCTCTGTTTCTTCTTGGCATCAAAGTTAATGTGGTCTTGATTGCCTGCTACAAGGTTTTAATGACGCGGAGAAAGGTGGTCTTGGGGATCTGCCTGTGGCTTCCGAGACGGGACTTCAGGTGTTCACATTCAAGCAGCTACATTCAGCTGCTGGTGGTTTTAGCAAGTCCAATGTGGTCGGGCACGGTAGCTTCGGATTGGTCTATCGAGGAGTGCTCAGCGATGGCCAGAAAGTCGCCATTAAGTTCATGGATCAGGCGGGAAAGCTGGGCGAAGAGGAATTTAAAGTGGAGGTTCGGTGGATATAGACGTTTGCTTGATCAATGTCATATTATCTTCTATTGCGAAGCATTATTTCAGGTCTATTAGTCTATCAATGTTAATCTTTCGTGCAGGTTGAGTTGCTGAGCAGGTTGCATTCTCCTTATTTGCTTGCTTTGCTTGGATATTGTTCAGATCATAACCACAAGTTGCTGGTGTATGAATTTATGGCAAATGGTGGTCTGCAGGAACATCTATACCCTTTGAGCAGTGAGTAGCAGTTTTTATTTTGATTCCGATGCTTAAAACATTTGGACTCTAGTCTATACTCTAGGGATATAAAATCTCAGAATTGAACATTGGGACTTCACGCTATTCTCGCAAGTCCATGCAGTTTTTTGAGAACTTAATTTGACAGTAAATTTCTGTCTATCTTTCCTATAAATTTATTAAATTTTAGTTTTACATTGTGTCGATGTACTCTTCAATTGGGTTGAAGCTCTCGATATTATCTAATAATAATGGTGGAGTAGCTTGTTCCTGTTTCTCTTCATTACAATTAATGTGTCGTGTGTTTCATTTCTTTGCTTTTAAACCAACCTGTTGTTGTAGAAATATGTCACAACACAGTTCCAAGTTAAATTTGGGCAGCAATGTCCTGCCCTTATTAAGCTGCTAAAATTCTGCTTCATATGTGAATGTTTTACCATGTAAAAGATATCTTTTCACTAAAATTGGCAGTTTCTCTCTTTGCCCTGCACCACACATAATCTTCACTCATAAACAAGTTGTTCCAATACAGATTGTGTCGAAGGGGTTTCTCGCTGGTTAAATCTAGTGTTCAAATTCTTTGCAGGTTCTAGTGCTCGTCACTCAAAGTTGGACTGGGAAACCCGGCTAAGAATAGCTCTAGAAGCTGCTAAAGGTCTAGAGTATCTCCATGAGCACATTAATCCTCCAGTTATTCACAGAGATTTCAAGAGCAGCAATATCCTCTTGGACAGAAATTTCCATGCCAAAGTTTCTGATTTTGGATTGGCCAAGCTTGGACCTGAGAAAGCTGGAGGCCATGTTTCTACCCGAGTTTTAGGAACACAGGGATATGTAGCCCCTGAGTATGAACTACTTATTATTCATCTCATTTTGGTTGGGTTTAATTTTCTCAGTAAGCACATACTGATCAAAGTCATTTCAATGCTGATATTACTGATACGCAGGTATGCATTGACGGGTCATCTGACTACAAAATCAGATGTGTACAGTTACGGTGTTGTTCTCTTGGAGTTGCTCACTGGAAGAGTTCCTGTTGATATGAAGAGACCTACTGGGGAAGGGGTTCTTGTGTCGTGGGTGCGTTTCTTCTTTCATCTTCTCACTTCTGATATGTATTCAAAACGTTCCAAATGTCGTTTCCCATTCCATTACAGAATCTGCTCTCTTCCCTTTCGACAGTCAATATCTCTGAAAATCTATCATATTACTAGATCCACATTTTAATGGGCCTTTACTGTTGCCCAACAGGCTTTGCCTCAGCTGACGGATAGGGAAAAGGTCGTGCAGATAATGGATCCTGCATTCGAGGGTCAGTATTCACTGAAAGAGGTTATTCAGGTGGCGGCAATCGCTGCAATGTGTGTGCAGCCAGAATCAGACTATCGGCCACTTATGGCGGATGTCGTGCAGTCGCTGGTGCCATTGGTGAAGAATCACCGCTCGACTGCTAAAGTCGGCAACTCCTCTAGTCTCCAATCCCCAAAGACACCAATTAGATTGGAGTCTGGAAAATCGAGCATGTGAAACTAGTTGGGACCCGGTGTAAGCATTTGAGGGCCACTTCCTCAGTCGAGCAGGTGCTCTGGTCTTGTCGGTTGGAGAATATCGGCAAAGCTATGTCAGGGACTCATCGAAGCCCTCTTGAAAGTATGGCCTGATTCATTTAGCCGACTTTAGGCAGTAGCGATCCAGGTAGTGCATTTGTCTATATGCTAGCACCTTTCGGAGATAACTACATGGCGATCTCCTCTATTGTAACATAAGCTTGTCTAGGCTTGATATCTAACTATGATCTAGCTCTAGTCCTAGAAACTTCTTGTAAAACTTTATTTAAGCAGCATCTTATCTCAACCAGCCTTGAGGATAACGGTTCATCAAGTGCGGGGTCTGTCAAATCTCATGGCTATTTTGCCTGGGGAATCTGCTGGAAAATTTTGATTAGCCATCGTACCGAAGCAGTTGGAACCTGAGTTGCGTGGTCGTGTATCTACATGTAAACACTCTGAAGAAAATCTTTCCGCTGGGCTATCATTGAAAAGCAAAAACGAAACCTCCATAGCTGAAGTAAATCATGTACGAGGAAGAGCGTTCTCCACCATTGTATGAGAAGGGGTGCTAGGTGTAAACATATAGGGCAAAGCTACCTGGTGTTCAACGTATAGATCATGCTGTTCTGTAGTGTTGTAAATTTTTTTTTTTGAAGTAACCGTGATTGCACTTAAGGCCGGTAGTTCGTGTTTTCGTGTCCCAACTGGTGTCGTATCAAACTTGGGTTTAACCGAAATGCGACACGTTTTATTAGTCGTGTCATATCTCCGAGTGTCAATTATGTCGTTCACAAGTCATGATTTTTTTAACATAAATGTATCGAAAAGACCAAATCCGTGAAATGACACATCTATTCTTCATATATAAAACGGGTACACAAACACGCTTAAGCTCGACGAAACAAACAAAAAAATGCTTAAGTACGTCTCATGTAAAGGGATCATGTCAAAAATTGCCGGTACTAACCCTTTAATTTAACGAAAAGGTCATAAGATTGCGAGCTTAACTATATGGCAAATGAAGGATGCGTACGACCATTTCCGGGGGAACGTGCCAACTTTCGAAGTCTCCAAATGGAATCGGACGGGCATTAATGACGAGGGGACCATCTCTGAACTATTCAAAGCTTATTCACAAACAGCCGGGACTCTCTCTGAGTTATATTTAAAGCTTGGTCAAAGCGCCAGCTTTTCCACACCAAATTGCATGGACGCATGCCACAATCTATAGCCGTCGTTCCCATGTGAAATATATTTTAGTTAGTATGGGTACTAGCAACATGTTCAGTCGAACTCGAATTCAAACGCAATGCTCGGGCTCAAATTGAGAGATTGATGTGGAAGTTGGGAATCGGACGGGCGCCTCGTGGGTCTTGATTCCGGTGGTTCGTCCCTGCCATTTGGGCACGGATCGAACTCATTGTAGCTTTCTTTTATAACTCAGGGACACGAGCATGGAGATCAGCTACCGAAAGGTCCATTGGACACCGTGAAAGCTCCATAAAACCGGCCAAGTCCAATTCAAACTTTTGACCTGTGCATTAGTCCTGGTCCAGAGCAAATCGCACATGCTTAGTGTGATTTAATCAAGTGACCTCCGATTTTTTAGCTGAAAATTCTTATGACACCCGAACTAACTAAACTAATCCCAGAGGATTATGCTCCGCTCATTGTAACTTACTACGTGTTGATATTAAGCCCAATAAGATGCGTTTGACTATTGAGGTCTACTACTCAAGTATAATAATCAGACAATTCCAAGCAATGGCGGTGGTCCAAGAAACTTTAGGTTTGGGGAGGGTGATGTATAATTATTTCGTCAAATTTTTCAAATGTGCGAGAAAATTATATTATCTACATTTGATATTCTAATTTTTGATAACTGTTACATCTGTCTAGGGAGGCAGGCGCCGCAGGTCCCTTACTTCAGCCGGTGATCTTAAACTTAATGGAAGCATATTAAAATCGAAAACGTTTCGTACAATTTAAATACTTGTTCAATTGCACACAAGTCCAATTTCCCCACAAAATTAAGAGCAAGTCAAGCGAGTTAATCCCAAATAACTTGCAATTCCTGACTAACTCGACACTATTTACACTGATTTTCAGATACGGTGGGAAGACAAAAACAAATTCAAGTCAACTAGAAATCTCTAAATTTTTTTTTTTTTATAATTTGGATAATGGTAGGGATGTCTACCTAACATTGTGAAGATATCGATGCACGAAGGTGTCCACCACTGGAGTGGACGACTTTTAGCCCCCAAATTTCAAATATATTAATAATATACTAATTTATTTATTTAATTCGAGGAAAAAAGAAATGAATAGTCTTCAATGGAATCTAATCTCTAACGAACCTCTTAGACTTTTGTTCAGGTCAAAGTCAAACACATGCACACTGTTCACTGGTCGTACGCCCTTCTATATTCATATGACTTTCCAAATCTAACTTCTTGCAAATTCCAAGAAATTTTGACCAAAACAAACGAAACCTTGAAATTATCAATAATAAAAGGAAAAAAAAAGAAACATTTTGTCTGCTTGAATTTTCCACGAGGCGAGTCTACGGTTGAGTTGGTAGACCAAACGTATTGCTAAGGAAACCTCTAGGGCTTTTCTTATATGTGTTTATCAATGTTCAATAGGGTTGTCAAAATTCATTAGTGCATTTTCAGTTAAATTCGATTTTCAATTTGGATAATTAAAAAATATCCATTTTTTTGTTAGTTCGGAATTCTCAACAAAAACTGAATGTCCAACTTTAAATCTCTTTTCTTCTCACCTCTCTCAAAATTGCCAAGAATCCTAATATTTGTCTCACTTCTCCATTTTCGAAACCGAAAATCCGAACTAATCTAAATTTCGGTTCAGTTCGTATTCGGTTTGGATTATGATTCTGTTCAATTTGACTACTCATCCTATCGTTTTGATTTGGGTTATTCTGAAAACCTGATTTGAAACGAACCGTTGACATCCATTATCGTTCAATTAGATCAAATATAGGGTATGCTGTAGCTTGTCGGCATCTCACGGGACCAAAGTCAACTCTCCACTTAATGCATGCTTTGAAAATGAAATACTGAAAGAGTCCGCGAGTACGATGGTAAATCACGTTATTGAGGGAGACATCACCATTATTTGGATAGAAGTTGTTTCTGGATTTTCTGGGTTATTTATTGGCGGATTTTATTGTATACCGTTTGACGACTTCGATTAAATTGGTCTTTGCTAAAAAAGCGCTCCCGTGATACTTGTTACGAACCCATTTTAAAGAAAGTTTGCGATTTTTCAATGCAATGTTTTTCTCGTGCAATGTGTAATCAACTTTTTATAAAATCGAAACATCCTATATTAAGTATGCTTAAGACATTTGTTGATAAAATCCTTATTAACCATCAAAGACACCTAAGCTAGTTTTGAGCTTTAGCCTAAAGATCTTTTTAATATCTATGTAGCTATTAGGATTGGGCGACTGATGATTGAGACTCAGCAATGTCTAACGACTTCATTAATGGGCGAAATTAGGGCATCGAAAATCGATTTGAGTCTTCTAACTTTGACAATGATGGCTCCAATTTTATTCCATGTTCTGAGGGCTAATAGATAATGGGTTATATTTTCCTCCAATCACTCATCCGATTGATGGGCAAGTTGTAAACATCACCCACATGCAAAATTAAACTATGTAAATAGGAATTATATCCACAGTTTTAACCTACCACCTCCTATATGAACACGGGCCTCATGAATGACGAAAGTTTGAAGCGTGCAAACCTGATATATATGTTACGGAAGAATATTCGAGACCTATGACATGTCAAAAAGATCGGGATACACAAACAATGGAAAGCGAATATGAAGTCGAAGACCACCATTTTCCCAAGAGCTCGAGTCGTCAGGAAATAAGTCCAAAAATATATTGCACAAAACATTCTCTATTGTGCGTAAATCAATCCGGTCTTGCACGCAAAACACACGAGATGGACGTAACCACAATAGACGAACAAAAAGGGACAAAATCATAAGGAAATAACGCAAGCAAAAAGACTTGGATACATGACAATATGCATGAAATCCACGTATTTTTTTTTTTATATTCCTCATGAAATCCACGTATTTTGTTTTTTATATTCCTCTGGTGGAGCATTGGTTTGAAAGTCAAAGCCTCCAACGTGGCTGTCGTAAAGCAAAATGATCTGTCAATACTGTCGCCATTTGTTTATGTCCATATATAATCGGGGATAAGGTCGTTTTGGGAGTGACACTGACGGTGCATTGGATTTTTCCTTTACGTATCAAGAATCAATTTAAGCTGCGTTCCCTCGTCAAGGTATAAAGTTTTATAAAATAGGATAAATCTGTCAGACTTTTTTTACTTAGTAAAACTATTGAGAAGAAATTCGGATAAAAGCATCTTATATTAAATAGATTGCTAGAAAATTTAAAAGGAGAAATGAAAAAAAAAAACCTGTAACTATTATTGGCAACCACCACTAAGTGTTCGCCGGTTTACGGAGACCGTCACGACGATGGCACTTACGCCGCGTTGATTCTTGAGACCACCGTAATAGATTGGAATCAACACCGCACATGGGAAGAGAGAGATCAAGCGATGGAGTCTACTCGAGAGTAATCACCGTCTCGTGATTATCGCCAACATCGCTTTGTACGTGGAGATTGCTGGCAACCACCGTCAGTGTCCCTAGTCTAGATTATGAAGGCAACACCCGAGAACGACGACCACCACGGCAATGGCCAGCACCGCACTCTCTCTCTCTCTTCCCCTAGCTCTCTTTTCTTTCTCCGGCACTTCTCTTTTTAAGATTCATTTTCTGCATTATAACAAAGTCTGAGAACACGCAGTACTTCTCTACAGCTAATCTACCATCAAGTCACGATGGGTCACGGGACATTTTACCATGAAGTGCATCGCCAAATTCAAATGAAGTAATCTGATAATTCTTGTCCTGTGCAACCTATTAAACGCGGCTTTTCAGACACAATCCTCTTCGAAGAATCCACCACTTTACGAGAGATCTACAACCCTGAAAGTAAAAGCTGGCGGGATTCATTGAAAACTCTTCGTCTTTTTGCAAAATAACTGCGAACATACGACGAAGCTCCAATCTGTCCGTCACAGCCTCACAGGGGCATGCTTTTTTCGAGACATTAACGAAGAACATCTAGAAAAAAAAAAGATGGAAAAAGAGAGACGGCCCTTTAAAAATTGCATGCTTTCGAAGACGTTGTGAACCTCATTTTTGTTCCTTTGCATGCGTCTCGACAGAACCTCATTATCGACTCTCTTGTCTAGATCTGTCAGAAAAAAGTATCTGGCTCTTCTCGTCAAAGTAAACTCTAAGAATTCATGTAAACGCGCATAGCAGCAAAATTTGAATATCTCTCCGTTAGCCACATGCACTTTAACTATGCTTGCTATTTCTCTATATATTCAGAGCAAATCCCGAGGCTTGTTACTCACAAGTTCGAAGCGAAGCTAGAGAGCTCGCTTTCACAATCGCTAGTCCAAATCCACATCTCTCTCTCTCTCTCCCTCCCTCCCTCCCCAAATGGCCTCCAATAGCAATTTCTTCCTCGTCGTCGCGGTCGTTATCGCATCCCTCCTCACGTGCCTTGCTAGCGCGCAGCTTTCACCAAACTTCTACGCACGAACTTGCCCGAACGTACAAGGCGTCGTTCGCAATGCGATGGCACAAGCCGTCAGAAGAGAGCCGAGGATGGGCGCTTCGATACTTCGCATGTTCTTCCATGATTGTTTTGTAAATGTGTGTAATCAAAGTTTCCTAGCCTTCGTTCCTAGTTGTTCGTTCTTCAATCAACATTTTTAGATGCATTTCATCAACGGAGGCTAAGCTAGATTTTCTGGTCATCTAGGACATAATTCGGCATGTCAACCTAGTACAGTTGATTTTTAGGGTTAATTATAAATCCCATGTTGTTTAAATATGTGGTTATAACGTGCCTTATAGACATGTTGTGTCCTCCACCTAAGAGGTTTAAACTTTTATGTGGACATTCTGACATTTAGTAATTTTTAGGATTTTTTATTTTATTGTTACCTATAATGACCCGAAAACATTTCATTTGGTCCCTGTTGTCTAGGTGTCCCTAAATTTCGCTAGGTAGGGAAAGAACAATAATTTTAGATATTACATTCTCCCATTTTTTAAAATGAATGAGATTGACGGTTTTGGAAAAGAAAAGCACACAATGAGATTTCTTTTTTTTTTTTTTGTGGGTACTTAATTCCAAATTAAAAATCCATATTCTAAACTTATTCCACTAGATGATTTACATTAATCGTAGATAAGGAAAAAAAAAGTGGGCCGTGTTTCTAAGCACTAGAAAAAATAATACAGGTTAAAGACTTTATTTATAATGAGATTGCTTATAACTACTGTATAATAATCAAAATTATAGCAATGGGATTCGAGAGTAAACTTGCATCTGACCTAAGAAGATTTCTTGAACGGGTACTTTGTCCATTACCGATCAAAGATGAAAGAAAGATAGAACTCTTAATTAAGCCATATAGTGCAAATTGTGATCTTCTCTTTCAATACAATCTTATTATATATCTCGGCCTTCTCCGCTCATGCAGGGATGTGATGCATCCGTGCTTTTGGACGACACGGCCACCTTCACCGGAGAAAAGACCGCCCGGCCAAACCAAAACTCTCTTCGGGGATTTGAAGTCATCGACTCCATTAAGTCTCGCGTCGAAGCTGCTTGCAATGCTACCGTTTCTTGCGCGGACATCCTCGCACTCGCTGCTCGAGACGGCGTCGTCTTGGTGAGTGTCTCATATATCATGATACCCTCGGTTGTTTCATGCATGATTTTGGTTTATATCAACTTCAAATCTCTTACCATACCAATTTCTTAATAGTAATCCCATGGTTCCATGATTGGATTCAGTCCATATTTATGGGATAAATTCACTTCTTTTTTTTTATGCATATCGTATTTATAGAAGACTGACCATGTTACTTACATAAATTGTAGTTAGAGATGATTAGGGATTTCTCTAGGATAATTTTCTTTGTTAGATGTTTGATAATTCTGTTGATTATCCGTATATTTCTATATTGCATGTACATTGCATGTGTACTGCATGCATATATCTCCTTGATTGTGCATATATTGATTGAGATATTATCTTGAAATATTTATATATTAAAAGCTTATAAATAGGCTAATATACTCTTCATTATGTGACATACCGAAATATACATAAAATTCTCTAATTCACTTTTTCGTATTATTCAGAACTAATTGTATGAGCTAATTCAATTGGAATTGTCATTACAGTTGGGAGGACCATCGTGGACGGTGCCTCTAGGGCGGCGAGACGCAAGGACTGCCAGCCTAAGCGGTGCCAATAGCCAAATCCCATCACCATTCTCTAGCCTTGCAACCCTCATCTCCTCCTTCGCCACCCACGGCCTCAACGCTCGTGACATGACCGCCTTGTCGGGAGGCCATGCTATTGGCCTGGCCCAGTGCGGCATCTTTCGGACCCGCATCTACAACGAGACCAACATTGACGCTAGCTTCGCTACCACTCGGAGGACTAATTGCCCTGCCTCTGGAGGGGATGCCAACCTTGCGCCCCTCGACCAAACTCCGAACCGGTTCGACAACAACTACTACCGGAACCTTGTGGTGCGGCGTGGGCTCCTCCATTCGGACCAAGAGCTGTTCAACGGAGGATCGCAGGACGCACTCGTCAGGACTTACAGCAATAACTATGGGGCTTTCGCGAGTGATTTTGCCGCTGCGATGGTGAAGATGGCTAACATCAGGCCGCTCACCGGAACAAATGGAGAGATCAGAAGGAAGTGTAGGGTGGTGAACTAATGTTGAATGCCCAAAAAAAACTAAACTGGATTTGTTGAGTGTTATAAATGTTTAATGCATGTCTATCTCCTCTGCATATTTCTTTTCCTGTTTTCAATAAGATTTCATGTTTGTGAAGGGCTTGATCAAGAAGTTGACAAGTTGTATCGCTTTGTTTCTGAATATAATGTATTCAGACATCAAATCCTAGTGTTCTTTTCCCAATTCAATGTTATTTGGTCTATACTCGGAAATCGGAACATGTTCTTTGGGATTTTTGTTTGGTAGACAGCTTGCGTGACTTATTCGTTACATAGTTCACCTTCATCACCGTTGATGTAGATGATTATAGCTTGAAAATTTGATCGACTATCCAAATCAATGATGATGGATTTTGCTCGTGAAGAGGTTACACAAGCCGTGTATCTAAAATTTGCCCTATCTTTTTTGGCACGCAATTAGCTATACGAGCAAGATCAAGTTTATAAATTTGAGGTCCAAGATGAATTTGGATTACGTTTTGTTTGTTTTTTTTTTTTTTAAATTTGATAAAGGACATATTTATTAGTTTTCCCATTATACATCTATTCAAATCTTGATCGCAACTTATGTTGCGAGTAAGGATCCTTGGCATACATGAAAACGAGGAAGTGTGTGTCCCTATATATACTTTCTGCTGAAATTATCACAAAGTTTTTTCTATTGAGGGATGAAAGTTTTATTTTTGCTTTTTAATTTTTTCTTGATCTGAAATACAAGGATTGATCCAGAACCAAACTATTAGGCGGGCCAAGGATTTGGAGAAATAAAAGTATCTTGTTTGAATAAGACTATGGTGGGCAATCTAATGTGTGAACTCCTATGTTTATTGAATGTTTACATCAGATGTCTACATTTTATAGTATTCTACGTTTTAAGATGGTAATAAAATACTCAATAAACATCCGACAGATAAAATGAGGAATAAATTGGAAAAATAGAAAGTCTAAAAATATGCATAGTAGTCTTTAAAATCGTGTTATGTAAATGAGTTGCCGTCGATATGATTAGGTTAGATGATATACAAGAGAGATAAAGAGGATTTTTCTTTTTAATTTTCAAAAAATTTCCTAGTTGGGCCTCTATAGCAGTAAAGGGCCGCTTGATGTTCGAGGCCAAGGCACAATGGGCCCCTTGCATCCGTCCTTGCTGAAACACTTGGAATTTTCGCAAAATACAAATTTTGATACGTAAATTCATGCATAACTTTTTTTTTTGTAAGTCTCTCGAAATTTGAATAATATTTTAATTTTTGATGAAATAATTAAAATATTTCACTTTGTAGAAAGTGGAACCAAACGGCGGAATCATCTTTAATGAAAATACTTACACTTTGTTTCTCCTTGAAATTTCTAATCTTCCTCGAGTGTTCGAAATCTCTAATCGATTCATTAAGATTTTAGTTAGTGGGTCTACTGCTGAGCCAGGCCCAGCCTCCCTAAAATTTATAGGACTGATCCAAGCCCAACCCCCTCCCCCCCACAAAATGCCATAAAACTTTTAATTATGCTCCTTGATCTTCTTTTTTTTATTCCACTAAGGATGTATTTGATAACCATCCAGAATTTTTAATTCTACTCTAAAAGTAATTCTGAAGGAGAAATGCGTTTGGTAAAGAATTATTTCTACAGCAATTTTTTATTTCTGAATGAGAATTGTGTTTGGTAAAATAAATGATTCTCTAGAAGTGATTCTTTTCTATTTTCACTTTTCATTTTCCTTCTCATTTCTTTCTTACGCTCGTAGGCCGTCGCTGGTCGCAGCCGGTTACTGGGCAGTGGGCAGTCGTTGGTCATCAATTGTGGGTCGTCGATCGTTGGTTGTTGGTCGCCAATCGCAAGTCGCCAGGTGGTGGACAGTTGCCGACCGCCGTCGGTTACCGATCCCAACTGCCGTTTGGTAAACTTATTAGAAGCAAAAGTAGAATAAAAGCGCGTTTGGTAAACATTTAAGAAATTTATTTCTCATTCTCTTCTAGAATTAATTTTGGCTAGAATCAATTCTTGCCAGAAGTTGAATTCTAAAAGAGAATTGTTACAAAACGCGCCCTAAATAACCAAAATAGATTTTCGATCCCCAAAAATTTTCAGTCCATTACTTGTTATGTTTTACAATTACATTTTAATATAGTTTATCTTTGATTTCACATTTAATCCATCCAAAACTATTTTGTCTGATTAGGCAAGACACTAATTTGATATATATCTACACATTTCATTTTTCACTCTTAATATCACTCTAGCAAGTCACATATATTTCTCAATTATATCTTGATAGAATGATAAACGTCAATTGACGTCCTTTTTAACTATGTTCCATTCTTATTCGATATATTTGTTAACATCTAAACACAGACTTTAAACTTAATTTCAAGGCTGAGGTCGTATCGATTATGCTTTATATCCTTAATCCAACACTTTTAATTCTCTATTATATTTTAAATAAGTGTATTAAAATAAAATAACAAAAAATAACAAAAAGAAGGGGAGAGAGAGAGAGAGAGAGAGGTGGTTGTCAGTAAGGTCCAAAATTGGACAGCGTGGACTCGAGCCCACGCCGTTTCAGCCCTTATCTTTCGGCAACGACAGAAAAAAGAAACGGAGACAGGAGACCCGCATTAATTGAGCGCACTGATTGGAGCGTACTCTCCACTCTCCCTCCACCGCGCGTGGGTCTAACTCCTCCGAACACCCTCTCTCTCTCTACCCGTCTCTCTTTTAGTTGCATCTCTCTCTCTTAACCTTCCTAATTTTGACACAGAGGGACGGAGGACTGGACCGAGGAGAGAGAAACGCCAGTTTGATGGTGAGGAAGAGAGAGACAGAGAGACAGAGGAGAGAGAAAGTCACTGTGAGAGAGGTGTGAAGTCCACATGGCCTCTCTTCCCTTGGGGCCTCACCACCACCACCACCAACCGCCGCCGCCAGCTCAAGCTCCTCCCGACTCCGATAAGGTCTCTCTCTCTCTCTCTTCTCTCTCCTCCCTCCCTCTCTCTCTGTGCCGCGTGTCGATGCTTAGATCTTCAGCGATCCATCTCCGGAGCTCCGCTGTCGTGCGAATTCCGAGCGATCTTCGCGTCCGCGCGATTTGTCGCTCTTCCCATGTCGAGATCCGAGCTGGCTCGCTGGAGCCGGTTAACGGCCACGGCTGCCCTTGAGGTTTTTGTAGCTCCCGGTCGTCGTTTCCCCGACTTTTTTGTTCGTTCCTCTCTTTGGTCGCTAGCAATAATTGCCTTTTACGAGCGGTACAGTGGTTTTGGAGCTCTGCAAATTTAACATTGCTAAAATTAGACAGACGGGTAGATTGGGAATTCGCTGCAGTGGACTTTGATGAAGTTGGTCGTTGTCCTTCGGAGTACCTAGACATTCCCTCGGGATTCATTCCCTTTATTTAGCTATGGCTAGTATTTTGGGTGTTGTAGTTGTGATTTGCAACTTGAAAGATTCAGCCGAAATATGTTGGAATATGTTGGGTTTTCTTTTCTGGGTTGTTTTCCCTCTCTCACCGCCCTTATGCAGGGTTGCTTCCGGATGTCAATGTGCTTTGATTCTCTCCTATCATATCATTATTTTGTTGTAAATGGGTCGACTTTGTACTAGTTTCCGATGCTTCCTTGTTACCCATGGCATCCTAATACCTTGCTTCTCCGGTTCATAGATCTTGCTTTCTTTGCACTTTGGCTTTCCTTATCCTTACATGCTTGATGCACTGTTCATGGCAGTGCATCCATCTGTATGGGTTGGTTCGGTGTATTGTTATTACCCTTTCAACGTGTCGGTGTTTGGCATTAATGTTCAAAGGCCGTGTGCGGAGTTTATGGTAAGTTTGAACTGCCTTTGTGCATGCAAAATGAGGAATGGTTGTGGGTTAGTTTGGTGTATTGTTATTGCCCTTTTGACGTGTTGGTGCTTGGCATTAATGTTCGAAGGCTGTGTGCGGATTTTATGGTAAGTCTGAACTGCCTTTCTGCATGCAAAATGAGAAATATGCGGGTAATGTGTAGCAATGTATTGTGAGCTGGCAACTCCCCCGATGTTTCTGAATGCAATCGTGGCAATAGAATCCTGTGTTTTTGGCGTCGTACATGCATGCGTTTCTCTGTATATAGTCATATTTTAGTACCATACGTTTCGGGGTAACGAAGCAACCGACAAAGATTAAGGGAAATTATTAAGCAATGATTGGTTTCAAAATCAAACTGGTGGGCATCGACAGCTTATGTTTATTTTGTGCATTCTCGGGGTCATCCCAAATTGAAGCTTCAGATATCGTGCGAAGTTGGTGTCAGTTACGTGTAGACATGAGAGTTGCTACACAAGCTAAGGGGTCAGTTTACTCCTTTGTGCATGTGATCTTGGTGCCTCAACCACATAATTGCACAATTAGAGAAATCAATCCCAACCTAATAGAAAGAGCTTATTTTAGAACAAAATCCTCTACACTGTTTAACCTCATTTCTCCTTTAATAACCATTGACTATAACTTGGACGCCGCATTCTCAAAATTACTTGGGTTGAAAGTAGTCAATTGATATACTTAGTTGGTGATCTTGAAATAAATCAAGGTAAAAGAACTGTTACTTTCTTATATTACATAGTGAATACCCTGAAGGAATGCTTCGGAGCTTTGTGCAATCTCCTAGGCAAATCAACTAAGCCTCTATCTCTAACATGCCACTTTCATGACAAGAGATGTACCCATTCCAGTTCCCGTTCCTGTTCCATGACCTATATCACCTGACATGAAGTGGTTAACTAACTAGGTATACCATTGTTTGCAGACCAGTAGCATTTGCATTGTGAGTTTTAACCGGATGCTTTTGCATAATTTCAGGAAGTGTCACCAGCTGTTTACGAGAGTAAGAATGCGGTAACAGGTCACATCATATCGACCACTATCGGTGGGAAAAATGGTGAACCCAAGCAGGTGAGGAGGCGCTTGTTCTGAGATTTTCAAGATATAAGGAATTTCACATATAGAAATTACAAAAAGAACCAATGCTAATCATTGCATCAGTGCTGAACAATTATTAATTATGATTGTATTTGACAAATCCATCTTATGTTTTTTCTGTGTCATAAAGGTACTGCACTTTGAGCAATTCTAACAAACCCTAAAGGGAATAGAACTGTTAGTTATGAAGTACCAGCTGTATGGAATCTAAAAGTTTAAATTTGAAGACTTAAATTCTGAGTTCTAGAAGTGATTGTAGATTTTGTGAGCTTTCATTTTTGTTTACCTGAATATAACACCTAATTGAGTACTGCTATAAATATTCTCAGACCCTCAGCTATATGGCAGAGCGCATTATAGGGAATGGATCTTTTGGAGTTGTGTTTCAGGTATATCATTTGAATTTTTACAATTCCTAGGATCCTTATCTTTCATTAATTACATATGGTAAGCAATTACATCTCAGGCACGATGCTTGGAGACTGGAGAGACAGTTGCCATAAAGAAGGTCCTGCAGGATAGACGCTACAAAAATCGTGAGCTGCAATTGATGCGTCTGATGGATCATCCAAATGTGGTTTCCCTGAGGCACTGCTTCTTCTCTACAACAAACAATGATGAGCTTTTCCTTAATTTGGTTATGGAATATGTCCCTGAGAGTCTCTACCAAGTTCTGGAGCATTACAGGAGTATGAATCAGCAGATGCCACTGATATATGTGAAGTTATATACCTATCAAGTATGAACAGTGCTCTGTCATTTTCATATCTGTCTTTGGTATCCTCTGGTTGTCGTCTTAAAAAATGGAATGCCTTTTGCAGATCTTCCAAGGGCTGGCATATATCCATGCGGTGCCTGGGGTTTGCCATAGGGATGTGAAGCCACAAAATATTTTGGTAAGGGGCCTTCAGCCTTTCCTCAATTTCTAGTTAAGGTTCTTTTTATCTTGAATAAAAATTGTCATTCCTGATTTTTGCCTGCATATGTTCTGCAGGTGAATCCTCTCACTCACCAGGTCAAGCTTTGTGACTTTGGTAGTGCAAAAGTTCTGGTACATCCTTATCTTTGTCTATTATTTCATTGATTTTCTTTCAATAAATGAGAACAGTGGAACATAGAGCACAAAAGTTACCCCTACATTGGATCTGGATCTGAGTATATTTGACAACTTACTCGCAGAGCAACTGTTAAATTTTCCTTGCAGATTTTGAATTGCATCTTCTTCATTTCCAAATTATGTGCCTCTGTTTTGTTACACATTTCTATATTAATCAGGTCAATGGCGAAGCAAACATATCCTACATATGCTCCCGCTACTATCGGGCTCCAGAGCTTATATTTGGTGCTACAGAGTATGCCACATCTATCGACATATGGTCTGCTGGTTGTGTTCTTGCGGAGCTTCTCCTGGGACAGGTTGGTGACTTTGGCTTATAGATCTGATAACATCTGTATCTGCTACTCGTTAGTTCTGATGATTCCATTTTTTTTTTGTAGCCACTCTTTCCAGGAGAAAATGCAGTGGACCAACTTGTAGAGATCATCAAGGTGAATCCTCGTTATATGGTTTGATTGTTTTCTTCATTCATTGCTAAGGGTTTAATCAAGGACCTTCTTGTAGGTTCTCGGTACTCCGACACGAGAAGAAGTTCGATGCATGAACCCTAATTATACAGACTTCAGATTTCCACAAATCAAGGCTCATCCTTGGCACAAGGTATTTATTCTGGTGTTTTATGCCAATAATGTGTTTCCTTGCTGGTTGATAGAGACGATTCTAATTACTTGTTCAGAGCTGAAGATGCCTTTGCACAAAGTTGCAAATAAGATCCTCAATTCTTCGATTAGTTATCTGACTTATTCCATTCCCAACTACGAGTGCCAAAATAGCACAAGCATCTCGTGCTCGGCATTATTTTGTAGGGTATCATTAGATCTGATGCTGCCAACATATGCAGCATATTCCTATAGATGAATGCAAAAGTTGGTATGCTCTGTTTTGTAGCATTATGAGGGCTGATATTCGGTGATCCTGTCACTGCCGTGGGAACCATATGGCAGCATTATTGCCTCTCCTAAGTTGTTTGTACATGTCACAGACAATCAAGCATAGACATTTCAATCATCTTTGGTTCCTGTGTGCTGTCAAGGTTCATATATTACTGCTATTTTTTTTTCTGTAAGACACCTTTTTATGTTGATAAGTGTCCTTCCCTTGGCTGAATTATTCGTGTCTGTTATGACGAGGGATATTGAAAAACTTTAAGGAGTCCATGTTGTAGTTTGGATTTTCATGCTTCAATAGTTAATAAGTTACTTACACATTTCTTGGTCTAGATCTTCCACAAGCGGATGCCTCCTGAAGCGATTGACCTTGCTTCGAGGCTTCTTCAGTATTCACCAAGACTTCGCTGCACTGCTGTGAGTTGAACTTCTCTCTCCATAATTTCAATTATCTTCGAATGTATGTTTCTGCGTGCGAATATGTCGGTCTTATTGTCAATAATTGAAGTATGATGAATGATTATTGAATGTTTGCATGCTTTTGCTCTCTCACAGGTTATCTGGAGCTAAGTAATCATATAATTTCCTGAACATCTATCATTATCCTGTTTGGCTAATGTTCTTCTTTTGTTCAATTTCATTCAGCTAGAAGCTTGTGCCCATCCCTTCTTTGATGAGCTTCGTGAACCCAATGCACGCCTTCCGAATGGTCGCCTTTTGCCCCCTATTTTCAATTTCAAGCAAGAGGTATTTGTTTTGATGGATTGATTTGTACAATACTTCGGACAAGTCATGATTCTGTGTATGGCAATTATGGATTATTTTGCTCTTATAGCAATGTGAGGTCACGACATGTAAGGATTATTTTGTTTTCCTACCAATGTGGACTTTGTGGATAATCAATGATAATCAAATGTAGCGACTTGATTGACTTGGACATATGATTTTTTTGTCTTCTGTTAAAGTTTCTTTTCCTTTTTCCGCCTTTTTCTGCCTTGTTCAGTTTGTTTGTGACAATGGTCAAGTAACGCTACCATTCTATCTGTCGTGGACTGCACTAATAGGCATTTGATAGAGTTGCCTGCTTTGTTTTTGTGTGGTCCAACTTTACAAGCTACGGATTGATTCATTAAAAATAATTCAATTATGGAAAAATTCCCGTGTTGAAGGAGGTTTTACCAATGTGACAGACAGTTGACCTCTAGTGCAATTCGAATAAGATCTATTCCACATGTAGAGGTTTGAAAATGAAAGGGGGGATACTGTATTCCTTGAAATTAAATAAAAACAATCCTGCTCTTGGGTTGATTGGTTTTGGTTAAATATGTAGCAAAGAATAAGCTGGTTGTGGGTTTAACTTGTTGACCTAACCAGATTGACTGTACTTTTGTCTATTCCTTTTTATCATGTTTGTCCAATTTCCACTTTGATATTCTTCTTTTAACAATTCATATTGGCATTGTCGATGCTCAGAAATATTCGTCAAACTGGATGCAACAACAGAAACTATGTTATACTCTTTTTACTGTGAGTTCTAAGTTGGGGTTAGTGTGAATGGAATACTCCTGTTTTGCCTGACATCTTGCTTGCTTCCAATCCATGTACAGTTATCTGGAGCTTCACCTCAATTAGTCAACAGGCTAATACCAGAGCATGTGCGACGATTGAATGGCCTCAATATCCCTCATCCGGTTGGTATGTAAATGGAAAGATAAGCTAAGTTGATTTTCCTGAGAGCTAAAGGAAGGGACGTAGGCGAAACCACAAGAACTTTTGTGAGAGCATTCTGGTAAAATCAACAGTTTTTCTCACCCTGCAAGTTGTATACATGTACCGTCTTTACAGCTTTTCTAGTGTCTTTTTCCATCTTTACAGCTATTTCTAGTGTCTGTATTTCGTTTCAGCTAAAAATATTGTACTTATGTTGTAAATCTTGTGATGTGAAAGAGGGAAAAGAAAGAATAGAAAGCTAGTAGTAAAAATATGTAATGCAATCAATGTTATGAGCTGTGTAGGGCTGTCAGACCGGAGAAGTCCATGTAGCTCCATTCCAATAGCGTGGTTGAATTTTCTAAATGAATTTAGTTGGTATCAGATAGAAATGGCGACAATGAGCAGCTGTGCTAGATTCAAAGGCTGAAGTTGCTATATTTCTTATTTAGCTGCTCAGTCACTTTGGCTCCGTAAAGTGATTCCAAAGGACTGACAACTGCGGATGTGTTTAAATGGGGTACTACAACGGAAAGATGTTGAGTCAGACTGCTGAGGCAGTGTAAGTGGAGATATGAGAGGTGAGTGATGAATATGTGAACGTGGTTACTCAGCCGGTTTTTCTGTTGCTGTGATTTGACAATTTGAAGAAGTTACTCCATTGATCGATCAGTAGGGAAGTTGCTCTTTGTTATAAGCCAAATACCTCTACAAATTTAGATGCGGACTACTCTGCCGATTCTGTAGTTCTGCTATTCAGTCGACCCTTTGCTGTTGAAGAATTCTGAGTCAGCTTTAATTGGGTCAATAGGCACAATAGCTGAGCGTATTGTCACTACTAAAATTTTTTTGATGGATAGTGGCCACCTTGCCCATTCATGATGTGATTATAAGCATTGATGAACATCGACTGCAGCCTGAAAAGTTAACTCAGTTTCTGATATCTTCTTTCAAGTTTTCTGATGTCTGGGAAGACTGAGAATTGCTATAGTTGAGGAGCAGCAGCAGTTGTAACTATCCTGAGCAGGTTGGCCTACTTCAATTAGGTGCTCGTTGGTCCGTTTGTGTCAACAACACCGCTTGGTAACGATTATCCATTAGGTCGAAATAACCTTTGTTTAGATCACAGTTTGCTGGTGAGATAATACACAGGCGCATCGGGTAAAGTACATTTTCATATTAATTAGGATGAAGTATTGATTAACGGATGCATTGCAAAGCATTATTGGAGCAAATGCATGATTTATGCAAGTCTTTCTGATACCTTACCCTCTCCCTCACAGAATCACATTGAGCCAGAGGAAGCAATGGACTGTGTCCGAGTCCTTGTATGTGTTCGTGTCTTTCTAATTGTATATGGTCTAGTTGTATGATCCATCTTATAGCAAGAAATCAAAAGATTCTGTAACAAATTGCAAACATTTCTTTCAAGCTCCAGCCAAAATTGTGAATTATATGATAGCCGAATGGTCGAGCGACGTAATGGTTCCTAGATCAAAACCAAGTAATCTGAAACCTCAAGGCATTTCATCTCGAAATGGGATTATTCAAGTAATGAGAATCTTAGCATTATAATTCGTCTTTGTGTTTCCAGATCCAGTATTACGAGATCAAGTTTCGAACATAAATAGTTTTACTGGAGAGATTGTCGTCCTTGATTAGTTCAATTTCACAGTGAACCAGGGCAAAAGCGAAATTCGTTTCCAAAGAGCAGTAAAAAGCTGTGCTGTCCGTCACAGGTCAAAGCAAATTTCCCTGCATCTGCCAATGTTGACTCGGACACACGTTCACACTGCATAGATGTACCAAAGATTCACGGCGCCATGAGATTTTACAGCATAAGGTAGACACAATCATTCACTAGTTAATCATGAAAGTGCGCCTTATACTACGACTAGTAAGCAGTAAAAGCAACCTTGCAGACCACAGGTTTTTACTCTTGTCAAACTTTCACCTGACATAGAGATGGATCTTTGTTCACCATCTTCACCACCCAAAAAGCATAGATATCAGAGTAACCCACTATATTGCTTTGCATAATATTACGACGCCGTATCGTTGTGTCGCTTTTCGTTCCGCATGTCCACAAAGTTTCATACGGGAGAAGACAAACAAAAGCATTTATTTTGCAATTTCTTACATTATACATCCTATCCCTTTCGCATGTGTGTCCACAGTGGATGCCAAAAATGCACGGATTGGCCTGAACCGATCTAGAGTGCAAAGTTATGGGATGTTTTTCCTCCATAATGAATGCTGGCGCAGCCGGTTACTAATCTCCCATCCAAGTGCTTCCGAGTAGTACGAAGATGTACATACACACTGCACCTATTCTAATTCTATGATCTGACAGTCTAGTGCTTTAGAGCTTCCAAGAATGAGTGCTTACCAACTGAATGAGAACATGATAACTGTTCTTACTTCTCATGCATATAAGTGACTCCAATTATACGATAACCTCCACTTTCGAACTCCTGGACGTTTACCGATTCCACTTATCGTGCAATAAAGCAAAGCAAATGCCTTGGACAATTGACAACTGCTCCATCGGAGAGATTCAAAATCATTCAGAGAGCAGTGTCTTTCATTGGTTTCCTTGAACACCTTCAAGATTGAAACAAGTAATTCCCCTCCAAACAGATTTTGGGATTGGATATCATGTGCTCCAGTGACTCCTGTCTATTTGATCAGAACCTTTAGGTCCTCCAAGACTAACTGAATGGGTGGCCTCTCTCATAACTGGGCTTCGATCACCTTGAGATATTATGCCTCTTTATGCTCCACAGCATCCCTCAATACCTTGTAGAAGGCCATTTAAAGATTAAGTGCTTACTAATCAAAGACCTCCAACCACGCTGCATGATCCAAACTCAAAAGGAAACTTCCATCCTGCATTTGACTTCCTATCCTTATCAAGCATCAACACTTCTACAAATTCCTGCAAAGGACAGCATTGTAACTGATTAGTAGAGATTTTTCAAAGTCCCAACATTAAGAAAACATGAAAAAATGAGTATCATGAACTTAAAGATTGATAAAGAGTGTGCTTTAACGAATAATCCCAGAAATTATCAATTTATCAGACCATTTAATAATTTTCACTATATTAGACCAGATAAAAGGCAAAGTCTAATTCTTACATTAGAAAATTGCTCAAAGTTATAAGTCCAAATTGTGTCTCATGATCCCTTGTTATATATCCAAATTATATAAGATAACTCCTTGTTATGGCAGCAGCTTTGGACATGCCTTGATGGACATTTGAAGCACACTGAGGAAAGCCAAGAAGTCGAAAAATGAGCAATCCTGGACCAGTAAGAGAAAAACAGATTAGAAGAACATGTGTACCAGTGTATTGATTCAAAGAATCACATTGAGAAAATTCCAAGGAAACTTATTTTCAAATGACAGCCAAGTACGTATTTCAGCGCATCGCATGGAAAATTATTCAATGTTCTTTCCTCATCCTAGGAGCACCAAATGTAAAATCCAAGAATGATGACCTGATGTTTAGGACAAAGAGCTTGACACATGCTAGGCAAGAGAAAAGCACCAAGGAGGGTACACGACCTCAGCAAAATGCATATGCAAGCTTTCTAGCACTATTGAAATTCAATACGGAGCAAATTCCTTCTTAATGCCCCGACCAAAGCTGTTTATTTTTCTTTAGTATCAGAATGGTTGCCCTCCCTCTATCACAACTGCAATCGGACTCTCCAACCACAAATATGTATTTCATTTTTTCTCCTCCTAAAATCCCCATCAAGGATTTTCAACAGCAAGGTCAAGTCTATTTTAAGCCAAATGACGATTACGTACTCAAAAAGCAACATTCCCTAGTACAGTCGAGAGATCCCTTTACAACATCAAACACAAGCTCTTGATTGTTCTACCTGGTGCTTAATCGGAAAGCATTTCTTACCTGCAAAATGCGAGTGGATACACATCTGAAGACTTAAACTTAGCATAATTCAATTCATCAAACAGAGAAAATTTTATCAATTAACTGTCGTCTGAAAGTATAGTAACTGTTGTCTGTCATCTATGTATCCTACTTCATGTTTGAAACTCATCAACCCCACAAAAGACACCTGATTGTGTAATTTCACCAGGTAGCAGAGTTGTCTACTCACATGATTCGAAGCAACCAAAGAGGGCAAGGCCATTGTCATCGTCGTAAGATGAACAGCCATTTTGAACAATTTAGTCCAGTCTTGACTATATGAAAAAAGCTCATATTTAATGCCGTGAAACAAAAGAGGCATGCACGCACAACTGGTGCTTCTTGCAATTAAAGCTTGAAAGTAATTGTGACACTTCAGGTAGGTAGCGCAATTTTCAGGCCTGAGAAAGGGTGCAACTTCCACATCAATATCGTGCCAACACTTTAGCCATCCAAATCTTTGACTGGAGCTTTTTGGCGTCTCTCCTATATCCCGACTCCTTGAGTCCACTAAGAACAGCCTTTTGTGCAGACTTGAGTATTTTTGTTCCACTTCTCAAGCAAGAAAGCAGTACCTTGGAAGCACTATGAAACCTCCCATATTTACAAAGATTGTGCACGACTGAGGAATAGGTAAAATCATCCTTAGTCTCCATAGCCTCGAACAATCTCATAGCCTCTTCCATATAACCAGCCTTAAATAACCGGTCAATCATGCAATTCAAAGCAGCCCGGTTCGAGCCAAGACCTAAAAGTTTCATTTTGTCTAACTGGCGATGAGCCCCCTCGATATCACCTGCTCTACACAGGCCATCAATAATAATTGTGTGTGTGTACGCATCACACTCCAGACCACATTTCTCCAGCTCCTCCACTACTGTTTTGGCAGTGTCCACCCTACCTTCCCTACAGTGCAGATTAATCAGGGTATTGTAGGATACCAAATCAAGCCCTATTCCATTTTTCACCATCCAATCCATCCATTGATTCGCCTCCTCTATCTTACCAATCTTAATTAAACCGCCAACTGCTGTAGAGTAACCAAAGCCATCAAAAGTATGACCTTTATTTGCCATCTCCAAGAAGATCTCAAGCCCTTGTTCGTACTTCCTAAACTTAAAGCAACATTTCATAACTGTGGTGTAGGTTATGGCATTGGGATTTTCATCTGTTGCCCAAAGCTCCATCAACATTGTCTTCGCGGCTCTCCATCGCCCTGCTTTGCAGAGCCCGTCAATGAGAAGATTGTACGTCACTAGTTCCGGAACGACTCCATGCCGCTGTAAATTCCTAAACAACATGAGGCCATGAAAAACATACCCATTCTTGCACAGCCCATTGATCAGGATGTTAAATGTATCTTGACCAGGAGTGAGCTCGCTGAGCACGAGATTCTGGAACACCTTGTAAGCTTCGTCCGGCTTCCCAACCTTGAAATAGCAGTGCATCAACGTGTTGTAGCTCCACCGGTCGGGATGTATACTTAAATTGAGCATTTCGTCGAACAGGTCCAGGGTCACAGATAAAAACCGCTTCCTGGTAGAACCAGCGACCAAAGAATTATAAGTGATCACATCCGGGCTTATCGCGGCTTCCCTCATTCGATGGATAACATCGAAAGCCGCATCCATGCTGACGAAACGACAGTAGGCATCGACGAGAGTATTGTAAGTCACCACATTCGGCAGCACTCCTAATCTTATGGCGTCAATTAGGAGGACCTCGGCCCTCTCCAGTTGCTGGGTTTTACACACGGAAGCTATGCAAATGTTCAGCAACCTAGTCGACAATCCCCCCACCATTCTCTGGATTTAACAGCACCGCTCATCACACAAGACTCGCATACCGGCAACAATCACAACATACAAATGCATAAAGATCGGATTTTTCTTTCTCGGTCCCTCCTCCCTTTAACCGACCCTCAGCCTCAACAGAGACCCAGAAAGGCTTCACGCCTGGCGCGGCTGCTGCGGTTGTTCTTGTGAATGCTTGCGCAGCTAAAAGTGTGAGAATTTGAGGATTCAAGATTGCGAGCGGGCGGGAACGATAAATTCAAGAATCGAGAGAAAATGAGCTGAGACGATTGCGTTTTATTCAGCGCCGCGCGCTCTGATTCGACACACCTGCTGCTGCTGCGGCAATGGCTTCGGAGTCGGATCGACTTCGTCGGGACAGTGCGCCCCGAAGTCGTGCTCTTGAGGTCCTCCTGAGCACCACCCGGCGATGGCGAGCGCGGCTGAAGAGAGGTAAGAAGTCCTGGAAAAGGCCCAAATGCAAGAGTACAACGTGGCCCATTTCGATGGCGGGACATGCCGGGCTGGCATCATGCACGGACACAAACATGAGGATGATGAAAAATATGTGGGTATAAAGACATTTTTTATAGTGTCCGAATATAACTTTTCTTCGGAAAAAGTAATTATAAATGGACACTTCTTAGTCTTTTGTTGTAAAAGAACAATCTGCACAGAATGTTGTAAATGACAAAGTTGCCTAGGAAATCACGGTACTCGGATAATGTAACTTTAGAAGTATAATAATAGCGTTCTCATAATCTTAATTTAAATAACCCCCCAAAAAAATAAAAAAATAAATTAAAGTCCCTTTACTTTGAAGATTCATAATTCATGGTACACATGAATGAATAGGAAGGCTATGAATTCTTGGTCTTTCGAATTTTATTAACTCGAAAAAAGTTTTTGATTTTTAATACACCGTCTCTTTCGTGTCATGTGTAATTAATATATTGAAGATTCAAACATTTTTCATAAAAAAAATATAACGAGTACTTCCTAGACACTTATTAATAAAAGCCAAAATTTATATTTTGTGAGATTTGGTATGAACTAGACTAAAGTGAAATAGCGACTTGAAATTTATATTGACATTTGCCATTGTAAGCGATTCGATCCAATCATGCGCATTGTTTCGACTAAAATTCGATGGGTCCAAACTAGCACAAACACAACTCCATTCCGACCGGGCACAAGATGTCTCCAAGACCACACCAACAGTGTCTACTCACCTTCTTCCTTCGCTCTTACTCAACACGAGGGAAATTACTTGCTCAAGATGTCACGCCGTTGCACGAGCCGACGACAATCCTCCACAGGCCGACACGTGTCCCACCTTGGCATTGCATGCGTTGCGCTCGCTTCTCTGCAGCACTTGCTTGCGCCAAGATTCATCTCTCTCCCAGTCCCAGGGTTCGTCCAGATTCTTGGACGATGCGTGGCCACCGATCCGCCATGTCAGCATTCCTCTCTTCCACGCCAAAATTCCTCCCTCCTCCCTCCTCAAATCTCTCATATAACCCAATTTATCCGCCCAGAAAAGATCTCTCCTTGCTTCATTTCTCTTGCCCATTTCGGTACCGTCTCTCTGTTTCTTCCTCTGTTTCAAGAACTCTCCACCATCGGACCATCGGACCATCGTTCTACGTTTTCTCTTTGCTGCATGCTGTGAGGATGGCTCAGTTGATGTCTTCTGTGTGCACGGACGCGCTCAAATTCCAAAACCCAGTTCTGGGTCTGTGCTCGCGAAGCCCATGCAGAGTGTCCGCGAAGGCCGGCGCTTGGAATCCGCTGGGGTGCGGTGCACGGAGGAGAGCCTGTGGCCGAGTCAAAGTGGCCACCGGCGACTCGGCTCCGCTGGACTCGGTGGCTGATGACTATTACGCGGTTCTGGGTCTGGTAGTGTTCTCGATTCACCAGCTGTTCGTTTATATAACGAGAGATGTAGATCAAGTGATGAGACGTTGCTCTCTCTCTTTCTCTCTCTTTTTGCCTTTTTTGGGAAAAACAGAGAGGGTGAAATGCAATCGGAGGTGGATGAGTATGATTCGATTAGAGGGTCGTATCTTCTGCAAATTGAATTTTCCGTCTTGTTCATGTTTTGTTATTAGTTGCAGCTTGGAAAACAGAATGCCATCAATGGCGTGATTCGGAGAAGCTTATGATCGAACGCGAGAGCGTGGATTTTGATGTTGCACTTGACTACAGTCCTTGACTTAAACTATTTTTATTGCATGCGCTCGCGATACACGATGTAGATCTGCTAAGAGGTTTCGAGAGAATTCTTTAGAATGTTGTGAGAAATGTTCATTGGTTGTTCAAGCAAATCCAACAGTTTAGTATGCAGAATTTCAACCGTTTGCAGAAAATAGAACTTTCATTGTCGCATGAATTTCCATGTAGTTCTTAGATGAAGATTTGGAGTATCTAGCACTTCTCTGCTATCATCAACGTGAATCCATTGAGCAAGCACTTTTTGAAGCTATCACAAACAATGTAGAGAGCACGTTTGCACCATGACTCAGTATATCTGAGTAGATTAAGCTTTCTACCTATTAGTTCTTCAGTGTTCATGTCGATTGTGCTTAGTGCCTACAAGCTATTTTGGATATCTACTCGATGGCTGGTGTTTTCTTTTCGATCCTTGGGTTGTGCACTTGCGACCAGTTCTGGTCCCATCTGACACGTTTCGGAATCACTGTTCATGTAGCTTCCAGATGCCACACCGGCGCAGATTAAGAAAGCCTACTATAATTGCATGAAGGAGTGCCATCCAGATTTGAGCGGCAATGATCCTGAGACCAACAATTTTTGCATGTTTGTTAATGAGGTTTATGCGGTGAGTTTCTGTTCAATATGCTCTGGACTCGACGACTCATGCAAACAAACGCATATGTGTGTGAACATTCCTTCCTATGCTTCTACTGCAGAGCTTTTTGTTAATCTCCTCCTTTTTTTCCACCGCTCTAATTATTCAATTGCAGTGCAGGTGCTCAGTGACCCTGTGCAACGTATGGTTTATGATGAAATACACGGTTATGCATTAACTGCGCTCAACCCATTCTTGGATGACTCATGCCCAAGGGATCATGCTTTTGTTGATGAGTTTAGCTGCATAGGTACGTGGCAGCTTATTCCTGAAGCTGTTTCTCGAGAAGGAATTTCTAATCTCTATAGTCTTGATTTGTGCTTTTTAGCACCTACATAACTTCTATTAGCATGTCCCTTTGAAAATATGATGTGTCTTGAGATTGCAAGATCATGTTGATTTGCATGTCTCTCATTTGATAGTTCGGGGTTTACCCAGAAAAAAAAAGGACAACAATAAGGAGGTCACGTTGATGCTCCATATCTCTGCAAACTTCTTTAGGCATTCAGGCATAAGAGCCATATGCAGTTGACAAGACAATGATAACTATGTGGAGTTCTAGATGTTTGACTGAATTAGTGGTAGATGGCCAGTTGGGTACTGCATGTACCAATTTTACCGTGAAGGCATCTTGAATATGAACGTATTCACTGATATGGAACTTAACTTGTGTATATCGAAAGTAAAGAGGAGTTGCAACTGTTGTCATCTTACAAGGGGCTTTTCTTTGGGCCTTGTAAATAGAGATCGAAGCAGATGCTTATGCCTGGTCCGATCTAGTTTATCGATTGATGCTTCCCCTGCTTGCCTTTGTCTCAGTCTATCCATTTAGCCCTCTTGGAGAGCACTGCATATATTTCTGCGTGTCTGTAAATTATAGTAAGTACAGATACAGTGTATATGCTTTAAACTTCTAGTATCCTTCATGTTTTCCTAGGTTGTAAAAACTGTGCCAATGTAGCACCAGATGTATTCGCGATTGAAGAAGACTTTGGAAGAGCTAGAGTATACAGCCAGTGCGGTAATCCTGAATTAGTTCAGCAGGCAATTGATGCTTGGTATGTATTTGCTGATTCTGCCTGTTCTTTTAGTTGGAATGTTTTAGCTTTCTGTGGATGAACTTTTCCCTTTATAATTGTATCTTCATAGGATGATGATGATTATTTTGGCATTGCTGAATATTATCTTACTATACAGCTGTATATAGATATATCCAATTAAATTGATGTGGAACTCATTGATTTCATTGAATAATCAGTGTGATCTGGGAATTTCACTGTCGCCTTTCCAGTTGTTATTAAATGCCATCTCTGGTTCCCATGAATTGCCCCCAACATCAAATGCCTTTGAGCGTGACTCCTATTGTTTGTTTTTTTTTTTGCAATATGTTATTGGTATTAGGGCATAGCTTTTTTGTGTTCTTTCACTTGTTGGTATTTTAAATTGTCATTTTTAAAACTTTTTAAGTTACATTGCCTGTCAAAGTATGTCCAGAGGATTTGTACTTACCAGATTCTTCTGTAATTCAGTCCAGTTGATTGCATCCATTGGACTTCTGCTGCACAATTGTCTCTTCTTGAAGATGAAATGCGCAGGGTAGAGAGAGTTAATGTAAGTTTTATAATCCACACGATTGTGTCCAGTCGACAATTACAGGGTCTACCTAGACTTAGGATGATGTCTATGACACTTTTATTTGCTTTTCATTGGATAACACGGTCCAACGCTTGCCTTTTGTTTTTCTTGCTAAAGGGTTCTTTTGAATGATGACAGGTTGCAATGATGCTTTCAGGAATGGGATCTGGGTCTGTGGATGTCTTTAGAATGGTAAGAGTATGACTGTCATTTGACCCTAACCATTTGTGATTGGTTTTGGGTAATGTCCTTGTGTTCTGGAAATTCTAGACTGGATTCGGAGTGTATGTGTCAACTGTGTCTTTCGCACATAGGGCTGTTGCTTTACTGAGGATTTGATCTGCTTCCTTGTCCCCCATTTGAAGGGGTTATAGTTTACTAAACTTCTGCCGGATCGTGGCTGTGATAGAGAAATTAAGATAAGACACCCATTAGGTTTCGAGATACAAAGTAACATACAGTAGAAGTGCCACATAAGAGAGATGACGTTACTTTCTGAAAGTAATGACATCGCAGCAGATTTAAAGCTTGATGGATGCCTCTCCTATCACCCTCGTCATTCCAAAGCAGTATAGGGCATATCTTTAGAATGGTAAGAGTATGACTGTCATTTGACCCTAACCATTTGCCATTGGTTTTGGGTAATGTCATTGTGTTCTGGAAATTCTAGACTGGATTCGGAGGGTATGTGTCAACTCTGTCTTCCGCACATAGGCTGTTGCTTTACTGAGGATTTGACCTGCTTCCTCGTCCCCCATTTGAAGGGGTTATAGTTTACTAAACTTCTGCTAGATCGTGGCTGTGATAGAGAAATTAAGATAAGACACCAGTTAGGTTTTCGAGATACAAAGTAACATACACTAGAAGTGCCGCATAAGAGAGATGATGTTACTTTCTGAAAGTAACGACATCGCAGCAGATTTAAAGCTTGATGGATGCCTCTCCTATCACCCTCATCATTCCAAAGCAGTATAGGGCATATCAAGCAAATGAATTTGCAACAAATCGCTTAGTTCTTCAGATTACTCCTGTTGGTGAATCTAGTGCGTGAAGATGACTGAAATTGGACTTTCTTTGTAGCTCAAGCAGTTTGTGGCTGCTATGGCAGGATCTGAATTTTTCCTTCAAAACAAATGAAATTTCTATAAATGATCTGAATTGTGCAACCTGCATGCTTGGAATTCCTTCCTTTGTATGATTATTTAGAAAATTCCTTTTAATTTTTACCCACTGATTACCATTGGGATAAGTGCATCGAAAGTCCTAAAATTCGTCACGAAAGTGCATTCGAGTCCTAAAACTTTCAAAAAGTGCACTCAAGTTCTAAAACTAGTCAAATTGATTCAATCAAGTCCTTCCGTTGATTGCACTTTTTGAAAGTTTAAGGACTCGATTGTACTTTCATGATAAGTTGATTGCACTTTTTGAAAGTTTTAGAATTCGATTGCACTTTCGTGACAAGTTTTAGGACTTGATTGCACTTTTTGAAAGTTTTAGGACTCAATTGCACTTTATGACAAGTTTTAGGACTTCCAGTGTATTTATCCCATTACCATTTAATCTGTTGCAGGCGAATTCTCGATGGGAAAAGAGGCAGGCAAAAGTCTTGGTAGGAAGCCTTCTTTAGTTTTTGTTCAGCTATTTATTTAGTGCTTAAATTCTTTCCATTAGAGCATTTCAAATGTTTTGTCTACTTTAGTAATGTTTACAAACAAAGCCACACAAGTTGTAGTCCAATGTAACACTGGTCTATATCCTGTGAAAAGTTGGAAACTTAGTTTGGCTCCTCTATAAGAGCTCGAAGAACAATTTGAAACTCTTTACACAATCAATACTCAATAAAGTAAATCGAATTACCCAAATCTGCATGTAACAAAAAATGCAGGCTTTCCAATTAAGTACCAAATAGTTGAAAATATGAATTAGGATGTCTTCTAGAAGGCATTCTGTTGTCTGGAATCTATGAGCTGCTGTCAAATGTGAGCACAACCATATCAACAGCGAAAAGGTTACCTACTAAAAAGAAATGAAATTCCCTAGTCAATTGCTTGAATTAGAAAAAAGAGAATCAGCATGCCAGAAGATTGTGGCCCCCAACCTGAATTAATTGTTTTGGTTTAGACAAAAGGGGACAGGGCCCAGTTTATCAAGACTGAGATTTGTAAAGTGGGGTTCCAGGGGAAAAGGGAAAAAAAGAAGATGAACCTGTTGAAAACTTAATATGAACATACTTTGTACACAACCTATGCAAAAAATCAACTACACAGTTCAGCTCCCATAGGGTGATGGGTAGTGTGCACAACACCCGGGAACAAACTCAACGCCATGTGGCTGCTTTGTGGTTACAGCTTTATACAGGCGAGTTGCTGCCTGCAATTTGACAGATCTACATGGCTTGGGTAGTCAACTTTTTTCCCAGCTTGTGTACACTGGTAAAACTTTTAGAATAGTTTGTACATGAAACTGCAAATTCATGAAAGGAAGAAATCATTGTTGGGTAGTTAAAATGTCTCCCAAGATATATCAACAAAAGGACAGCTGATCCAGTTGTCATGATTGCATACTAGTGCTCTCTTATAACTATAGTGGAATCAGGGTACTCATCAGCTGGTTCTAGAACTCATATTCGAACAAAATTTATAAAATGTTAGTTTACTGTTCGAACAGCTCTTGTGGTTATTACCTATCAATTTGTTGATGCTATGCTTATTTAGTGGGAATGATGGTCGATTACTCCCAAAATGTTGTGCAGGAAAAAGCTAAAATTAGAATGATGCAGCAAAAAGATTCTGGTAAATCTGATTCATACTGGAGTTACCTCTGGGGCAAACCAAAGGAGTACAGAGACTCTGGTGAGAATCTATTGTGTATTACTGACCAGCCCCATTGGCTAAATGTCTTCCTAAATAGTTTATATCAGCCTATTCAATGCATTGCTTTTCCTCAATGCTTTAGCCATATTAGACATTGTTTTTGCTGGTTATGTTGAGTCATCTGGACAGATCTATATGGAAACAAAATGCCAAGGTAGGCTTTGAGTTTGAATCTTACGTCTAGGATGATTGTCAGTGTTCAAACATGGAAACGAAAAGGAAAAAACACGATCGTGGAAGCTTAACTGGGTGGCCCCTCACTAGTTTTGATGAATTGCAAGACCGTACTCAGTGTTAGGGATGGTCGGAATTCACCATGTGACGTCACCATTATGAGATGGATTCTGTTTAACAAGATTCGCAAGTGCTAGGCTATACGAAATGGTTCAAGCCTAAATCTATTCCCATCTGTTTTTCCAGTACATGATTGCCTGTCATGAGCTTCTAGTAGAGGCATATGAGTGGATAGTGAAAACCCGCAGCTTCTTAGAAAGGCGATACTCATATATATTTTGTTCATTGTCCTGAAGAGGAGGAAATCAATGTGAGAGCGAGGCGGGCAGCTGCTGCAGCTCGAAGATGGAGAGAATATTCGAGGAGGGGGGTTGACAAGCCTCCTACCTTCAAGCTACCTGAGGCTGCATCCAACACAGAAAGTACTCTGTAATTTTCTCAGACAATTTCCCATTTATAAAATTTCAGTGCAAGTATAAGCCAAAGTCAATTTATAGGAAGCTAAAGCTATATATGGAGTCCTCTTCCATTGTAATTATGTAATTCATGTGGATCTCCCGAATTGTAAGTGATTGGCTTCGTGATGGGAAAAATATATGCAGGTGATATTTACATTAAATGCCTCGCTCTGAGGTAGCTGATTATGGCCAAGTGAGCTTGGACATTTTAAGATAGAATATTATTAAAGTTACTGACTGCTGTTTAAAAGTTACTGCAGGACTAGTAGTTAGTAGGTGGCCATAAATAAGGAAATCAGAGTTTTGTTAGTTTTCTTTTTAGGCTTTTCAAGAGTGTTACTAGTGCTGCAATCTACAGCACCTCGTGTTTAGAAACTTCCCCAATCTACAGCACTTCACTAGGGTATGAATTGTTAGTGGGTTTGTTAACAGAAAAAAAAAAATCTCTGACCAAAAAAAAAAAACAGAAAAAAATCAGTTAAAAAGAGTGAGAAGCCCAAATATTTGTAGAAGCTTCTAGGAAAACCATGAAAGAGACGATGGGTTGGGCTTGCAAGTTGAATAAAGTCGGATTAGACTGAGCTGCGCCTTCTGGGCCCACTATTCAATTTAACGCTCAAGAATTAAATTAAATTTAGAGATAATGACACAAATGGTCTCTAAACTTTGATCCAATATATAATGTGGGCCATGAATTTTCAATTTGACACATGATCTTTGAACTTTAACTCAATATTTAATGTGGTGCAATTAGTCCCAAACCCAGAGAATCTTTCCCATTTTCGTCTCATTAGCTTGTGCAATTTCATGTACACGATTATTTCTAAGGTTATGGCTGATCATCTAAAACCTTGGCTCCTTGAGATTATAGCAGTAGAACAGAGTGCCTTTGTAAGTGGAAGACAAATCCAGGACAATACTCTGGTGGTCCAAGAAGTGCTACATCAGTTGAGGACTAGAAAATGAAAGGAAAAATTCCAAGCAATTTTTAAACTTGACATGCAAAAAGCTTATGATTGTGTTGAATGGGACTTCTTGGAGCATGGATGAACAAAATGGGATTTTGTGAGAAATGAGTTTCCTTGGTCAAGGAATGCATTAAATCAGTGACTTTCAGTGTTAAATTCAATGGAGAATCGCTAGATTTTTTTCAACCCTCAAGAGGTATAAGACAAGGTGATCCACCATCTCCCTACTTGTTTATTATCTTGTCTAATGTGCTCTCTATCCTTCTGAACAAAGCAATAGAGGAGGGCAGCATTTTGGGGATCAAGTTAAATAGGTTTTGCCTCACCTTATCCCACTTGTTGTTTGCGGATGATGCAATTTTCTTTCTAGATGGTAAGATGAAAGAATGTTAGAATCTTGCTGCTATGGAAGATCAAACTCCTAACGGTTTTGATCAGGTAAAGGTGTTGATTATTTTGTTTAAAGACTATTTGGTTGCCTGCATTATACTTGAGTGAGCAGTAAAAAGCTTGATATGAGGGTAAGAAAGTGCATATTCTTAGATTATGCACAAGGTGAGCATGACTATTGAATGTGGTGCCTAGAGCTAAATTCACATGTTGTTAGCAAAGAATAGATATTTAATAAGTCTCCAATATTATTAGGTAAGAACAATTGTGACAGCATTTGTGCGGATCTAAGCGATGTTTAGCTTGAGGTGCAGTTGCAATAATTATTGCGCAAGATCAAATCAAACAATGTGGTAAACTAGCATAAACAACAAAATCCATATTTAATAACTCAACAGTCATTCAAAAGAATATGTATTACAAGATATTCAATCTTATGCATCAAAATTGGATCTAACCCAATTACTAGTTTAATAACACAAATACTGATATAGATTAATCATGAGTAGTGGCTTTGTAATAATGCTATTTTGGAAATTCCTCTCAGAGACAAAACGCCATTAACTTGAAATCCAGCTATTATAAAGTCAGTAGTTTGCAAAGCAGAATCCTCCGCAAAACCTCATCATCACATATGGTTCATATCATCTCTACAAATAATAACTCGAACTTAAAAATTTACCAATATGCCCTTACTGTTCTAGGCCAACTCAAATACCATCCTATGCCTCCAAAGTGTCGTTGCTTAATTATCCAATATTCAGAGTAAAAATTCATTTATTCAGTTGGTGGTTTGGATCCCAAAAGATCCCTTTAGTTGTTCAACAAGCATGCTTTTAGAAGTGATCACCCTCCAATTGAGAAAATGGAGCAGTCTAGAGAAATTGTGAAGGTAGCCGAAGGTCTTCCGTTGATTCTGGAGTTTATGGGTTCAACTTTATCAATATATGGACAAATAGAAAAAATGTGGGACGATTGCTTGGTGAAGTGGAAAATGGGTCAATCGAGCATATTAGAAGTAATTTAATGATTAGTTATGAAGCATTGGATAGAAGACAGACAAATAATTCTTGATGTAACTTGTTTTTTCGATGGATATGATAAGAGTTTAGTAATATACATGTGGAGAGACTATGGTTTATGCCCAACAAAAGGTCTTGAAGTTCTTCAATTGATGTAATTGATTAATATTGGAGAAGATAATAAGTTTTGGATGCATGATCAACTCAAAGATCTCGGTATAGATGTTGTTTCTCAATAAAGTGGGGGGAATTAGATAAGGAAAGCAGGCCATGGAATTACAAGGACGCATTGGAGATACTATTGAGAATGAAGGTAAATCGTGAGTTCGATTTCCTTTTGTGCACAAGAATTCACATTTTAGTAATCAAGGGCACTCTCCCCCTCAGTGAAAACAATCACGATTAATTCAACATATACAATTTTATAATTTCCACATATTTTAAAATGTCATGAATTGTTCAATTTCAAATTTCAACGCCCATGTCTCTCCTCTCCAAATTGGTCTATAAGAATGATGAGAGCTATTTTTAGATACGCCCAATTTTCAAAGATGACCTAGATTGTTCTCTTAATTAGTTAATCACATCCTTCTTTTCATAAACTTTTCTTGTTTGCTCATTTAGAGAAATGGATTGCTCGAAGCCCTTTGTTTGATGTTTGAGGATTGGTCAGAATCTTGTTTCACTCTTGAAGGATTTGCAAGGCTACCAAATCCAAGGTTCCTTCAGGTGGATAGCCCACCCCTCGTTTATGGTAGAGATTTTCAAATTTTTTTTATCCCAAATTGGACTTCTTTGGCATATTAAGTCATTGATCACGTCGCCGACAAACTATTTAGTGAGCAAGAACAGACTACTTTCAAATTTAATATGGCTCTCTTGGCATAATTTTCCTCAGTGGATACTCAAGCTAAGCAATTTTTCATTGAGTAATTTGGTCATTCTTGTTGACACCTACATTTGTCGATCTAGGGAGTTGTCCTTTTCTTATAAAATATCAAAAGACCCAAAATAGCACAGGAAGCCAAAAGTAGATAGAAAATAGATAAATAGGTATAAAAAAAGGGAAAAAAAGCCCATGGATCAGCCCGGGCGAAGAGCTCGCAGACAGGCCTGCGCAGGGCCCAGCCCGTTCGCCCCTTGGCCCTGCCTCCCATCCATATACCATTGTTCGGCCCAACTCCCTCAGCCCAGTCTCCCAACATTCTCTCACTTCCAGCCCACCCCCTTCTCCTTCTCTTTCCTCACGCGCAGACGCGCGCTGCTCGCGAAGCGTTCATCCGCTCGTGAGAATGAGCGAGGTGAGGAACGACGTGAGGCGAGCGGACGAACCGGGGGGCACGACACGCGTCAGCGACGAAAAGCGGATCGCAACAGAACAAGAGAGGGTCGTCGTCCGAAAGGAAAGGAACAGAAACGATCCCAACAGAAAGGATCGCACCTCGGTTCCCCCCGGTTAGCTCTATTTCACGGTGGAGAGGTGTAGGAGCATCGATCTCTCTCACCAGGTTTCGCTTGTGGTGGCTTCCACCGGTCCTCATTCCTATCATAGACGATCATTGAAGCTTCTCGATGCAATCAACAATCGTAGCTTTAACCGACTTCGCTTACCAGGTAATGTCGAATCCTCTGCCCTGGTCTATTCTATGAAGGAGTAAGACCGAGACCTTATCTTCCCTATTGTGATAAAATAGGCTACGTTCGGTTTATTTCGTTAATTGCAAATGTCCTGAACTGTTTTTGTGCGAATCTGGTACTTAATATGAATTCATTGATGCCTCGTTGTGTTCCTTAGTCAATACATGTAACCTGTTCGATAAAATGCTTGAGTGAAGTGTCCAAGCTAGATTCGTGCAATCGATGTTTAGAGTTGGATTTAGTTCATGTATGCTGCATTGATAGTTGAGCTATGTTTGACTCAACGTTTTCTTTGATGATCTTATCGCATATCTTTTGATCACCGGAGCGGCCATGGATGAACATTTGAACCAGAGACGCCATCCCTTTGAAGGCGATGCCCACGGTTAAAGGCCGTCTGTGTTAGTTTTCCATTCCTTATTTCACATATGTCTATGTGTGTAGAGTTGGCGTCATGATTTTGGCCGCAAATTTGACAGCTGGAGAAGGTTGTTCGGTGTTGAAGTTCGGTCACCGGAGATGGTTTTTGTTGCCGACGGTGGTGGTCCGGCGGTGACCGAGATAGGAGATCGTGAGTGTTGAACTGGACCATTCTCGGTTCAAGATAGAGTAGACATGATTTGTTGTTGAGGTTTTAGTGTTCAATGATTAACGTCCTGTAATTTGCGTAAGTTTCTGGGTTACGATGGATGCCGAAGGAGACGATGAGGTCGTCCCAGCAATGAAGAAAACGATGAGGGAGAAGTAAAAACAAAAGAAAAAGAAAAAGGAAATAATAACAACAATATCGGATGTCTCCGAAGAGACTGATAATAATAACAACAATAGGCGCAAGGATGTTTTCTGGCCGTAGAGAGAAGGAAAAATTAGGAGTGGGCCTGGTTTTTTAGCTTAGGTTCTGGAATAGGTGGGCTTTGGGCTGGGCATTGCTTGGTTTTTATTTAGTTTTGGGCTTGATTTAGTCTAGACGAGTTTGGGCTAGTTTAAGAAATCTTTGGCCCGTCTTCGTATCCCCGGCCCAGATCCGCATACCAAATCAGTTCATGTTCGGACCGGGCCCCTAGGCCCGGCTCGTGTCCCTTTTTTAGAATTAAAAAAATGAAAAAATTCCAAACAAAATTTTAAAAAATTAAGTAGAAAAAAAATCAGAAATTGGACTTTGATTAGTTTCAATAGATTCTTTAGTTTAGAACTAGTTTTATGATAGGGATTTTTGGATATCATTCCTTTTTTAGGGAAAATTATTAGGTTGCTAGTTGTGCACTTTCATTTCGATTTACATGACTGTGCACCTTCAATACATTAATTGTTATTTTCCCTTTCAGCATGGTTAGGATTAATCATAGGATTTGGAAAAAAACATAAAAACATCGCACGGTACTTTCATTGGCTAGCAGAATTGTAGGCAGCCAACAACTTTATCTTAGCCATTTCACTGAAGAATTCTGGCCAAAGAAATCATTTTACTCAAAACCTCACTAATTGATTTTTATGGTGCTTTCTCAATCAATTAGATCCTTTATTCGTAGAATAAAATACTTAGGCATATCTTCATCTTTTGACTTTTATGAAGTCCCTTTCTTTGCTACATCTAAGGATGTTGTTGAAGGGAAGTAATCAGTGTTGGATGTCAAGCTCCTTAAAAATATTGACCATCTCCTTCACCAGGAGGGCTCTTCTTGCTGATTTCTCGCCCATATTCTCGTGGTTCATCATGTGCACCAACCGAATTGCTATTCTTAGCCTGTTTAAATCTTCCATATCCTTGATTATTATCATTGGTGCAAATTATTGGTGGTCCTTCTTTTCACAATGTAATCGCATTTAAGATAGTAATATAAACCATATCAGACATGATTTCGTAACACAAGAAAGACTTACCAAGAAGTTGTCAGATATGAGCAAAAACAAAAAAAATTAAACTGTGACACTTGTTCAATATAGAAGTAATCAAATGTTCTACTACTATATAGACACATATGAGATCTGCTATACCAACAGTTTTCTATTTTATGGGATCACCAGTTGTGAGAATCAGAGTATTGACAGAAAATAACAATGATCTTATAGGCAATAATAAGTCTCATGTTAGGATGAATTGCACATAATCAGTGATGAACCATCTACATTCTCAATATCTGCTTAAACTAGATAATTTTCACTTATGCATAATTTCTACAAGCCTAGTAGGTCCAAAACCAAGACAACATCCTCAATTGTTTTAAATGGACACTTTTCCAGTAAATTCCTCAAATCTTGATGCTTAATTGTCTAGTCATTAAGAAAGCGGGAAGTTGATAACTAAAGGGAGGCAAGTGAATTAGCTAATAATATAGCTATTGACCTTGTTACTCTGTGTTTCATCGTGGCAATTTTCTTAGTTAGTGTAGATATGTGCACACAGAATTCAATTTCATATTCCATAGAACTTCGATAGTAGTTACTGATGGCCTTGGTAGCAAGAACACTGTTCGGAATTATTATCTTTTGGTTGTCTTTTCTCAAAAACAAAGTCGTTAAGATGTTCATTTTTTCCACCAGCATATGAAACACAATGTGTCATGGTTTAGAAACATATGTTTTGAACATCTATTGAAAGCACAAAGCTCTATTTGCTTGTGTACCTCAACCCCATCGACTTCACAACGATCGTTGACGTCAAATGGATGCATCACAAACAAGAAAATAATTGCTTCAAATGTCATTTTGTAGGAGTTTCCAAACATGAATATCACAAATAGCAATTGAGAGCTTATGAGAAGCAGAAACTTTTTCGTGGCAATTCTTAGTATAAGGAGCCATACAACAGCTATGAGGATGCCAACTAGAATGTTCACCATCCCATGGAGTTTGTTCACATCTTTTTGGGTCTCAAACCTTGCAATTGAGCTTTTGTATGGCTCCGACTAGAAATTGCCACGAAAAAGTTTTTGCTTCTCATAAGCTTCCAATTACTACTTGCGGTATTCATATTTGAAAATTCATGCAAGATGATATTTCAAGCGATTATTTTCTTGTTTGTGATGCATTCATTTGATGTTGGCGATTGTTGCGAAGTCAATGGGGTCAAGGTACACAAGTGAAGAGAGCTCTGTGCTTTAACAAATGTTCAAAATATATGTTTCTAAACCTTGATGCATTGTGTTTCAAATGTTGGTGGAAAAAATGAACACCTTAACGACTTTGTTCTTGAGATACGACAACTAAAAGATAATAATTCCGAACAGTGTTCTTGCTACCAAGGTCATCGATAACTATTATCAAAGTCCTATGGAAGATGAAATTGAAATCTGTGTGCACATATCTACATCAATTGAGAAGATTGCCACGATGAAACAGAGAATAACTAGGTTAGTAGCTATATTATTAGCTAATCCACTTGCCTTTCTTTAGTTATCTACTTCCCACTTTTTTAATGACAAGATGGTTGAGCGTCAGGATTTGAGGAATTTACTGGAAAAGTGTCCATTTAAAACAATTGAGGATATTGTCTTGGTTTTGGACTTTCTGGCCTTGTAGAAATGATGCATAAGTGAAAATTATCTAGTCTAAGCAGCTATTTAAAATATAGAGAGTCCCTCACTTATTATTTGCAATTCGTCCTAACATGAGACTTATTATTGCCTATAAGATCACAATTCTTTTCTCCAATATACTGATTCTCCCAATTGATGTCTCCAAAAAATAGAAAATTGTTGGTATAGTGGATTTAATATAAAACATCTTATTACTGCTATATAAAACATGTGTCACAGCTTTTTTTTTTTACTCATATCTGACAACCTCTTGGTAAGTCTTTCATTTATTAAGGAATAGTGTCTAAGTTGATTTATATTACTATCTTAAATGTAGTTACATTGAGAACAAGAAGGACCGCTGGTACCCTGCATCAATGATAATATATTCAAGGATGTGGAAGATTTGAATTGGCTAAGAATAGCAGTTTGGTTGACGCACAAGATGAACCACCAAGACATGGGCGAGAAACGGGCAAAAAGAGCCCTCTTGGGGGAGGAGAAGGTCAAAATTTTTAGGAGTTTGACATCCAATCTGATTACTTTCCCTCAACATCAACATCCTAAGATGTAGCAAAGAAAGGGACTTCATAGAAGTCAAAATATGAAGAAATAGATATGCCTAGGTACTTTATTTTACGGATAAAGGATCTAATTGATAGAGAGAGCACCGTAAAGATCAATTAGTGAGGTTTTGGGTCTCAGACCTTGCAATTGACCTGTTTGGTCCTATTTTGGCCACGAATATACGAAGAGGATCGTCAATTTGAATACGCACAATTTGATCCCATGCGTCACAAACCACACCTAAAGGAAAAAAGTTAAACGTAGAGAACCAGGATTCTATACGAACTTCTAGAGCCAAGAGAATCAAGCTGCATATTCTATTACATATCGATCAAGCGATTCAAGCCTTATCCCAGTTAACAAGCAATACTAGTCAACCACGCCAAAGAACCAAAGTTCACGGCAAAATCAATATCACCTCCTTTTAATCCTTCTCGAATCTGAGGATTAAACTAATCCAGCTAGAACTCTTAACATACTCCTATCGGTTCATACAAGTTTTTGCATGTTCAGACACAATTATAATCTAGAACATAATCATGACCGAAGCTAACCTCTTTACTAAACTAGCAATGTAAGTGATAAGGAATTCACTTCTTCACATTGTCATCTATTTGATGATTAACTTTTAGTGTTAGCATAAATTTTTTATTTTCATTTTTTGGGCGTAAAATATGGAAAATTAATGGATATATGACTCGCGTGGGCGAACATGACATTTGACCAAACCCTTGAGACCATGTCAAGTTCGGCATGGCTCGGGAACGGTAATTGGCAATGGCAATCGGCAACGGAAGAAGTGGCGATTATTAGTAGCCTAAGATCAACAGAGATGATCTACAAAAGAGAGAAATCAATCAGGATACTCTCTATGAACTTTCTACGATTCACAAAAATTGTGCTCCATTTTGGCGATTTTAGGTCGACACTCGGGGACGAGCAGCGAACGACTTCCAGCAGCGTTTGTCGCTAATGATCTGGACCAAAGGAGGAGGAATCGAACCAGGTCCGAGCTCTTCGCATGCTTCGGTCGGGAAACAGAGCTCGAGATCTCTTGCAGGCTCCTGAGGCTCCTCGCGTGTCGCCCTCTGCGAACTTCACTAAACCGAGTGACCATGAGCGCACCATCTTTTAGTTGGAGATATGGTGCAGACGAAGCTCTCCATGGCTATGAATGAAGCTTGGAGACTGGCGAGCTCCGATGAAATCCCGGTGGTGCGAGGTGGTTTCTGCGAGAACGAAGAGGAAGGATTTGAGAGGATTTTGAGAACGGGAATTCCGTTCTCTCTGTTGAGCGGGTGTGTATTAGGGGTGAGCATGGTTCCGGGTAAAACCGAGAACCGGAAACCGGAACCGGACCGGTGGTTCTAGGTTTCAATGTGTGAGGGTCCGGTTCCCGATTCCATTTTTTTAGGAATCGCCGGTTCCGGGTAGGTTCTTGAATCCTATAGGAACCGAACCGAGAACTGGAATTGGAACTGGAACCGGGAACTTAATAAGGAACCGTACGCAATTTGGTTCTTGTGCACTCATTTTATGGATTATGTTACTCACAATACATGAATTTTGTCTTCTTTGATGCATTTCTTTTGCACTATTTTACTTTTGTTGTCGCCAAATATATGTCAGATGACTACAAAAGATGATTTTGTGGCTTATATATTGTATTTCTTTCCATCTTTTTTGGTGTAATTTGCGAAAGATTTACGAAATGGAAGTTTGACATTTGTGGGATTTGGAATGACAGTATATGAATGTTGGTGTATGACTATGGACAGTGGGATTGAGACACGAGGACCGAGAGTAACACAAGCAAATTCTGTCCCAAAGTCACGATACTAAGTTCTTAAAGGGGAAAACATCATAGTGCCTCGGTGTCACAGTCCCTCTTTTTCTCCATGTGCGCCCCCTTCGCATTTTGATTTTTTTAGTATAGACATTTTCTTCATGACTCATAGGTAATCAATCTCTCCTATGATATATATATAATCACGAAGGCGACTCGAGTGTTGAAATTGGTGCCGTCATATTTCACATGTTAGATGAAGAAATCATATCAGAGAAGACCATGTTTTCCTTCAACCAGTCTTTTGATTGGTGGATTGATATCCATAGCGTGTAAATTATCTATTGTTCCACATTTTTTCTTAACTAAAAATGAAAAAAAAAAAAGAATTTGTAAGAACTTGGAACAACCTTGAAACTTGTGACAGAGTAGGTTTCAGGTTTCAAATTCCAACGGATAGGTTCCGAGTTCCAAAAAATAAAGAATCTGTAGAGGCGAGTAGGTTCCAGGTGGAATATGTAAGGAATCTGGAACCGCTCACCCCTAGTGTGTATGCGAAGATTGTGAGCTATTTGTATGGGAATGCGCGTCCTATTATAAAAATGAATAAATTAATTATTCACGCGAGTAGTCGGGTCAAACAGAATCGGGTGGTTTTCCACGTGCACACACCTTGACCAATTCTGCGGACGAGGAGATATGATGGAAGGGAGAAAGGGCCATTCGTGTGGGCTCTTTTTATTTAAAGCCTGGATTCGCCCTATCGCCATATTCTAATTTCCGCGCATTTTATGGGTTTTCTTTTCTCTTTTCATTAAATACACGCGAACCCTTCTTGCATTTGATTTCTTTGATCCAATTCATGTTTATTCGATCAAATTCTTTGATTCATTCTTTTAGCGCAATGAATTCGACTACTGTCAATTCTTGTCTACTTGTTGACATCTTAACACACGTGGGAAATTTGAATTCAACCGGTATCGGTCTATGTTTCGCATGTTCCACAAAAGAAGAAATTTGTGATGAAAAGTTTATAAAAGATACTTGCCAAAAATTGAGAAGACGCTTTTTTTTAATTTATTATGAATATTAACAGCACAGACAAATAGACATTTTGTGCTGGCCCCTACATTCAGGTTTAGTGCCAACATTCGAGTCCATAGAAGTTACTTTTCAGTTATTGGGAAAAATAAGATGTTCCACTAATGAAAGAGACGAGTGGTTAAGATGCAAAATCGTAAATTTAAGGTACATTCGTGTTCTCGATCTCTGCGAGCACTCTTCCAAATTCTTACACTTTTAAATTTTCATTTTCTTAAAGAGGGTATTTGCCATCATATGTACTTATTGAGAGCACCTCATACCATATATTATAAGCATTTAGGTGGCTTTTATAACTTAAAGAGGAAACCTTACTTCCCTTTTTTGATGGTACAAATAAGTTGAATGTCCTAATCGCAGCACAGACGGAGTACTTTTTTTTATACGAAAAAACTGTTAAAAGTTATATATCGAGTATGAACACGTCGAAAACCTAACCCGAATTATGTGAGGATATATTGGACGTGACGTGTGCAAGATGTTTGGTTATTGGACGTGTAACGAAACATCTAACCATGCACCATTGGGACGCCCGACTTGTAATGATATAAAAACACAGCAACTGGTTTTGGAAAGGGGTTGGTTTGTATATTATTGTATGTATATAAATTATACGTATGTGTATACATATATATTGGGATAATTACAAAAAAAAGTCATAAATCTATTGCAATTGTGTCAATTCAATCATAAACTTTTTGTTTTTGCCAATTGAGTCTTAAACCTTTTGCAATTATGCCAATTCAGTCCACTTGGCCGACTGGCGCTGACGTTGACAATTTTTAATAATATTTCATATATTTTTTTGATTATTTATTTTTTTTTTATACTTTCTTTTCTTTTTCTTTTTTTCCCCTTCTTCCTCCTTGGGTCGCTGGCCTCCACGATGGCCGGTGACAGGCCACAGCTGAGTGCGATAAGGGCTGACCTTGTCGGCCACTAGTAAGGCTCGCCCTCGCTAGCCGAGCGAGGGCAAGCCCTCATAGGGCCGAGGTCTGGGAGGTTGACCCTTGCCAGATACTAGCGAGGGCGACCTCATCGGCACTCAGCTGTGGCCGGTCGCCGGCCATTGAGGAGGCTGACGATCCAAGGAGGAAGAATGGGGAAAAATAGAAAAAAAATAAAATAGAAAAAAATAAAAAATTATTAAAAGTTGTTCACGTTAGTATCGGCGATGTCACATCAACACAAACCAACCAAATAGACTGAATTGACACAATTGCAAAAGATTTAGGACTCAATTAACAAAAAAAAGTTTAACACTGAATTATCACAATTACAATAGATTTAAGACTTTTTTGATAATTTTCCCTATATATATCTATAGTGTTGAGCACTCGTGATACATGTCCGCAAAGTTGAATAAATATGTTGGAAAAAATAGTGGAGTGAGAGTTACCTCAAAAAAGAGAAAAGATGGTTATTTTTTTAGTGGAGTAAGTAAGTGCTTGGGCAGTCAATGGAATTTAATTGTGGTTTTTTTTTTAATTATTTTGTCAATGGTAGCTTTGGTATTTTTACCAAAAAATGACACGCTTTGCGCGTCCGTAGTTGCTTTCGTGCTCTCTAAAACTTCCGATCAATATTAACAGCCCACAAAATATTTATGTGAATGTGAACAATTTATTTAAGCAATGTACAATCATGAAAGCTTCTCTCACAGTATAGCTTTTCTTCTTTTTCTGTCCTTTTGGATTCCCAAAGAAGAAAAGGAGGCCTTTCTAGGGTGCTGCTAGGGCTCCAATCTGCAGCACCTCATCTTTCGAAACTTCGCCATTTTTGGTCAACACTTAACAAACACATTATTCATTATGGGACTCTTTTTCAATTTTGAGTGTCATCAATGAGCGAAGTCGTTATCAAATATCCAAGCAGTTGTGAGAATCAAAGTGGAGCACACTTTCATCGAGCAAGCAAAGTTGAGCATCATGGGTGATGCAATATAGTTTGCCGCAATTCAAATTAAAATGCTCCAACTTGAAGGGAGTGTTGAAATACATTTATGAATATTGGTCGGTGATTATTCATAAATAAAGAAATTAGAAATATTAGAGTGTCTTTCATATTCTATATTTATAGAGCCATCAATGTCCTTCTTTATCAAGTTATTGAGTAAAACGTGGACTTTGACTATTTTCTCTCATCCTTCCTCTAAAACATTCTAGAAAATTTACAATCATCTTTGTGGAGCCATCAAGGAGGCCATTATTCTGCCTTCACCTTTATTTGTTTCTTCGATAGAATCGACTATTGTCAGCTAGGAATTAGATTTCTGAATGTTCACCGAGCATGGATTGATGCCTTCAAAATTTATGCGCGAGGGGGGTTGTATTCTGTTAATTGTGAATAAAATAGGTTATTTGATGATCCTCTGATATTTGCTTGTTTTGTTCTTGTGTTGTTTGCTGTTTGTTTGAGCTCTTAAATCATGTTTGTCCTTTGATATCAACAATCAAGAACAATTATTCTTAGTTTCGATCTTTTCTTGTGTTCAACGTTCTTAAATTGTCCTAGGTTACTCCGGCGCGCCAGCACTTGGGATGCATCTACATCTAGTTTATATCGGAGGATTTTTTTTTTCCGAATATCTTAATCAAGAAATTCCAAAGTTCTTGGAAATGTCAATGGACCTTTTTAATGATTGCACTTTCACCTCTAACCTTGAGTTCCAGTTTCTTGTTTTCATTCTGCTCTTCATTCCTCTCTCTCTCTCTCTCTCTCTCTCTGCTTTCTCTGATAATTCTAATTCCATGTTCACGTGGTGGAGCCTTTGCTCTTTCATTTCCCTTCTTCTCCTGCCATTCTTTTCGGGTTCAGTCTATGCTCTAGTTTACAAACCAACTGCAGGCCTTTCTACTAAATGGATGGCCTCAGCACCAGAACCTACGATATTTGGTCTTCCTTATGCCACGATGGACATTCTTATGAATGGACACAATGGCTTGGGCACGGCATTCACATGTGGCTTCTACTTCCCTTCGGACCAGAAAGTTTGCTAGTTTGGCATTTTTATTGTCAAGTGGATTTCACGCAGTGGTGTGTCTGCTAATTGAAACAATCAGGTTAGTGCCAACGCCACCTTGGAGCTCACGGCGGGAGGAGATTTGGTATTGACAGATGTTGATGGGTATGTGGCTTGGTCTACCCACACTATTGGTATGTCTGTTGCATGCATGAACTTGACAGACACCGATCAATCTTGTGCTGTTTGATAAGAACAATGCTATATTGTGGCAATCCTTCGATCACCCTACAGACTCACTTGTCCTTGGGCAGAAATTGATGGCCGGTGACCGGCCACAGCCGAGTGCCGGTGAGGCTCACCGTCGCCAACCTCAAGCGAGGCCCGCGAGGGTCGGCCTCGCCAGCTTCGTTGTTGTTGTGATAGTCTGAGTATGAGTTTATACTGATGCTTAGATATTGCATTCTTGCTTCTCGAATTGAAATGCTTGTCATGTGTTTGAGAAAATGCCTGAACGAAATTGTTTTCACATTTGAGGGGGTCAGCCACTATCGAGCCTTAGCCCGAAGTTGGCGAGGCCGACCCTTGTCGGATTTGGCAAGGGTGAGCCTCGTTTGAGATTGACGAGGTCAACCCTCGCTAGATACCAGCGAGGGTGACCTCACCCTTATGAGGGCTCGCCCTCATTGAAGTCTCACCTAGAGGACGTCGAGGGTTGGCCTTGCCAGATACTCGCAAGGGCGACCTCACCCTTGCCAGATTCAGGTGAGGGCGAGCCCCACTAGTGGCTGGCGAGGTCGGCCCTCGCCAAATCCGGCGAGGGCAAGCCTCATTGGCACTTAGCTATGGCTAGTCGCCGGCCGAGGAGGAGGTCGGCGACCCAAAGAGGAAGAAGGCGAAAAAAAAGAAAAAAGAAAACGGAACAAAGGAAAAAGAAAAGAAAATATAAATAAATAATTGAAAAAAATCAAAATATTATTAAAAGTTGTCCACATTAGTACCGACAAGTCAAATGGACTGAATTGACACAATTACAATAAATTTAGGACTTTTTTGATAATTTTTCGCTTAGACGAGAGTTGGTTATGACTCACTCTCGAGTCTCCAACGTGGAGGGACTATTCGCCCCTCTTTTTCTTTTATGGTGTGTACTATATTTTGTCTATTTCGAAGACAAAGGCAAAGGATAGCTTTCATCATTCCGGTATCTACTATTTGCACATCTTTTTAACATTTGCAATTGGGTCATCAAGGGTGTTAGATGGAGAAGTTGAAGTCCAAGATGTCCTGATACTATAACTTCTCATATCCCTCCTTAGTCCTTGATGAACGTGAGTGCAAGAGTTGCTCAGGACGATGACGGCTTCAAGAACACCATTTCCTTATTAGGTCCCCTGTAATCCATCACAGTTCTATCACCTTCTTTTGTTTATTTTGTTTCGAAAAAATAATACCATTGATCCTTGAACTTTAATCTGATGTGCAATATCATCCCTAAACTTTTAATTTGTTCTATGCGATGGCTGAATTAGGGTCCATAGCTTGGAGACTACATTGGACATTTACTAATAGTGCATAGACCACATTGAACACATAAAGTCTAGGGACGATATTGCACATTGGGCCAAAATTTATGGACTATATTGCTCAAATTAAAAGTGTAGGGACAACATTAGACATTGAACTGAAATTCAGAGATCATTTATGCTATTATTCCTACTCTTTTTTGAGTTCAACCGTACAGGGATTGCCTAATTGCACCGTGTCCAATGAAGAGAGGGCCGTGTGTGTCAACCATACATTGGTCTTCCCAAAAGCACAACAATACTGAGTATTAATCATTAACACGTGACTTCAGCACGAAATTAATCTTTCGGCTTACAAGTTTATTTATACCAGAATAATCGTTTGAAAAGGACTTACAAAGGAGATATGTAATTCAAAAATTCCGACTTATATCCATTTTTACGGACCATCTACTCCTAGTACTTAGTGAGAAGAGATCGTTAGGATGTATTTTTCGTTTCTATTAAATGATCGAATATGTAGTAGCCGTATTGTCCCTTTTTCACCTTGAAAAATATTTCCTAATACTTAGGTTTATTCAGTTAGTACAAAAGTAACATCATGTATTCGGTGGAATATTGTTTTGGTCGAAATACTTGGTGGAAATTGACAAAATACATATTAGACGTAACAATAGCCTAGTTTTTAAGGCAAGGCCCCAATGCCTTCTCATTTGGAAGTTTGGAGGTATCAGCTATATGTAAACAAAATCTAAAGAGACTAAATTAGCATATAGATTGAGTATAATATGAATGTATAGTTCATGTATCATGTAAAATGTATATGAATGAAAATCTCGTGCTACTATTAGCTACGTAATTGCAATTGATCAAATTTTCAGGATATAAAAGTTGAATTGGAAATGTTTAATAAGCATTGTGTCAAGATAGTTAACACGGTTTTCACAACGAATCCAACTTCACTAATTTTATGTTTAGATATACTGTCTAATATTGTATTGTGTTGGAAACTGACATTATAATGATTTAACTGTAAGAATACAATTGATATAAACTTAAACATGCTATTTTTATGTTGAGATAAAGTCGTATTATCATTTTATCCATCGTGATTTGATATGTCGTGTTGAGAATTATCGAGTATACAAAGAAAGTATTATATTTGATAGATGATTGAATAGAAAGAAAAAACACGATTAAAAGAATTAAAGAAATAAAATAGTTGGGAGTATGATTGAAAGGGTACCTTTTCATTTACGTACATCTGGCTTCAATATATTAGATTAAATATCTCACTTTTATATATTTTCTCAAATAAAAGAGTGGACGAGGTAGTAAGATTACATATGATACTCTCTGTAGCATGTGGTCAATGGATGGTCAACTGACCACTTTTAATGTATTAAGATTACATAAGCTCATGTTACCCAAAGAAAGAAGTCGAAGCCATAAACCTATTTAACTATTCATATGCTTGCACGAAAACAAAATAAATAAAAAATTAAGATTTTCAGTCTGCAAATATTTCATCTCTATCCAATTATATTCTTGAATAATAATTTAGAACCGACATAGAGCGTAATTTTCTAGTGTGACCTAAAATATTTGTTCCGTTTGGATTTGTTAACTTTGACTAGATGATTATGTCAAGATTTAGTTCAAACAGTATAAGAATTATGACCTGAATTGTCGTAAATCAACAATTATTTACACATTTTCTTTCAGTTACAGACTTGCAGTTGACCTAAATTCCAAGAATATTCTCTGATTTCCTTGTTGCTCCCGTTAGCTCCGCCAGAGCACAATCCTACCAACTAATACGTACGATGATTGGCTCGGTAGCAAGAGCGAATGAGTGCATATATAGAACAATCCATGAAACAGAACAAGTCCGCTGTCAAGATCACCTGATTACTGCAACTTGGACAAACCAATGTTTGTGCCTTCAAATTAAAAGTTCGCGTTTTCGAATTGAAGATAGCCTTAATCGCTTTTGCTTTCGCTTTCTATGTAGTTTGGAATTAGATTTTTGAATTTTACTGAGTGTCGATGCCTTTGGCATTCAAGGGTGAGCATGTCCTATGAAACATTTAGGTCATTTGTTCTCATCCTCTGATTATCTTTGTCTAACAACTGTCTTTTGGACATCCCAATGAAGGTAAAAATGACAGCAGTTTTAACCTTGAACCTGGAATTTAGTCTCTTGTTCTCATCTTCTGTTCTCATTCCTCTCTCGCTCCTTTTTTTATTATTTCGTACGATGTTCATTCCATGGAACCTTTGTTCTTTCCTATCCTTTCTTTTCCTACTGTCTTTTTTCAGTCTAGTTGGTGCTTGAGCACGCGACTATTCAAACTGGAGGCCTTAACACCACATGAATCGCTATCACATCTGCTGAAAATTATTCACAGTTCAACTCAGCCGGCTCTAGCATGATTCTTACTCTTCTCTGGGGAAATAACATCCGGATATCTTGTGAGCATATGCGTTATGTTCTCATCGTTCTATTTGGAACATCCCATAGTTTCCGAGCAAGATGTTTATCTTAATTTTCTTTACTCAGTTGATCCATTCAAATCTCAAGTTGCTTCTACAGATTCGAACATCTCTTACAACACTATATCACTCTCTTTTTAGATTACGAATATCAACACTTAAAAGCAGTTGTAAAACACCAATTTAAGTCCAATTCAAATTGATCAAGAGTTGAGTCTTCCCACCATGATCATAGAGGCTTAAATTAGTGCCATCCACTTCGTCTGTAGCACGCACTACTTCTGAAAGACTTTTCACAAAATTTGGTTACTTGGTCCGTTTACCTTTTGCAAATAGGTTCTTCCAAGCAAATTCACGTCTCATGTCCATAGACTGTTCACCTTCTATTGGTCCATTCAAGCTTTGATGAACCCTCATTCTACATCTTGTTCTTCTTCTACGATTGTCATTCACTTAGACAGATGTTTATAGATTCAATAAAAAAAAATCAACATATGTAAAATTTAAATAGAATTTTCTATTCCTAATTATTCTGAATCTTTCTTCTTTACCCAATACTTCAAATATTCAAATCAAGAAGTTAGAATTGGTCGTATGATATGAATATGGTCAAGTTACAATTTATATTTAAAATTAAATAACACCCATCCAATAGCTTGTTCTCTCCTGCAGAGCCAAAGCCTTTGCCTTCTTACGTCTTGTTGTTAACACTATCAGTATATGGCTTGTGTATATAGAAGTTGTTCGTTCTACATACTCAAATACACATTAATAATCTTTGATTGTTTTGTCATCTTCAAGACATAATAGGGGATTTTTTTCAACAACTTGAAATATATTTTCTACGTGTATTTTCATGATTATCTGAGAAAATTAATAATTTAGTCATAAACTATTGTATGGATTTTAATGTAATCCTAAACCTTCCAACTTTTCCGGTGTAGTCTTAAACCATTGCATAAAATTTTACTGTAGTACTTCCAATTAATTTTCGCTTGAAATTGCTGACGTCGTGGTTTAATCATCACCAACTGTCCTACGTGGCACAACTAGCGACCGGCGATCTTACGTGAGAGAACTTGAGTGAAACAGTGTTTTTTTTCGTAAAACTTGATAAAAAAAAAAAAGGACTGAAGCCATAAAAATCCCCAAATCGGCCACAAAATTTCCAAATAGACTCCCCCAATTCGGGAAGCCTCAATTTCCATCAGAATCCCCAAAAACCTCAAATCGAACACTGCTTTCCCATCAAATTGGAATATATACAATAGGTTTAGAATTAAGTTGGTAATTTTCCCAGATCATCATCTTTCATGTCTTATCTTATAAATTTTATTCAAATAAGATGGCACTAATGCAGGAAAATATGTTATATATCTTAGATTATAGGATAATAATTTTTTGGTTAATATAGTACGTATATATATGTAAATTTATTCTATTAATTAAGTTTTTTAGTATTGGTTTTAATTTAGTATTCCAAATATAAAATGCTAAGGGAAAATAGATATATGTACATTCGTTGTTTTGAGAATTTTCATGCGTGGTGATCATTTGAATTTGCATCTAGATATCATTTGTATTATGTTATCTTGATCAACATAATTTCATTGGAAAATAACACTTCTTTATTAATTTAAAGAAGAAAAGGAATGAAGAATTTAAAGTTAGTGAGCTCGACTGGTATCCACATGATTGATAAAGTGCGTTTTATTGATAATATGTGATGTCTTCGAAATAAAAAGGAAAACGAAACAATATAAAAAAATTAATGCAAAGGGGAGTGAGGCCACATGTCAACCCCCCATAAGTCCCTCCATGGAGCATCAAAATACCATAATAGGACTAGCCTAAAGGCTTCTATCCAAATAATAAAAAAAAAAACTAGCCTAAAGGCCCAAGCATTAAACGGGTATATTAATATGTAATGATTTCTTATTTATGTTAATCCGAAAAACTAATTCTATAAGACAAATTAAACACAATTAGACTATGTATAAGTACATAATTGAGGAGACTGCATTACTCAATATATTTTTAATGATAGTGGAATCACTTTTCTTAAACGGTTCAAGAAAACACGTGTATAAAAATTGTGAACCTATATGTTGAGGAAATACACGTATCTAACTTTATAAACTTCGTAAAAATGCCTTCAAGATCCTGTTGTTATACGAGAAGAAGCAATCCTAAGATTCTCTTCCTATCGAATTTGGATCTCAGTGCTTATTTATATCTCAAATATTTTCAAAATGTTTTACTTCTTATAAAATCATATTTGCTTTCTTCGGTCTTTGTTAATGGGGTCATTGTCGTATCTCCTTGGCCGTTCACATTGACAAAGTCATTATTACTCACACTTTACTATGCTAATTTAGCAGGAAAATTGTCAATTTTTTTTTCTAAACCTATTGTACCACGGCCAATTTGGCTCTAAACTTTTTAATTTGGCCAATTTAATTCTAAACCTTTGGATGATCTTTCTAGATAGTCCATTCGGCCAATTTTGACTGGAAATCGCTGACGTGGCAGTCCAGTTAGTGTCAACCGTTTTACGTGTTATGATCCGCGCGGACGTGGATGATTTTTGCAATTTTTCAAAGATTTTCTAAATATTTTCTCCTTTTTTTTTGTTTCCCTCCACCTGTTGTTGTTGCCTCAGCAATGACCAAACCCCGGCAACTAGCTTGCGAAGGTTGTTGACCATAGGTGAGGGCGCCGACCTTCGCCAAGGCCGCCTCAACCGGTGGAGAGAAACAGGAAAAATAAGAAAAAAGAAAGAAAGACAAGGAAAAGGAAAAGGAAAAGAAAAGAAAACTTCATAAAGTTTAGAAGAATTGCAAAATCGCCCGTTGCCCGTTTGACAATCGTGTCACGTAGGACAGTTGGTATCCACATTAGCAAGTTCTAGCCAAATTTGCTAGATGGACTATATTAAAAAATCATCAAAATATTTGGAATTGAATTGGTTGCTATATAATAGATTTCGAATTTTTTGGACAACTATCCCCTAATTCAGCAATATCTCCTTCATAGTTGAAGGTCATCTAGTTTAGTTTTTGGAGTAAGATATGAGTATGGAACTCTTCTAAAACTTTCCTTTTCAATCTCTATGTTCAATATTTTTACTACTGGCTTAATTTGTAACATCTAATGAAAATGGCCGCCCCTACAGGGTTTGAAACTTTGAACGAGATCGTTTGGAGAACTAGGCGCCTTTCATTGTCCATTTCGAGTTGTTTATTCCACTGTCAAAATACCCTAATTAATGGTGGAGCTTGGACAAACCAATTTTTTTCGAATTAAACGTCGCTTTCAATTTCTATGTAGCTTGGAATAATTGCAGTTTGGGATCTTGCAGAACTACGGATGCCTTCGGCATTCAAGGCTGAGTGCATACTGTGAAGAAAATAGGTTCTTGTGGACTTCCCAGTGGTGCTTTCTGGGAATTCAGTTTCTTGTTTCCGTCTTCTGCTCTTTTCATTCCTCTCCTGCTTCTTGTTTTGATAGTATCACACTATGTTCACACCCTCCAGCCTTTTTGTCCTAACAATCTTTTTCAGTTTAATCTGCGCCCAAACTGATGTCTATCCAACCGCAAGCCTTAACACCACATGGGTTGCCACCGAATTTGCTGAGAATCATGTCTGGTTCTCTTCGGCCAAAGCTACCTTAGTCCCCATTCTTCTGCAGAGACATAATGGCTCGACATTCGCCTGTGGTTTCTATTGCCAAGACTATTCGGGAGTTCACGTTTTTGCCGTTTTCATTGTTCAAAGCGACCGGAATTCTATTATCATTGGCAGCGTGGCTCCAGCGATGGTGTGGTCTGCTAATAGGAACCATCCTATTGCAAACCACGGCAACCTGGAGTTCACAGAAGAAGGAGATTTGGTACTGAAAGATGCCGACAGGTCCGTCGTGTGGTCAACCCAAACTTATGGTAAGTCTGTTGCTGGGATCAACTTGACAGAGACCGGAAACCTTGTGCTGTTTAATGAGAACAACGATGCGGTGTGGCAGTCCTTCGATCACCCTACGGACACACTACTCCCGGGACAGAAATTGAGGGTGGGGCAGAAATTGACTACTGGTGATTCCACGACAAACATGAGTGAACAAGGTTTACCTTCACTTTCTCTGACTACTGAAGGTTTGTTTGCTCAGATGGAGACTGACCCTCCGCAGGTTTATTACTCTTGGCGCATAAATTTTCCGAACACAAGCAACGACTCTAATTATGTTGAATTCACCCAAGGACATTTTGCATTGTTTGTGAATTTCGTGAGAAACGGTTCTTTGTTTTCTGAGTTTAATTCGTCTGCGGCTGTGCAGTACTTGAAGTTAGAATCCGATGGACATTTGAGGGTGTATGAGCAGCATCAAGATGAGTGGATCGTGGCACATGATATTCTAACAGACTACATCGACAAATGCGGTTATCCAATGGTTTGTGGGAATTATGGAATTTGTAATTCACTTGGGAGCTGTAGGTGTCCAGATCCCTACTTCAAGCCAATATATGATAGAGATCCGAGCCTCGGGTGCTCCGAAAGGGTTCCTTTGTCTTGTGAAGCTTCACAATTTCAAAGCTTTTTGGACGTCAATGGGCTCAGTTACTTCACCTTCAGGGCAGCTCCCCAGAGCACCCCGGATCTTAGAAATACAGATGCGCAGAGTTGCAAAGAGGCTTGTGCGAACAACTGTTCATGCGGAGCGGCTTTTTTCCAAAATGAAGTAGATGGCCATGATTATTCAGGTTCATGCTACTTAGTATCTCAGGTATTTTCGCTTGCACACCCGTTAAAACTGGCTCCACACTACATTGTTTTCCTTAAAGTGCAGAACTCGAGTGAAATTCAGATTCCGCCCATTGCAAGTGAACCTGCTGTTTCTCCCAATTCCGTTGAACCTCACGTTTTTCCTAAAAAGCGTAAAGGGGAAATTGCTGTTCTGATAGTAACCATCACTTCTAGCCTCGGATCACTCTTAGCCTTCATCTTTCTTATTGTAGTCATAAAATGCCTATATAGAAATAAAGCTGTCGGCGAGGTCGAAAAAGACAGCAGTGTCAGCAAGGTCGAAGAGGACTATCTAGATCAAATACCCGGTGCACCAAAGAGATTCGCCTATGATGATTTAAAAGCCATTACCGAGGATTTCACTAAGAGGATTGGTGAGGGTGGATTTGGCTCTGTTTATGAAGGCACTCTAATTGACGGCACAAAAGTTGCTGTGAAGCACCTTAATGGTTTATGCCATACCAAGAAATCTTATCTGGCTGAGGTTGAGAGCATTGGCAATATCCATCATGTGAACTTGGTACGACTCATTGGATTTTGTGCCGAGAACTTTCACAGGCTGCTTGTCTATGAATACATGTCTGGAGGATCCCTAGACAAGTGGATCTTTCATACATTAGATGAGTCATTCATGCTTGATTGGCATCAGAGAAGCAAGATCATTTTTGACATAGCAAAGGGCCTAAATTATCTCCATGAAGAATGTAGATGGAAGATAGTCCACATGGATATTAAGCCTCAAAATATACTCTTGGATGAAAAGTTTAATGCTAAGGTTGCAGATTTTGGCTTGTCTAAGCTAATTGATAGGGACCAAAGCCAAATTGTGACCACAATGAGGGGAACTCCAGGCTATTTGGCCCCAGAATGGCTACACATAGCAATTACTGAGAAAGTGGATGTCTATAGTTTTGGTGTGGTAATTCTAGAGATAATTTGTGGAAGGAAAGTTTTCGACGAATCTCAGATTCAAGAAGACATGTACCTGTTAGGAGTTTTTAAGAGAAAGAGCGAAGAAGGACGGTTGTTGGATATGATTGATAAGAATAGTGAGGATCTGCAACAGAACGGACCTCAGATGCTCGATATGATGAGACTTGCCATGTGGTGCTTGCAGGTTGATTTCACAAAGAGGCCTTCCATGTCGACGGTCATCAAAGTCCTAGAAAGAGTGAAGGAAGTCCCAGATGACCTAGATTGTAATTTCCCATATCTTACATTGACGAATGTAAGTGTGAGAATTGGACAAGAGAATGTTGAATTCGATGTTACCAATTCTTTGGTACCCTCTGTTTTATCTGGTCCACGGTAATCCATCCCAACCATGTCAATACTTTATCCCTTTTGGAAAACTAGTGCGGAGGGAATTGAGTTTTTACACACCATGATTTTGTTAATTTGTTCAATTGCACTATGATGTTCATGAACTACATCATTTGATAACTATTTCCTGCTGTAAAATATTTTATATCCCCTTGTTCATTGATCTAAAGATTGAGAATGCACATTTATATGCTGATGAACTTTGCACCAGTTGAATTGCATGTCCATACAAAGGCAATTAAATGTATTTAACTTGAATCATGTAATGTCGACTACCGCGCACATGTGATTTTTTAAATTTTGATCTGTATTGTGGATATTATGACACTGCCATCTAAAATTTGAGAAAAGAATAGATCTCTAGAGGATTACCATTCCATTAGATCAAAAGCATAGGAATGGTATGATCCTACCAATTCGATCTCTGAAATGTCTATTTCACACCTGTATTTACTTTTCACATATCATATATGAAACTTTTGTGATCTTATCATCTTATTATGCACGATCTGCTCTAAGGATCGGATCTCTTCGAACGCCCCTAACGAATTAAAGTTGGCAAACATCAATGCCTGAAGCATTTTAAGTAAGGAAATGAGAACGCCCTGGGCCTGGTGTCATTGTTTATTGAACTGATTTCGGGAGCTAGTCATGATATTCCCAAGTGCTTCGTTCTTTTCTCATGGCATTCCCATTGGCAATAACTAAAAAGAAACTTGGTTGGTTAGTAACATCTAGTTAGCTCGTCATTGTCGCAACCCTCTTTTCTGATGCGGTCGGCCGAAAAGGATCGGTTTAGAAGTAATGCCCAAAAAACGAGCCAACGACCCTTGATTAGACTTGGGTTCTCCCAAGCCCTTACCTCGTGCGACGTTTGGTGACTTGATTACATTAATAGTTTCTGGGGTTAATACCACGAAAAATTTCAAACTGGTACACATGTGACAAATTTATTCCGAACTAATTTTTTAATCTCCAAAAACCCCAAACTAGTACATTTGTAACAAATTTACCGATGAATGTATTGAAAGTGCGAGAAGTAAACACCCAAGTATTAAAAACGCTCAAAGTGAAGTACGATAAATAAAACCCGATACTTGTCGAGCAAAGAATATATGTGGTTTTGTTCTAAGCCTCGAGACATGATACCTCATGAGCTTGAACCGAGACCAAGTCGGGCAAAGAATATTACATCGCTTTATTTTAAGACTCAAGACATGAATCTCATAAGCTTGATGCTATAAACTAAGCCTAATTCCTAAATTTGAACTAAATCAAGGTGGGCCTAACTTCCACTATTTTTATTAGGTGAAAGTCTTAAACTAGACTAAGTTAAATATTGATTAAGAAAGTGATTGTAAATCTAATTTGATTTTCATTTTTAAGCTAAAATATTTTAACTAAGCTCTAAGCTATTTAATTATTAATTCTTATGTCTATTAACTCAGCTAACCTAATTGATATTTAGCTAAGGTAATAAACCTAAATCTAATCAATCCACAAATTAGCAAGTTCACTCAATCAATCATTCACCAAGAAAATCAAGTTTGATTTGAGAATTTGATGTTGATCATACAATTCGGTTAATCCATCCACTTCATAATCAACTAGGGGTTAATTAATTAATGCTAAGTGATTATTAACCCCCACTTGCAATTTCCTCAAGCAGTGGGCTAAGTAACTAAACACCTAACTAAAGTCTAATCCACATTCCTAAACTAACTGCCGAAGGATCATGCATCACTAATCAATATTAAGAGTAATCAATTAAATTGCAAACAAGGTCAATTAAGCATGCCTTTAGCATAATTAGCCTTACAAACTAGGGATGATTGGTTTTAGGGTGGATTAGTTCTCAACCCTGAACTGGGAACTAGCCTCCCAATTTGTGGAATTGGGAACCAACCCACCTAGTCCTAGAACCCAGACCGACCAATCCTGTCCGACTGATCAAGTAATCAAACCGAACCAACTGATTAATTAAACTCAATTGCTCTAGATTATGCCATCTTCCAATCCGACTCATTCTTGGAACTTTTGCTAAATAGACCTCCAACTATGTGAAATTATGCAATTTACTCAGAGAACTCAATCTGTAACTATTTTGTAGATCAATTCCGACTTTGACCTTATTCATTCAAAATTCAAATTGACTCACTACTAGAATTTAATGAAATTTTTTATATTGGCAGTTCATGACCTCTCCTAAAACTTTTTTTTTTTGGAGTTTTTGTAAAATAGTCCTACAAATATTAATTTCTTGCAAAAAAAAATAATTAGTCGATGTAGAAACAAATTCTTCAAATCAAACTCCAGATCTCTTCAGTTTCTTCGGACTCACTGTTCACAGCTTTAATAATCTTTGAACTTTATTATGTTTATATCAAATTATTGTTATGAATCTCATCTCTAATTTATCTGAAGACATGTTTTCAGATTCTTCACCTATTTTTCCGTAAAATTCAATGAGTACAGAGAGGTCTAAACAGAGTCGAATTTTCATATTCAACTTCCATTTTTCAGATTCTCTGTCCTAGATTTCAAAGTGGATTTGGCCTAGTAAATGATCTTCAATTTTGGCTTATGACATATCAAATTGAAGCGTAGATAACAGATTAGTTACATGGTTAGACCTCACTCGTAGGTATTTACGGTCAGGTCAATAGATATATAAACCAAGGAGGGCACGGGTAATTTCTAAGAGTCTCCCATAATCACAAAAAACTCACGACTTAATTTCTCTCTCTGCCTCTCTCCTTTTCTCTCTGGGAATCTGACTTGTTCCTGAGAAAATCGTTAGGGAGATCCTGTGCAGGTCTCTAAAGAATTCTTGGAAGATCGTGAAGTTGAAGATGGACGAGTCTTGATTCCCAGTATCATCGAAACTGAATTCTGTGAAATTAGCCATCTCTGCATGAAATCGCCGCAAACGGGAAACCGTTTTCTCGCAGCAAAAGTTTTGATTTGATCAATTCACTCTGCTTTGATTGCTTACTTATTTGACCTCATCATGCGCACACGCAGACAATGATTAAAATTCTTTTTGGTCACTTTTCTTTTGCCACTAGACGATTATGAAATTAAGATACAGTACTAACAAGTATAAGAATTATGAGCTGAATGTTTGTATTACACTCGCTTTGACACCACTAAATTTCTTAATTACAAGTTTCACCCCCAATAGAAACAGTAGACCACAGAAACACTTCAAAGGCTTACACAAAAACAGAAATAAATGGAAATTGAGGTTTTTAGTCCGTAGAGTTTTCATTTTTGTGCACAACATTTATGCACGTGGTCACTAGACTTATGGCTCGTGCTATGCGCAGGAGAAAAACGAATTTTTAGATTGGAGTACATAACATTTTCTTATATCAGTGATTTAGCTAAACTAAATCAAAAATATTTTGGAGATAGAAAAGTTAGATACAAAACAAAAACGAATTTAATATCAAACATTGTAAAACAAATTTTGTGTGGCACAACGTAAAGGAAGTAAAAGAAATTATTTCGGAGTTGGATAAATTAGGGGAGTTTTGTAGCACATGCAGTCCATCCTATCATTTCGCGAAGCTATATAGTTGGACTGACTTGTATATGTTCTCTATGTATGTTTATAAGATCATTTTGTAATCTTTCACGTCTTATTTTTATAAAATCATGTTCAAATATAAGATGGCACTAATGCAGGAAAATATTTTTATACGTCACAAGTTACAGGATAAGAGATTATTGTTCAATATTGTACATATATTAATTTATTTAATAAATTACGTTTCTTTACTGTTGTTTTAATATAATATTGCAATATAAAATGATTAAGGAAAATATATAATATAAAAAAAAGTGTTGCTTTTGAAAAATGGCTATCTTTTCAATTTGTATCTAGATTTTTCATTATTTTTTAAATTTAATCAACATACAGTTGCTGAAAGGAATGATTTTTATAAATTTAAAGAAGAAAACGAAATAAAAAAAAATTTAAAATTATGTGAGGTGGAGTGTATCCACAATATCCGATAAAGTACTATCCATCGGTAATATGTAATTTCTTAGATGTGAAAAGGAAAATAAAACAAAAGAAAATTAAAAGCAAAGTGAAGTGAAGTAGCAACCAAATGGACCACATGTCATCTCCCCATAAGTCCCTCCATGGAGAATCAAAATACAGATTTCTTTTTTATTTTGTTTTGTTTGAAACTTTTATTTTGGTTAATCTGGAAAACCTAATCCCACACGATAAAATAAGATACAATTAGTCTTGATATGAAGACATATTTGAGCATAGTACATTATTTAGTATATGTTAATAATAGTGGAATCGGTTCTCTTAAATGGTTCAGGAAAATACATGTGTGAACGTTGTGAACCTATATGTTGAGAAAACACATATATTTGACATTGTAGACTTCATAAAAATGCCTCGTAGATTCTTCGTCATAAGAGAAGAAGCAATCCTAGAGTTCTCTTCCTAGGGCATATCTATATCTCGTATATCTTCGAATTGTTTTACTTTCTGAAGGAATCACATTTGCTTTCTTCGGTCTTTGTTAAGGAGGTCATTGTCGTATCTCCTTGGCAGTTCACATTGACAACGTCGTCAATACTCACACTTTCTTACACTAATGTAGCAATATCTCCTTCATAGTTCAAGGTCGTCTTGTTTAGCTTTGGAGTAAGCTATGAGCATGGAACTTTTGAGATATTCCCGAGCATATAGTGGAGGAACTCTTCTAAAATTTACCTTTTTTATTTTCATGTACCAAAGTCTTCCAATTAATTAAAATGCATTTCCTCTTCAATCTCTCCGTCCAGTGTTTTTACTAGTTGCTTATTTTATAGGTTTTTGCCTTTCCATCTTAAAAATATGTTTCTCTTCTTAAATTTTCTTATTGTACGATGTAGCCTACGTTGAACATCTTTTTTTCTTTCCGTTTATTTCTATTTGCATTCAACTTCGTTGTTTGTACTTATCATACAACCTACTTTCCAAAAGTAAAAAGTTGCCATATTCTCATTTGGGAGAAACATGCGTTCCCTTTTTAAGTTAATTAATTTTCTTCTTTCCAGCTAGTGTTTGGATGATTCTACTATTCTGGGTAAGGTAACTCATCTAATAACATTATAGGCAAGAAAAAAAAAAATTTCATTTGATAACTATACTGGTCTCATCTATTTATTTTTATATATTGAGAACCTAATTGATGATGGAGCTTTGACAAACCAATGTTGGTGTCGCAAACGTGTTTTTTTTTTTTTTTTTCTGGTTTCGAATTAATTATAGTCTTTCTAGGTGGCTTGGAATTAGGTTTTTGGAATGTTACTTAGTACGGATGCCTTCGGCATTCGAGGCTGAGCGCATATTGTAAAGAACCTAGTTTTTTTTTTTTTTTTTGACTTCCCAATGTTGCTTACAATAACAAAATGGTGCTTGCAATGACGGCAGTTTCACCTTATACTTGCAATTGTTTCCGTCTTCAGCTCCTCATTCCCCTCCTGCTTCGTGTTTCTGACGATATCACACTATGTTCACACCCTCCAGCCTTTTCGTCCTCACGTATCTTTTCAGTTTAATCGGCGCCCGAGCTTATGTCTACCCAACCGCAGGCCTTAACACCACATGGATTGCTAACGCATCTGCTGTCGATCACATGTGGTTCCCTTCGGCCAACGTTACCGTGAACCCCGTTCTTCTGCGGAGCCATAATGGCTCGACATTCGCCTGTGGCTTCTATAGCCAAGCCAATTCCGAAGTTTACTATTTCGCTATTCTCATTTTTCCAACCAACCTGCGTTCCATCGACAGATTCAGCTTGTCTCCAGTGGTTGTGTGGTCTGCTAATCGGAACCATGCTGTTGGAACCCAGGCCACCCTGGAGCTCACAGAAGAAGGAGATTTGGTTTTGAAAGATGCCAACATGTCCATCGCGTGGCCCACCCATACTCATGATAAGGCTGTCGCTGGCATCAACTTGACAGATACTGGAAACCTTGTGTTGTTCGATGAGAACAATGCTGTAGTGTGGCAGTCCTTCGATCACCCTACGGACACACTACTACAGTGACAGAAATTAAGGGTCGGGCAGAAATTGACCCCTAGTGTTTCCGATAGAAACTTGAGCGAACAAGGTTTATATATGCTTTCTCTTACTACTGAAGGTTTGTTTGCTCGGATAGAGACTGACCCTCCGCAGGTTTATTATCAGTTGCCCGTAAATTTTCCGAACACAAGCAGCGACTCTAATTATGTTGAATACACACAAGGACATTTTGCATTGTTCGTGAATAATGGGAAAAATGGTTCTTTGTTATCTGATGAATATAATTCGTCTGCGGCTGTGCAGTTCTTGAAGTTCGAATTCGATGGACATTTGTGGGTGTATGAGCAGCATCAAAATGACATTTTCGAGGAACACGATATGCTACCCATTGCGTATTGCAATTATCCAATGGTTTGTGGGAATTATGGAATTTGTGGAGAAGATTACTCATGTAGGTGTCCGGATCTCTACTTCGAGCCAATCGATTATACAGATTCTACACGCGGCTGCTCCGAAAGTGTTCCTTTGTCTTGTGAAGCTTCACAATTTCAAAGCTTTTTGCCCGTCGGCGGGATTGGTTACTTCACCTTCATGGACGGTTCCGAAAGGGCCCCGGATCTCAGACAGACGGATGAGGAGAGTTGCAAAAAGGCTTGTGCGAACAGCTGTTCGTGCCTGGCGGCTTTATTTCAAACTTCTATTTTTTTCCCCTAACAACTCTGGTGATTGCTACTTATTATCTCAGGTACTTTCTTTTACATACCAGTTCGAGTTCAAACCCTTAGCGATTTTTCTTAAAGTGCAGCATTCCCGAAAGCCTGCTCCCATAACAAGTGAACCTCCTATTCCTCCTAAAACCAGTAAAAGGGCAACTGCCATTCTGATAGCAGTCATCACTTCTAGCCTCGGATCACTCTTAGCCTTCATTTTTCTTCTTGTCGTCATAAAACACCTATTTCGAGAAAAAGGTGTGGAAGAGGACAAACGTGTCGACGAGGTCAAAGAGGACTATCTTGATCAAATACCTGGAGCACCTAAGAGATTCACCTATGATGATTTAAAAGCCATTACTGAGGATTTCAACAAGAGGCTCGGTGAGGGTGGCTTTAGCTCTGTTTATCAAGGCACTCTAGCTGACGGCCAAAAAGTCGCCGTGAAGAAGCTCAATGGATTATGCCAAACTCGTGAATCTTTTCTTGTCGAGGTTGAGAGCACTGGCAATATCCATCATGTGAACCTAGTACGACTCATTGGATTTTGTGCCGAGAAATTTCACAGGCTCCTTGTCTTCGAATACATGTCCAAAGGGTCCCTAGATAAATGGATTTTTCATAAATTAGATGAGTCGTTTGTGCTCGATTGGCAACAGAGGAGGAAGATCATTTGTGACATTGCGGAGGGCCTAAGTTATCTCCATGAAAAATGTAGATGGAAGATAGTCCACATGGATATTAAGCCCCAAAATATACTCTTGGACGAAAAGTTTAATGCTAAGGTTGCAGATTTTGGCTTGTCTAAGCTAATTGATAGGGACCAAAGCCAAATTGTGACCACAATGAGGGGAACTCCGGGCTATTTGGCTCCGGAATGGCTACATGCAGCAATTACCGAAAAGGTGGACGTTTATAGCTTCGGTGTGGTAATTTTGGAGATAGTCTGTGGAAGGAAAGTTTTTGACGAAATTCAGAATCCGGAAGACATGTACCTTTTAGGAGTTTTTATGAGAAAGAGTGAAGAAGGAAGGCTGTTGGATATGATCGATAAGAATAGTGAGGATATGCAACTGAACGGACCTAAAGTGGTTGACATGATGAGGCTCGCCACGTGGTGCTTGCAAGTTGATTTCACAAAGAGGCCTTCCATGTCAACAGTCATCAAAGTCTTAGAAGGAGGGACGGAAGTTCCAGATGACTTAGATTATAATTTCTCATATCCCACCTTGACGAATGTGAGTGTAAGAATTGGCCAGGAGGATGTTGAATTCGGCACTACCATTTCTGTGGCACCCTCTGTTTTATCTGGTCCACGATGATCCATCCCGACTATGTCACATTCTCTGTTGGAAAGTTGGTGCGGAGGGAACTGAGTCTTTACATACCATGGTTTTGTCTATTTGCCTAGCTGTACTATGATGTTAATGAGCTGCATCATATGATAAGTGTTTCCTACCATGAAATTTGTTTATGTCCCCTTGTTCATTGCTCTAGAGATTTAAAATCCATACCAAAGCAATCAAATGTATTTAACTTGAATCTTGTACTACTGACTACTTATCACCTTGGTTTTGAAAATTTTGATATGTATTTTAGATATTATGATGCTGCTATCAGAAGCTTGAAAAAGGAACAGATCTTTGGAGGGTTACCATTCCAGTGGATAAAAAGTACAGAAATGGTATGATCGCACCAATTTGCTTTCCGAAATATCCACCTAACACATGTATTTACTTTCCATATTTTATGTTTGAAAGTCTTATGATCTTATCATCTTATGATCCTCGATCTGCTCTTATGATCGGATCTTTTCAAATGCCCCTAATGAATCAAAATTAGCGAAAGTCAATACCTGAGAACAATTCTACTTTTCATTGGACAATTTGAAGCATTGGACATCCGGAAAGAGAGCACACCTGGGCCAGGTGTCCCCCTTTCTGGAACTAATTTTGGGTGCTTGTCATGAGATTCTCAATTGCTCTGTTCTTTTCTCTATAAATTTAGAATCACAAGCTGTGGTTAAAATACCATTTTTGCCCCATTTGCAACAGACAAAAAGACACACCTTGTTTAGTAACATCTCGTCGGCTGGTTGCACAGATGAAAAAGTCTTGCATGCACCCGATGCATGTGAAGCTACTCCGTCTCAGCAATGCTTCGGATTCATACAAGAACTTTTCATCTTCATGCCTAACTTTTTTCCAATTCTACCGTCGTATCTTTCCTAATCTAGTGGCTTGTCACGTCAGGGGAGTGGAATTCCAATTTTTCTGCCACGCACATGATAAAAAATAATCGGTCTACTGTTAATAAAGTCTGCGCAGCTTATGCTTCTTTGATGTGCTTAATCACAGTTTTCACATTACAAGAGGAAGGACTAAAGAGTATTCGACAGTTCACACCATGTGATTAGTGATCTTTTCCTGCTCAACATAATCCCAGAAAAAGCTGTGTATTGCATGCATCGGCAAAAAGGGAGAGTTCCAGGTTGGAGTTCACTTGCTTTTGTCTGCTTAGATTTTGCACTTGGCTTTCTAACTGGCAAAGTTAGTGGCCCCCACTCAAGCAAGAGGAAGCTTCTCCTCAGCCGAAGCAAATGCATTGGGACGATCAACTGGTATGTGCGTGCGTCTCCAGAGCGAAGCACAAAAATCATTTTCCTACGTGTCACCGACAAAGTATGACATTCTCAGAAAAGAAAATAAAAAAGATGTTAAGAAAATAAAATTCTCACAGCTCTGCAGCAACAACAGCCAGTCAAAGTATCGTTGAAGCTCCATTCAGTGGCAACACATTGCTTTAGTGCACGTGGATTCTTATCTCTCTTTCTCTGTCTGAAGCTCCAGCGAGTTTGTCCGATCAAATTACGAAAAGAGCTCCTGCGAAGTTGAATTGTGAGATGAGGGAAGTCACAATATTCACCATGCGGTCCCAGCGATTGTGACCGGCGCCGGGTTGTGGGCGCGCGCCCTTTTTTTCAAAAAATTGCGGAAAAGAATTGTCATGATGCTATTAGAATGATAATTTATTTTAATTGTATGTCATGATGTATTAAATCAAACCCTGAAACGGGTATTGACATATAATTGTGGAGCAGTAGATAGAACTATAAAATTGATGGAAGGGGACACACGGTACCATATTTTTCGTTCAGCACTCATTTTGATATCACAATTTTTCGATCACTAAATAACCACAATTTTTAAAGATTGACCACAGCTTAGGTTACTCTAGCAACTTATATCTTCGATTAGAATCCTACATGGCATTAGTTTAATATTAAACATATCTCGCATTGACCTATATTTAAGATAATTACATCCAACGTGGCAAAGAGAAGAAAGATATTGTACTCTTCCAGCGAAATTGTTGTGTTGGTGCCCGTCGCATCTCCCAAACCTTCTTCCACTTTGCTTCAAATTGAAGGTAAAGTTCAATGATGCAAGCAAGGCCCCCTACTGAAAATGAAGTGTGATACCTGACAAGTATCGCATCCGCATCATAAGGTCACCAATGACCTATGTCAATAAAAACAAGTGCACCCTTCGAAAACATTTCAAGCCATGCATTTAAATGCTAAGCACTTTCAAAAGCCAACATTAATAGGATGTGCCCACTACATGACTAGACCAGTCAAACGGGTAGGTCAGGTTGGGTTGAAAATAGTCCAACTCAAATTAACCCATTTATCCCGTTCTGACTCATTTCCATGCAATACAAATTTAGTGTCCATACCCAACCCAATTCATATTATTAAAACACTTTCATATTTTACTCAAACTAGAAAAACTAATACCCAAATTAAGGTAAGAGCGCGGAGCGAGCGATCACAAGATCAAGTGAGAGCGAGAGAGACTGAAGAAAGAGTCATAGAGATGGGTTGGATCCAAATAACTTGTGAACACATTTAACACTCATATTATTTTAGGCTTTGTCATTATAAATTCGTTTATAATTCATTTACTGAATATAACTAATCCATCTAATAACTCAACTCATTAAATATGGGTTCAGAAATAAGTCTAACACCCATTTTGACAGATTTGTACATGACGGGAGCATTTGGCTAGTGGAGATGCTTTGACAAAGAAGCAACACTCTGCAAATATAAAAATCTTCTATATCGAATGAATCGGCCACGAACTAGACGCATTCGCACCATTCAATTCGATGGGAGTGGACAATGGACATGCCTTAAGCGTTGCACCCGCGATGATTAACAATTAAGATCGATTCGGGGTGGACGGCTCCGAGTCTCAATTTGTATGTACCAGATTCACCTAATAATTAATAAAAGATCCGCTACATCAGGTACCTTTCGGATATCCTGCATTAGTGCGCCACCTGGCACGCCCCCACTTGTCGATTTCAAGAGGGCCTTGACATCGTGTTAGCTTCGCATTTCAAGCTAAAATAATTGCTACTGGCTCAATTTCCCTTCTTCTTCCTTTTTTTTTTTTTTTCTGTAGGTGGATGGGGCCATAAGGGTCAAATGTCAACCTCCCAATTTTGACAAAGTCTTTCCGAAAACGCTCTTCATTCCAAACATAGGAACTTAACCGGATGTGTGATCAACAAAGTAATAAATAAATAAATAACCATAGGGAAATTATTTCTCTTTCCTTTTTTATTTACAATTACAGATTAGAGGATTTTCCCCCTCAAAGAGAACACGAAGATGAAGATTTGTGCGGTTCAAAATAAAGGCAAAAACGAAAAGAGGAAGGAAAAAAAAATATCCAGAGAAATAAACCGGAAGAAAAGATGGAGGAAGATCAGCCATTGCTATCTCACAGTGGACGCGACGGTGTGAGCCCAGGACCTGAGATGGTCCTTCATGGCCATCTCGTTCCCTAAAGCCGGCACTCTCCAATTCTCCAGCGGATCCTCGTATCTCTTCCTCTGCCGATCCAAACCGTCCCACGCTTCGGACAAGTAGGGCCTCGGGACCTTCATCTCATCGGCCTTCTCCTCTTTGACTTCGATCTTGTCGCCATCGTCTTTCGGTCCCAGCCTCTGCAACCCGGGAAGGATCGAGACCAAGTTCGAGTCGTCCCTGTCCTGCTCGGAGAACACGAACCCCAGATCCATGAAGCCCTTGAGCTCCTCGAACTCGAGCTCCGTCAGGCTCTTGCTACCCTTGCTCCTCTTCTTCTTCTTCCTCCTTATGTCCTTCGGTTTCTTGTTGCTCCTGTTTTGCGACGGTGACTCCTCTGTTTCTTCTTCGCTCTTGGTCGTCGCGCGCTCGCCCTGTAAGTCCGATACTTCCTTGCCGGAGAGGATGGTCCGGAGCTTCGGAGCGGCCGGGAGGAGGACCGAGTTCGGAGAGACAGGGTCGGCGTCGAGGCCGCCGAAGAACTGGTCGCTCATGGACCTGACGTGGAGGGTCGGCACGCGGGTCAGCTTCGTCTCGAGGAGGAGACGGTCGTCCTCGTCATCACGGCCTTCATGAGAGTGTCTCGTTGCAGAGGAGGAAGGAGGAGGAGGTGCGGAGGCTGGTTTGTCGCTGAAGATGGCGTAGTGGAACCAGAACGAGTCGAAGAGCTCGAGGACTGGTTCTGCAGACATGTGTGGTGTCGGCAGTAGAGAGAGAATGAGAGCGCTCCGCAGAAGATGAGAGAGAGAGAGAGAGAGACTAGGTCAGGGAGATGAGGAGGAGAAAGAAAAGGCGTCCGATATTTATGCGTGGTGGATTACAGAGATGCCCCTGAGTTTGAGTTCATATTGCGTGTGGAATCTTCTACAGAGACCAGTGTGTGAACGTTGCCTTTTTTTTTTTTAATGGAGGTTCGAGGTAAAGTCCACGGTCGTTTTCACTGGTCTCGCGTTTCGTTTGACTGGTTTACGAGCTAACTAACATCTGCCAGTAGTTCATAGAATATGCTTCGTTTGATTTGAATTCTGGCACGTGAGGGGTGCAATGAGAAATAATATAGTCTCTCGAGAGGCTGCTGGCTTGGTATACACATTCTTTAACCCGAATGACAAATTAGGTTATTTTGAAAATTGCTTATTCATGTGATTTATCTGTTGAAAGTTGGACATCTATGTTTGTATCGGATAATTACTGCTCCAAAATATTATAGATAAAAATGTTAGTGTTCTCTTTCTCCCACTCTTTCCTAAGCTAACTGCCTCATCCTTATACATTGCCTTCGTTGTCACCGTTTCTGCAGCCTTTGAAACACCCCGACGACAATCGCCATGCTCCTCACGAGTCAAACTTGTAGCATCAATGGAGGATGTGTATTTGGGGTCGTTCTCACTTCAAAGAGAGAGAGAGAGAGAGAGAGAGAGAGAGAGCATGGTAGATGAACGTCATTAGAGGATATTATGTTAAGAATCAGCGCACAATCACAACGAAATAGAGAGTGAAAATTGAGAAAAAGAGAAATCGAAATACGAGATTTTTTTTATCTTAGTTTACCCTTAAATTAAGGCTATATCCAGAAACAGATTTCACTATAATTAGCATATCACATCTATCAATTACATTGCTCAATTACAAGAGAAAGAGATTATATATAGATTGTAAATATTTAAGGGCCCAAGTCCAAACTACTAATAAAATACAGGCTTAAACTATAAAAACCATCTAGCGACTCGGGGGCGTTGCCCCGCCACCCTCGCTGAGATGGTCTCCCTAGACTCTCATACTTTCCTGTCGATGGAGAATATAAACCATACCCCAACATATGGTGCCAGAGGCAATGACGCCAATTGTGAAAGATTAAGACAACAATCTTATTTTTCTAATTCATAAACTCTTCTCGAATTATCCAAGAAGCAGAGGAGCTCAAATTTATCTAGAGAATTGGAGGATGTATAGAGAGTGTCCATTAATATCACAATCTTCTATTCATCCAATAGACATTGCAGTCGATTATTCCAAGATAATCTTAACATTGTAAACAACGTTAACGCAAAACAAAAAAAAAAGATTCGCCTTAATTGCCTTAATCAATAATAGTCACCATTGACGTTTTCATTTTTTTCACCATGCTTTCACTTGTATGGTAATTAAGGCTGTTCATGGAAATTTCTCCGACGAGTGGTACTTGCAACCATAATCAAATCCAACTTTTTTCTCTTGTCTTTAAGTAAATATTAGCCTCACCACCCTGGCTAATTCCTGGTATTTTACCAAAAAGTGTGAGATAAAAGGTTGTGTGAGATTTCCATCATGTCACGGGTTACAACCGTACTATCGGGTTCACGTCGAGGGTGGAATGGGGAAGAGGAATTAGCACCTCGAATATTCGAATGCTCTTTTGATTAGCTGTACATAATGGACCCTGCGTCCCCATGAGTAAATTTAACGTCAATGCCCCACCAAAAATAGTTTGAACACTATGCGTGGAGAAATATTTAGATTTGCCGAGCATATAGATTAAACTCGATTTGTATCATTAAAGATAGTAGGTCTCACAAAATATCACCACATCAGACGAGACTTGTCCGTCCTTCTTAGCCTTTTTTTTTTGGAAAAAGAAGATATTTTATCCTTCCCTCGACTCTACCTAAAAGCCAAAATTTTTCACCTCTCTCTCATAATAATAAATTACGCATCTCTCTATTTTTAAAAAATATCAAATACATACCCCAGTTTTAACTTTTGGAGACCGCTCCGCACCTTCACATCAATTATCTTCGTTGTTTCTATTAAGGAAAATGAAATTTCCTTCCTAAATTGCCACACCCATCCAAAACTCAAAAAACCAATTAAAGAACCAAACTGCTAAAACCTGAGCAATATGTTAAAATGAATTGGTAAGGAAGGGCAACTTAGTCTTTCCAATTTGAGGTTTTGTTTAGAGGTTGGAGAGCGATATTTCCAAAGTAAATGGTCATAGGATTAGAAGCATGGGTGTTTTCTGATTTCGTCTTTTTGGAAAGCAAAAAACAAAAAGAGAGAAAAGGAATCCTCACTCTCTAATGCTTCTATACCACTAAGAAGGATAGGAGATCTCACGTGTAAATGCAATGGGTAAAGGTTACGTGTACTTTTTATTTGATGTGTATTTTTCACGTGATTTTTCTAGAGAAGTCAAGCGGGAAATACGAGAGAGAGAGAGAGAGTTCACGTGTCAGACATAGAGGCAAAAGTTGGGGGTCATTCATGGAGAGTGACCTTATCTCTATCAACATGGAGGGCTTGTTCGAGGAATCAATTCAATGGGGACACCCACTGATTCTTGCATATACGTACAGAACTATGTCGTCTTTTAAACTGACGTATGGTTGACAATGACCCCCACCACTCATACCGAAGATACTAACCTACCTGTGGTGATTATTTTGTTGTGTGTCAAAATTAAAATCTCTTTTCAGAAATTGCATTGTATGCTATTGCTCAATTAACTCTAACTGTGTGGGTACGAAGTTATATGAAAGCTTGTACGTGTTGTGTACATAATATGATACAGAATATTTGCACTAGCAAACAATTTTGAGTAAACGGTTGATTATATCACCTATGTTAGCGGCGCAGGTCTTTTTCTAATAGACCTGATCAGTGGGTGGATGGTCCACGAGCCTATCCAAGCCCTCCCATTTTCAAAGCAGGCTTGGCTAGATTCCTTAGACTCGCTAGGTGGGCCCAAGCAAAAAATTTAGGGCCGACCCATATATTTAGTTATGAAAATATTTTATATTAGTAATTGTGCCTTAACATTTAAAAATTTATTTACACTATAGGATAGAATAAGCACAAATTTCTAATGTAGGATAAAAAATAATAGTACAAAACATATAAGGGATAATGATACAAATAATCCATAAGTTTTGGTCAAATATGCAATGTGATCCTTGAATGTGGATCATGAACTTTAGTCCAATGCACAATGTCATCCCTAAATCTTTAAATTATTTAATATGGTCCCTGAATTTTTGGTAAAAGTTCAAATTAGTCTTTAGACTATATGAAAATATCCAATGTTAGCCTTCCATATATTTAAGTTCAGTGACAACATTGAATATTTTCATATAGTCTAGAGACAAGTTTGAACATGTAAAAAAAGTTCAAGAATCACATTGAACAAATTAAAAATTCATGAATGATATTGCACATTAGGCTAAAATTCATTAACCATATTGAACAAATTAAATATTCATTGACCATATTAAACATTAGTTCAAAGTTTAAGAACTATTTGTGTCATTTTCCCAACACATAAGCACGGTAGAAAAATAAAATTACACAAAGTCCTATTTTAATATTCGCTAACTTTTTAGCTGAAACTTTAGAAAATAATAAATAAAAAAATTGCGCGATGATGTGCATAACCTGCTTGTATTTTTTTCTAGTGCGTGCTTGGGCACTTGAGCAAACTTGCAAGTTAAGACCTCTAAACGTTTAAGCCCAAGCAAGTCCGACATGAGCTCACCAAAGTCCCGACCAATGAGCAGGTCTACTCTCCAAAACCCCATGCGGAGTGTTTAATGTACAATTAGCACATGGAACGAATGCACTTACTAACAGACCGAATCTCTGAATGCATGGTGCAAAGGGTTTGTCACCCAAACCACAACTTCACTATCTGGTAAAAACCTAATGAAGAATCCTTTTCAGGAGCACTTCGAGGCACCGTGAGGTGAAGCATCATTTGGGGTGGACCATGAACAGGATCTTGCAAGACAGAGGGGCATATAAAATCAGGTGGTGCTGAGGAATCAAATCATTAAAGCGCAACATCCAACAAAGTTTTTGACATTTCATGTTTGGTAATGTAGCGTTAGGTACATGATCGATGATGATGTTCCTCAAGCACGTTTCCACCATAAAAAATAAAAAAAATTATGGCATGCTTAACATGTGATGGAGACAAGACAATGACCCCTCAACAAATGAAAGATCCCGCGCTGCTCAATGCAGATAAGTTTTCTCGCATAGCTTTCGAACAGTCCCCACTTTTGAAATTGAACAAGAACAGATAAAAACGGGGAAGATCTCTTCTTCTTCTTCTTTTTTAAGAAGAAAAGGAGGAGATTAGGGGGAAAAAACATCCTGTTCAGAGTTTTATGGGACATGTATTATTTATACATGTGTATAAAAGCCTGACTATCTAGAGACCCATGAATATCATGTAAATCTCATGAATTGGTTTAATTTAGGCTTTTGACTCTTTGGCATGTGTAGGTAGCCCCGATTTAAAAGCAAATAAATAGGTTACCTCCCGTTTCTAATAAGTTGCAAATCCATGACACTCCATTCAATTGCACGAGCACTTATGGGTTATAGAACTTTGGTATAAAAAAATAAGTCAACAACAAAAATCTTGTTGTTGCGACCTAAATTTTCATTTAAGGCTAATGGATTACTAAGTCAATTAACAAATTAACTAACCTAACTCAAGCTCCCTCAAGCTCTACCAAATCGTGACTTAAGTTCAAATAATTAACATGCAAATTATTTAACTTTGGAATCGCCACTAATCAGTTTACGGTAGGTCGATTAGACATCTAAATAAAGTATCGAGAGAAATACTCTATTCCTTCGAACCAGAGATTATGAGTCCGGGGACTTGGTTACGCTAGATTACTGTAACGCCCTTTCGGTACCGTTCTTTTATTTAAGAAAAAAATGTTTGGTATGCAACTTGGATTATTTTTTTAGACTAAAGTCCTAACATGTGAAAATGATCATGCGGGTACGCAAACAGATAAAAATAAACACCCGATAAACCAAAGTAATAAATAAATTGCAAAGAGGGAAAGATGACGTATCTGGACGCTGCAGCCTAATCCATAACGCTTATTTCCAAAGCGTAAGACTTAGACTAATGCAATTATTTTGGAGTTTTCACTTATTTAATGAAATGCAATAAATGCAATTTTATACTAAAATGCAATGCAACTATACTATATGAAAGGCACTAAATTAAATGACATGAATCTAGTGACTTATGAAATAAATGTCACACGTTATGGTCCTAAACTTACCTTCACTAAATGACGGGTAAAATGTATGCAACTATACTAAATGGCATGAATTTAATTTAAGCTATCAAATTAAATTAATGAACCTAGACATGATACTACATGAATGCACCTAGTCATGAAACTAAAATGATCCTAGACATAGTACTAAGATGAATCTAGACTAAATGACGTACCAAATACATGACACGCATATGAATGTTTATTTTTGGTATTTTATGATTTTCGAAATAAAAAATGCATGAAATTCAAACTACCCTAAATGAAGATTCTCTTTAATATTTAGGAATTAATTGAAATTAAATCCCAACAATATTTTAGAAAATCTTATCCTAGTTCTAGAAGATTTTAAGATGAATTGTTACTTAAATGATGCAATGCTAATCTATATGCAAGATTATTTAAATGAAACTAAATCCTATGAGATATCGTTTTTAGGAAACGTTATCTTTTTAAAATGGAATCCAACCTATGAGATACAATTTCTAAAAAATCATATCTTTCTAAAGATGATTTTAAAGATGGAATCTCTAGTAAATTCCACCTTCTTACTTGTTTTGATTTTAAAAAGGGAATTTTGAATTTTTGAAAATATTTAGAATATCTAAAAAAATATGCACCGAATATCCATCACATCCAAATGGCAAGATTTTATCGATGGATCATATCCGACGGATTGCGGATAAGTTTGGCCAACATGTTAAGGTTTGGCAAATCGTATCCGACGGATTGCAAATAAGTTTGGCCAATCTTCCGTGCGTAGGAATCGAATATCAAGGATTAGATATTAGATTGCCTATTATGCACGTTGTCGAATTAGGAAATTTCCTAATTTAATCCTAGTAGAATCTAGGAGATATGCACATTAGATAACAATTATTCAAATTAGGAAACAATAAATATCGGAATCAAATCGGATAAGGAAATTACTTATTTCGTGGATAACGTTTCTAAATTTGACCACGATAGGATCGGAACCGGTGGTGGCTCAAGCGGCGACCGTCGGGACTTGCGATGGCTAGGTTCGCCGGAGTTGATGATGCTGGAACGAGGGGCTCGCTGGGCTGATCTGGAGCAGCAGCAGGAACGTCCGGCCTTTGGCGTCGCTGGGGGCTGATATGGAGCAGCCGCAGAGTATGGTGATCGGCAGGCAGCAGCAGAGCAGGAGCGTCTGGTCGCAGGGGGAACAAGAGCAGCAGCAAGCAGGAGCGTCTTTGGTCAAAGTCTCCACGGATTGCTGAAGTTTGGAGGAGGGACACGCACGTCGTTGGTCAAAGGCTCCACTGGTAATGGTCGTTGGTCAAGAAGTGATCTTGCATAGCTACAGGGACTCACGAAGATGTTGACTTCGCTGATCTAGGCATATATGATGCTTTGGATTAGTGTTGAAATTGTTGGAACTTTGTGGCATCAAACCCACTCAGCAAAACCAGTTGAATGTGAAGCATGAATCCCCCCCAAAAAAGAAGAATCTTCCTTGGCTTTTCTGGACGTCTCTCTCCTCCCTCGTGCTTCTCTCTCTCTAGACGATGCTTTTCTTCTTGTGGCCGCGTGTGAATTGCCTTCCTCAATGAACGTCGTTCTCTCTCTATACTCGAGGACAGGAACTTCTCGGACAACAGCAAGGGTGGGCATCGGCGGAGGTGATTCAGAACAACCAAGGCGGCCAGTGGCAAGAGGTGTCTCGGACGAGAGAAGGAACTTGACCAAGAGACTTTTCTTTCTTTTCTCACGTGTTTCTCTCTATTTTTCTGAATAAGATTGCCGACCCCCAAACCTTAAGGCATAACGGTGTTTATATAGACGATATTAGATCAAGTCAGGGGCCTCAACTTTCTATTATTTACAAATTCGACCCCAAATTTAATTATTTTTTCAATTGGATCCCTAGGGGTCAAATTGCATCAAATTAGCTCCAATTTTGCCACCGGTCTGATTTAAATGCAAATGCATGCTAAAAAAATTAAATAAATAAAAAACTATATGAAAACTATAATGGAAAAATGATTTAATATTTTTGGAGGGGCCGGGGGTCGGTCCCTATTTTTTGTGTGCAATTTAATAAATTCTAAATAAAAACTAAATGAAGGTCAAAATTTAGGTTTCAACACTTGTTCATAGTATAAGTCTCACCACTTATGTGAAGACTGGCGGTTCATAAAGAAGGAAATCTGGGAAAATCATAGAAGGGAAAATTCGAAAAATTCCCCAGAAGTCAGACCCTTTTCTCAAAGTTACTCCCAACCAAACTACTTTATTCTAAAACATCTCATGAATTTGATCACTTTGACATAATAACCCATGAGATCGCCTATGAATATTATTTCCGACTGAACAACACGTGTTCGTCACACGCACGTTTGGTGCCTACCTGGATACGCTTACCCCTCAAGTGACCTTACCCAAACTTCTTGCACATAGGAAAGCATCTAGTTGGGTTGGCTCTGTCCATGATGTTCTAATTGCAATTGTTCCTGCATCTGTTGTGATCTTTCATCTCAAAATTTTCGGTTGATGCTTTAAAAACCCTAGCCCTTTTCTCCGAGTTGAGAAACTGGAGCGAAATTGAGGGTCAAGGTTTTCGATCGCGCACGCCGGTGATAATACCTCCTTGTCCGAGAAAAACGTCATTCAGTTGCATCCTGTCTTAAGTTGCATGTCAACAAAGGAAAGCCTATATACAGAGCTATCCAAATTCCAAAGTGAAAGAGTTTCGAATTTTTCTTGTACAAAAAAATCTTCTAAGACTCTCATTTCGTTACTCAGAAATGCACATTGATTGTCTAAGCCTCGTATATGGTCATGCGTTTGAAGGTACAAAACATAAAATGCATATATATATATATTGTGACCTATTTATTCAACTAACAAGACCGTTTTTCGATAAATTCTAAAGGATACTTCATTGAATGGGAGTTGTGAACAATCTGAAACTGAGAGTCTTATAACGATTGGTCTGCATAGAAGATGAAATAGGTGATGTCATCGACCGCACGTCCCTACGTAAATTTAGTCAAACAACGACGCATTTATTTCAGCCGTTTCTGATTTCAAGTATACCTGCCGATCTCGTTCTCATTTACTTTTATAATTCGATCATTCTTGCACGTTTAGTTCTCGCTTGAATTGACTCATCATCTCTAATGATCACCATTTGTTATTATAATCCATTGATCACAACTTATATTTATACATACGAAAAATATGAAACATTAATAAAATAAAAGTCTCAATCATGAATATCGCCTGAAATAGAAACTCAAACTACATCATCGGACGTAATGGAATAACGCAGAATTGTGAAAAGATATAGAATAAGAAAATATAAAGACCTGCAAGAAAGTACCGACACGTATTGAAGGTGTAAGCGTCGTGTCGGTGTCCGACAAGCATTGACCGCGTGTCGAAATGCTTCAGACTCATTCTGACACACGAATCGGGCTGATGGGCCTTCGTCAAGTAGTTCAATGAAGGACACTCGCCTAGGCCATAGGCCTTCCAGCCCAACTACTACCGCACAGTCCAGTTGGGCATGAATCATTCTCTCCCCTTTCCTCTCCTTACCCATGTGGGATTCGTTTGAGGTGCAAAAGCATTACACTTTCACTGCAAAGACAAGGAAATGATGAAGGTTTCTTCCACTGCGAAGACAAGGAAATGATGAAGACACGTTAAAAAAGAACACTTCCGCTGCACCATAAGCCACAGCCTCGTCGGGGTTGATGCTCTTGCACAGCTCCTTCCCATTGAAGAAGTCCTGGGGATCCTAGTAGAGCCACCCACAAGAACAACATCATCCACACTGCTCTTGTCCATCTTAGCATCTCTCAAGCACTTCTCGACAGGCTCCATACACTTCCTGAAGAGGTCCAGGTTCAGCTCCTCGAATCTGGCACGCGTGATGGTGGGATAAAAATCAACACCCTCGTAAAGAGAGTCAATTTCGATAGTTGTTTGAGCAGTCGAGGAGAGAGTCCTCTTTGCCCTTTCACAAGCAGTCCTCAATCTCCTAAGAGCTCTGGGATTTCCACTGATGTCCTTCTTATGCTTCCTCTTGAACTCCTGTACAAAGCGGTTGACCATTCGGTTATCAAAGTCCTCACCACCAAGATGAGTGTCTCCAGCTATAGCCTTCACTTCAAAGATACCCTCTTCAATAGTAAGCAGAGAAACATCGAAAGTACACCCCCGGGTCAAAAATCAACACATTCTTTTATTAATTTGTGGATTTGTAATTTTTCATGTATATATGAAAATATACATTTAATATATAACGTGCCACAATATGTCAGAATTCTCTATTTTTTAGAAATGACGTGTCGGCGTATCGTGTCACATGTCTGTATCGGTGCTACTTAGAAGACATGTTCCGGATTTCATGTCCCACCTAGAACCTGAAACTTAGAACGTACTTGTCAGAATCAGTTCCTCATTTTTAAAACTTGAAATCTACCCTACATATATCTAGAACTTGGAACCGGACCGGTTCTCTAATATCCAGTTCTATTTTCGAACCATGCTCATCCATAAGAATAGACACTAACGTGGCTGACGTTGCTACAATCACTGTGGAGAAAGACCTTATGAGACTCAATGGACACTTCCTTACATAACAAGGGCTATAATACCAAGTTAGAAAGTCCAACTTAAAAATTTAAGATAACAAATTAAGAGAGACTCCATATATATGAATAGCACATAAATCTCGAAAACAGACGATGCAAGATACAATGGCAACCCCTCTCACGTCCAAATGGGATTAGGAGCGAAACAGAATTTAATAAACCGAGGGGGGGATTAGGAGATTTTCTGCATTTGATCTTATTGTGACCCTGCGGAATTGGTATTTTTTTTCACTTGTCCATTGGGTTTTGTTCCCTCAAATGGAAGGTATTATGGATATGAAATTAATCAGTTAATTATTTTTGCAGGAAGTCAGAAGTGTAAGGTGGCATAGAGATGTAATTACTGGATTCAAAGAGGCAAACGAGGAATAGAGTTGAGGCCCATCGAAAGACTTGGACTCACATCCATCCATGCCATCTAAGCCCAAAATCAGTGTCTTTGAAGAGGGTCTCCAAATCCACATCATCTTAAAGTTTCTTTTCTACGTTTCAGTGGAACCTTGTAGCTCACTTTTAAGACAACAGTGGAAGAAGGGTTTTACTAGAGGTGATCATCGAGGGACGGTGGGCGGTTTAGGTCCCGATCGGACTTAATATATTGCCTAGGCATGCTCATATTATATAAATTTAATGTTCGGACAACACTGGGTTTGGACTAAAGTTGTGCCGGCCAGCCAACCTTAACTGAAAGGTCGATGCCCAATCTCGCCCATCATAAGTTTTTCTATGGTCCATCGAGATAACGTTCCTACTTTCTATACCATAACTCATCATACCCTAATGTTAATATAGCATATTACGATACTTTGTGTAAGAATTACAACGAGATTTAGTTAGCTGCTATTCAACAGTTACGAATCGAACACGGTCTCCACTCTCCAGAGATTTACCCCCACACTACCACTCTGCAGTAACTGCAGGTTGAAGAGAAGCCCACTCCTTTTTTATGCAGATTTTAGGGAAACCAGACGATGAAGTATTCCTGGGTACACCCTGGACGGGCATGGCAAAGATAGAAGCTATTTCTTTCGGCACGTTTGAATAAAAAGAATAACTGGTCTCGTTTTCTTTGCTAGCATTAGCATTATTAAATGACTAATCCTTAATTAATCATTAAACTAAGTATCGATCTCCGTCCACACGCGACAAAAACACGGCTTTAATCGATTAAATTAACCCGCAATCTACCCAAGAAAAGCTCAATTAATCTCCAGCGATCAACGTAACAAATTGCACCCAAGCTTTGTCCGATTCCCCACCTTATCCACCAACCTCATCACTTAGTTTGATGAGGCTCCATGATTCCATATATTAAACCCCACTCTACTTGATTAATCCCTCTTAACTTTAATTAATTAAGGCTCAAATAATTATGATATAATTATTGGGCTTGCGTATAGGCAGGCACGTCCCCCAAAATAAACTACACAAACTGCCAATCTGTCAACCCCATGAACTCTCCTCCTATTAAACTTAAACCCCCCCTTTTCCCTTCAATAATCACTTCTCTCTCCCCAGTTTCTCCAGCCGACCGGTGCTCCGTCGCGGGAGAACTAAGCGCAAATCGGCTCATGTTGATAGAAAGTTTCTAATAAGAGGGGTCCGAGGTTTTAATTTTGAGCAGGCTCATGGACCGTCGGTTCTACACCAACCCATTTGTGCATGATCAAGAAGAAGACCCCGAGCTGGAGCAGGGACCCGATTCGCCCTCCTCGGGGGACGACGCCAAGATGAATACCAGCAAACCGTCACAAAAGAGAAGGTGAGACATCTCGACAAGTGCTTTGCCTCTTATAGAGACGTTTGTGATGTTAACATTGATGGGGGCGAATTCTCGCGAGGTAGGAAGAGCGTGAAGAAGAGAGTGGTGTCGGTTCCAATTGCGAGCGATGCCGAGGGATCGAAGAGCAAAGGGGAGGCCTATCCGCCATCCGATTCGTGGGCGTGGAGGAAGTACGGCCAAAAGCCCATCAAGGGCTCACCTTATCCAAGGTACATGATCTATCCCTCATATAGCGTCAATTACTCTTAAGATAGTTGCGCTCGAGTCCCTCTTTTACGTACAACAAGAATCCTCTGCAATTCGCAATTACGAACCGCTGATGAAGAGATCGTGTTAGCGAATCGACGAAGCAAAGACGACGTCGCGGAAACCGCTTTAGCCGCCGGCCAAGGGGGGTAGTTGCCTCGGTGACAATGTGAATAGTTGGTGAGAGCTGGTTGGTTCGTCGGGCATAGTATAATACGCTGAGAGAGAGAGAGGGACATAGGCTGGGGTTTGGAAATACAGCTTAATTAATTGCACGTTGATTCAATAGTCGCAGGACGGCTGATTCGAAAATGAACCTTAATGTTTGTCACGCGCCATCGGCATTTGGGATGAACATGCTCCTTGGAAGCTGGCCTGGACTATAAAGCATTTAAAATGTAGGAATTTTTTTATTTATAAAGGTCTAATCCTTGGGGATTTCTATTAGGGTCGTTGTTAAATAAAAATAAATGTACAATCTTAAGGGGCTGCTCAGTTTATCCATGAAAAATCTCTCAGTACCTTACGACTAGATTCAAATGTCAGTTAGAGTTAAAGATTGAGTAAATGGCCAATAAATATAACTGTTTGCAGTTTAGTTGCGTAGAAGTAGAATCTAGAAAAGCACATACAAAATCATTGGGAGGAATGATAGCTTGTTATGACATTAGAGTTCAAACCAAAAATTTCGACTTTAATACTCTTTGTTAATTCATGTGCATTCCCTTGCTTTGCCCCCTTTGTTATGCTTATTTTACGTATAAAAGCCCGGGTCTGCACAAGGGATTGACAAAAAAGATCTACATGGATCATGAATATTTTTAATCAACGAAAGCATCCAGGCTAATAGTAATGCACATGACAAAATCAGTACCGATTGCTAACATACTTCTTTTGATCTAATTACCTTAGTGTCTTTATTCGTGAGATTTGAAGAGATATCTCGGTGATGTTCCGGTTAAAATGTGATTTCTTATGAAGATAAATAATGTAGTTATCCTACATAGCACTTGTATATATTGTTTTGTGCACCACCAAAACGAGTCTACTGAGCGGCACGACACTGATCTACATTGCAAGGGGTGGGTGGAGAAAGTCAGCTGTGGCCAGGCGCTACTGCAAGAGGCGCGTGAGTGTCACGCTCGGACTGGCGAGCGGTGGATTGAGTTTGATTGCTATTACATCATTGAAAATAAAAAAAAATCCAATGTTTAGTATAGAATAATCATAAATAAAATTTTAAGGTATTTGTTTTGCAATGGGATTGGACAGGGGATATTACCGATGCAGTAGTTCCAAGGGCTGCCCTGCCAGAAAGCAAGTGGAGCGCAGCCGCGTGGACCCCACCACCCTCCTCGTCACCTACTCCTCCGACCACAACCACCCCCTCCCCTCCTCCTCCTCCTCCTCCAAGAACCACCACCTCCGCGCCCCCGCCGTCAGCGACTCCTCCGCCTCTGCCTCCGCCGCCGACGCCGACGATCCCATCCCCGCCATGTTCGAGCCGGACGAGCTCTCGGGCTTCATCGGCGCCGCCCCTCTGCTCGACCCCGAGTTCGACTGGCTCGCCGACGTGGCTTCGACGTCGTCGTTCTTGCAGAGGCCGGTTTACGAGGGAGGCGCGGACGCGGCCCCTGTACATAGGATGAGGGACGAGGAGGACGGCGAGGATCCTCTGTTCGCCGACTTGGGGGAGTTGCCGGAGTGCTCCTCAGTTTTCCGGCGAACCAAGTCGGTCGAGCCGGAGGGAGAGAACCGGAGGCGCGTTCTGAGCGCGGTGCCCTGCGTCGGCAATGTAGTATAGCGCAGGTTTTGGTCATCCAATCAAGCGGGTCTGTATCAATCGACTCGGGCGTGGGTCATGCGCCACAAGAGACGACACGACGTCGCGCGCACGCCCCAACGAATCTGGTGTTGCGGTGTCGTTTCATCCCATCGGGTCGTCGCAACATTTGTAAACAGTAATGAGCGTTACGCCATTTGAGGAGACGATGACAAATGAGAATGCTTTCGTCTTACCCTAGTACAGGCAACCGACAGTATTTATGTTATCTAAGTACAATTCTGGATTTTGCTGTGACTGGCAAGACAACTAGTTCATAGTTTTTGCACTTGCATTGCAACATTCTCGAAAGGAAATTGCTTACAATTGTTAATTTGATTTCACCTTCAGAGTACCATCATTTCAATTCGACCTAGTTATCGAATTCAGCTGGGTTGACTAGAGCAGCATCCAATCCTCTTCAAAACAGACCCATCTTCTTTTGACATTGATCGTTTGTCCCCGACTCGGAACAGAAGAAACACTCGGGTTGTCGCTCCCTTCGACTGCTTTCTTGCTTACAATCCGATAAATCTGAGGTAAGGACCTCGGCCTGACTCATTCTCGGTGAGCGACTTTTCATCCTCTAGTGGGACTGCCACGAGGTGGTGGAGATCAGACTTGTTGCCAATGAGCATGACCACGGTGTTGGGGTCGGATTGGTCCCTCAACTCCCTCCACCACCTTCCGACGCTCTCAAAAGTCGCACGCCTGGTGACAGTCATAGGCAAGTAAAGCGCCAACAGCTCCTCAATAGTAAGCACTAGTAATGGCACGGCATCTGAGAAGTGGAACAATTGATCGTCATTGCATCTGGGATCATGGTACGTGAAGATGGTATTGTGCAATCATAAGATGTTAATTGAGGAGTTCAGTAGATTGCCTTTCATTTTTACTTATTTATTGCTGGAGAAGCATATAAATCTGGAGAATAATCATCGCATGTGCTATCACTTTTAGTCAGATCCTCATTGCTTCAATAAGACGTGCAGCAAGTAAAATCAGACATCATAATTCTCTTATAGGTACCTTTGATGCAAGGTTGAACCAAGTTCGGGTTTTAATCTGCCGATTAAGCTCTTGCACACTTCTCACACTAACTAAATTCTCGAGGTCATGAACTAAATCGGAAGTCATGTGCTATGGTTAAGATATATGAAGCGATTAACCCCCCGTGATTAAAAGACAAAACTTAGAGCACACATCAGACATCATTGATACTAGTAAGAATCTTCCTTCCATCATTCACACTAAACTTCAATGCACATGCTTTCATCAGTCCATTCAAGGAAGATGATTGAATTCGCGTGCTGCGTCTATCCCCCAACGACCAAGCAAACAGGTATACAGGATTATTTAGTGTTGGTGCCAAGTGACAATTTATTTGAAAAACGGACTGCAACTTCATGTGTCAGAAAAATCACAACCAGCCCTGTCCATCTTCTAAAGACCAAAGGCAATTTTTCTGTTGACCACTCAAGGCAACTTCCGACATGAGTACCACCGAGATAAGCCATCTCCAAAATTACTTATTGAAGCCAACTTCTTGCTGTCCACAGCTGACCGGTGTTAACTTGTAAGACTACTCAGAGGTCAGAATAGGTCAAAGCTCTCCAAGCTGACTCATTTTGCTTGAACATGAGTTTATTTCCCCGTTTGAAAATATCGTCATCACATGAGCCTCCAGCTTATTTTGCAAAATCAAATCAAGTCTTGAAACTAAACTTGCGACCAGATGTTTTCAGTTATATTTATAGTTGATTTCCACTGTCAAATTTCCAACTCTGAGAAGCCATAATGACAATAAAGCTTTCGTGGTAACATCACGTATGTCTAGTTAAAGTGACAAGCAATTTGCTGGACTTTCTTGTAAGAGTTTTTCTAATATGTGGGCTACATTAATTGATAGTGTAATTTACCTATATATGGGATTGGTCTAATAAGGTTAGATATAAATATTCTTAATTAGTCTAATATGGGACTGGCTTGTGT
>BCNH02000011.1:6119343-6144852 GCA_001662345.2 Metrosideros polymorpha var. glaberrima
AAAGATAACCTTACACGTGTATTCAGGAATAAACTTTCTAGGAGTCGGAAGACCACTGCTAACATTGCAACGTAATCTTACTTATCCGCTTGTTTGGAATTCTTGCCGTTGGACTTGTGTTCTACTAAGTACAACTAAGTTTAGGTCGCTGTAGGTGGACATGTGATGTCGCTATGCACCATGATTATCTTAGTAACATGCTTGCACCATGATTGAATATCGCAGTAACATGCTTTTTCGTAACAAGGACACACAATTAACGTTTGGGGTTTGTCTATTTTCGTTCTTATTCAATGCATTTTGAACTCTCTGTTTGAATTGCTCAATTGACTACACACAATTGAATGCATACGTACATGCACATCTAGATACACACGCAGAGAGAGATAGAGTGGATGTTGGTCAAATTTATAAATAAATAAAAAGTAGAGAAGCGTTAATTCACATACTAATAACTATATATTCACTACAATGCGAAAAATATACCTTTTTAAAATCATTTAATTAAGTAGGTTCGATCATATAAGTCTAGTTACGTCTCATTGAATTCGCTCGTTTATCATATCGTCTGTTTTTTTAATTGTGCAGGACAACAAGCCCAATATGACGAGCTTTTCACAATAACTCGGCTCTATTAGTTCCAACCCGGTACAAGTTGAGTTTTACGCTGATTTTAATTGGCTGATATTATATTTTGATTAACTTTGGGTTTGCATGCATTGGCTTAAAGCTTGAGATCACGAACATCACTATACATCATACATCATTTTTTTCTCTTTTTTCTCCTTTATTATATGAAAATGACTATCATAGTTACGTGCGTTTCTTTTGTTAAGAGAACCAAAATGCACACAAGAAAAAGAGAGTTAAAATCGTGATGTCAAATAATTTTGCTACATATCTATTCAAATCATTCTAGCATCTTAGATGTCCATGCGGAAGGAGGACATACGTATTAAGATAAATAAATACCATTATCAACTTCTTCAATAGATTGGTGATGATAAAATACAAATGATATATTCTTTTCTATTTCATTTTTTTTTTTGGTAATTTCTTTCTTCAGTCGAAATGATATGAAGTTGGAGTTCAATGTGGCCAAGAAATAGGAAGTGAAAGGCTCCGTTTGTTTCATGAAAAATCAATAATTTAGATTTTTTTTAAAATTTATCGCTTGTATCATTTGAAATAATTAATCGATGGAAAATATTTTCATAATCAACAACAATTTATGTCTAAATATTTTCGTGAATGGTGAAAAAAAAATTCATTCATTCATTTTTATAAGTAATACAAGCAATTATTTTCAGAAAAATATTTTTCAAATCATTCATTTTCCGTGAAACAAACGGAGCTAGTAGAGGGTGGAGAGAAATCATATGACACTTTTCTCCCACAGCAAATATTGTCTCCAACGTTGACCATGAGGGCAAATCATGGAATGTGATATTGAGAATGGGACAGCTTCGATCATCCCAAGTGTGGGTTTCAAACTTTAAAGTTTACTTTATATATATAATATGGATAAATAGATACATAGATATAGATCATCGCATATCTTTATAATCATTTTTTGGTATATGCATGCTCCCACAGCCCTATGATCAACCGTTGGTCGAATGATCATATTCGCCACTCCATCATTTAATTTTCACCTTGGGGCAGGTCTAACAGTTGGCATGCGAAGAAATAATGTGTCCATCTCTTTATTAGGATTATGTTATAAGTGGAGTTACATCTACACTGTTTATGTAGCCTTGTTTATAGTAGATTCAATCTAGGCCCAAGTACCACGGGCTCGTTCTACACGAGCCCAGAGCCAGAAGTATTTTTGGAGGGCTTGGACAAAGGTCCAAACCGATCCGGTTGGACCCAAGGTAAGCCCGCATAGTTGATTTTTTCATGGGAGGGCCTGGCAATATTTTAGGCCCGATTTGGGGCCTGGCCCGGCCGGCCCCAGCCCCTATTCCTCTTGTTCATAGTGTCTCCCACCACCAAACACAAAGTCCACGTCCTTTTCCCTTAATTAGACCACAAGTCTTTAATCTCTCCTCACTCCGAGACTCTTTCCAAACCACTTCCCCTGATTCTATTTCGTTTCTATTGTTATATAATGTAATGAATCCTCCCTACCAACGTTTTTGTAGGAGATCTCAATCACTTTTTTCTTTCCAAGATATGTTTCTTTATCTATTTAACAAATATCGTATAAATGACCAAATATGCAAGTAAACAAATTCTATTTACACTTCGACATGTTTCGTTATTGAATTTTAAATCTTCTCTCACTCTTCCTTCCCGGAAACCTTTTTAAGAAAGTTAAACTCTTGATTCATTTGTCTCTTTTCACATATACATATGTAACTTCTCTGTAGTGTATATTTTCTTCAACAATTCCTTTCCCACTATTTAGTAGTTAATGATTCAAATTTATTATAATGCGATAGTTCTACTTAAATTCTTTTGTATCAACTCCTTGCATGCAGGTAACTCGCGTGGTTATTTCCTGGCGTAAAAAACGAGAGATGACGCAATATAGGCCTCAAATGCATATCAAATACACATTCTTTATGTTTATTTCAATAAATCAATACGCAGTACATCTCATTGTAAATTCATTTTCAGTCCAACCACAAAAAAAGAAAGAGAATCTTTATATATCGTATTACACACCATTCATTCTTCAGTAATAACCAAACACAAGAATTACAATTCTAATTTCTCTCCATTTCATCTCATTCTCAAGTTGTTTCGAGCTTCAAGTGTTTAGTAATTAAATTAAAATCATAAAAATCCATGCAATTCGCATAGCCCTGAATCGAATCAGTTCTAGGTCGGGTTAAAGACGAATCGGTATATGGATCAGCCCAAATGGCGGATGTATCCCCTTCCATCAACTACAAATTTAAGGTTACTCGGAAATTCCGAGTTGGTTGAAGCATTCTTGTTGGAAACGGACACGAAATCTTAGACTGGATTGAACAAAGCTCACACTCTGCAAACTTGCAATAGAAGGCCATGTCCATCTAAGATGGTTCTCTGGAGATAAGACAAATAAGGTATGTGTGTCTGTCACAGACAAGATATCGCCAAGTCATCAATCCAAAGAAAGAAAACCTAATGTACCTTAGAACATGTAGATTCGTACGTGGACTTGATCTCTACCATTAGATTTGTTTGATGTGAATTGATATCCATTACCGTTAGATCAAATTAATCTCTACCGTTGGATTGATTAGATGAGAAATTATCCTCCACCGTCAGATAAAAAAGATGGATGGTTGTAAAGAGATGGAATCGTGTATAAATAGGGTGCCCTCCTCCTTATTTGTATCATCTAAGCATTTGAGCAATGCAAGCATATTTTTTTTAAATTTCTCTCTCTAAATACTTTTACTATATAGAATTGCCTTCCTTGACCGTAAGAAAGAGTTCTGAAGTGTAAGAGTAAGTGTGAGAGCAAGCAAGCCTTAGTTAGGCCAAGCAAATTCTTTTGACGCATTATTCTTCAATTCACTTTCATAAAATATGCCAACAAAATAGATTTGCACTTCAAAGCATATATTAAATAATGGCGTGTGTTCCCAAAATAACACGCTAAAGTTAAGAAAAAGCAGTGTGGTGCAGTTGGATGTTAGAGATGACCACATACTTAGGGTTGTTTATGGGTTAGGTTGGGCCGGTTTTCCATAATACCCGAACAGAAATAGAATTGTGCTTGACCCGAACTAAACTGATACCCAAACCGCATATCTCCCAAGTCGTCGAGTTGGGTCGAACCGAGCACTTGTTCAATTATCTTTGCTTGGTAAAGTTGCAATAGGAGGGCACGCCATCTAAGACGTTCTCTTGAGAGAAGACAAATATATTATGAGCAAATTGCAAAAAAGAAGTTTATCAAGAAGAAATAAGAAAGGCTTACTTGTAAATCCCAGCAAATCTTGGCGGCTGTCTCCACTGAATCAAATTCTATATGCCCGAACCCGCTAAAACTTGCTTTCCATTGCACACTTCTCTATCTGTCCAGATAACAACAATATCTTGATTAATAGTTGTGGATCACAAATCACAACATTACTCTTGTAGCCCAGAAGATTACCCTGACACTAAGAATTTTTCCCTCCTCCATTAGCTCGCTAAAGTGGCTTCTCAAAGCCTCATCAGATGTTTCGTACTTAATATTCTTCACAACAAAAGATCTTGACTGTAAAATCAAAGGCAAAAACATAAGTATAGTCCCCTAAAAGAAAAGCAGCAATTATCCCAAACTTGTTTTCTGGCATGCATAATATTGCAGAGAAATGAATGCTATTATGTCATAAGAGCAGCTTTAAGAAGCAAGGGGAATTTGGAAAAAGTATATGCAAAATTGCTGTATCAACCATTTTGTTGGGTGTGAAGCCAAAAATAATATTAAGGGCTTTTTTGTCCTTTTCTCTTTTTTTTTTAGCTTTTAGGTTAAAAGTTGCTCCTTTTATATAATATATTTAGAAGTGCAGAAAAGAGTCCAAAATATTAGCATAGAAAAGAGTCTGCAATATTAGCGCAGAAAGAAAAACTCTCTTATAAGTTGCCTCTTATATATAAGCTATTTAGGTTAACACAGAAGTTAATGCAAAGAGAGAGAGAAAATAGAGAGAAAAGAAAAAGAGATGCCATAACGAATTGGTGAGTGTTTTCAATCTCTTTTGCCCTGATCTTAAGAGAAGATCGTGATTGTATTTCTACTTTTTTCAAAATCTAGTAGATTTGCAGAGTGTCTTTGCGCAGAGATGTAGCCCAAGTTTGGATGAACTTCGATAACAATTCTCCGATGTGTTCATCTGATTTTGATATTTTATTATTATATTCCGCAAATGCAAATTGTTTGCTTCGATTATTTTTCTAGAATCGGGGCGCGATTCCTAACACATTTCATACAAGCAAATACGCTGTTCAAGTTAGAAAGCTAAGAAAAGTTCCAATTTTCGAATGTTTAACACATTAAGACTCACAAGATCAAGATATGATTTGCATCTAAATGCAAGTAAAGAAGAGCTTTAATTTAGTGTGAGACGCAACGAACAAACCGATACCTGATATTGCACAAGCAATTTTAAGATCCAAATATATTGAAAAAATGCATTAATATAATATAATGGAAAGATGGGAATACTCGCAAGGAAAATATAGCCCTATCCTCATACCAAGGCCAATCTAGCTCACTATTATTCTTTGCATTTGTGACCTTATAATTCATCTTACCAGTACGACAATTGACACCAGCACAGTTAAAATAGAATCGACCAATTCAAGCAAGTTAAGTAAAACAAATTCAAATATTTCAAAAGTGGCATTTGAGATTCTTGAATACATGCAGCATAGTAATTTAAAAATTGCATCAATAGCATTATATTTAACAGTATAGATTGAGGAAATGCCTCAACTTCTAACAATTTCATGTGTCAACAAGAGCATTTGAACAGAGATGCCCTCAACCGCGTGGAATTCTGTTATAATATAGTAGTTTCTTTTCCTTAAAAGAAGGCGAGACAACTACAAGTACTTATACTTCTTTATGAACACTTAACTAACAAGTGAATATGCATATATCGTTCCGCTTTCTCTTTTCATGCTACTGCTTTTGAGAACTGTATAAAAAGGAAGATGTAATTTCCGGCAAAATTGCTTGCTCGAACACATGCACCCACATATGCACGCATAAAACAAAGACCTGACGGAAAATACGTTCAATGCTATTATCTATCACCACCTTAAATTAAAATTTCACTAGCAACAAGAAACTGAAGAATTTCACCGCCATGTAGCCCCACAATTTAGCTCAAAAAGGCCTTAGAGGTAAGAAAAAGTATAACTCGCATCTTTACCTCAACTAAATCGAGTTGCGAAAACTCGCACAATCCTAAAAAGTGTCTCGAATTTTAGGAATGCGGCCAATTTCAATGCATCATCTAGTGAGGTTGCAATCAGTTAAAATGAAAGCGCAACGAAAAATAGAAGATACCAAAGTAAAAACACAAATAGTCAAGGGACTTACTCTTACAGCGTTCAAAGAGCGAGGAAGCTTGTTCCAGTTACGCGGGGTCATAATTGTCACACCCCAGCCCTCGAGCGCGCGACCATCCCGATGTTTCTCTTCTCTTGGGTCATTAGAAATGCGACGTCCCAGGACGCGTCGTCGACCCATTCATTTTATCTTTTGATTTACGCATGCGAAAGCGAAAACAAACACCCGACAGCAGGGATAGCAGGAAAAACAGCCAAACCAAAACACATTTTATTAATAAATTAGTTAACCCTAGGAAGTGTATAATTACAAGCCCTCACATCGAGGCTCGAGTTAACCTATCTCCTCTACGCAAAGGCACCTTCAACTGCACCCGACGACTTTCCAGCTTAAGGTCCTGAAAAACGGTTAACAACAACGAGTGAGATAAAATCTCAGTAAGTCAACCGCCTAAGCCTCGTGTAAGATACCAATTCACCTAGAGCATCCCTAAGCATGCCATCTAATGCAGGTTTGAGCAACTCACTCGCCGATCAACCAACAAATCACAGGCGTTCTTACTCGCCTTAATACATGCACATGCCATGCATGTTATCAGTTATAATCGCATACTAAAACGAAGCAACAGCCATGGCAGGTAATCACATACAATCTCATTTCTTCTTTTTGTTTAATCACTGCACTCATAAAACGTGCTCATGCCGTAACTCGTCGTCACAACCCGCGTAAGGTTCACGCCTCAGGTGTGCGACGTCGCCACAACCCGCGTAAGGTTCACGCCTCAGGTGTGCGACAGTTGGCCTCGTCAGGCTCAACTATACCTCACGTCAACACGCATTAGGGTAGCCCGCGTAAAGTTCACGCCTCAGGCTCAATTTTTAACCCCGCGTAAACACGCCTCAGGGTAATAATTCTTAACCCCGCGTAAACACGCCTCAGGGTAATAATTCTTAACCACACGTAAACACGCCTCAGGGTAGGTTTCATCAAACTATCATGGAAATGCCACATTTTCTGCACTCATGCCATGATCATGCTCACACATCAAATATTGTCATTTTCACAATAAAATTCGCACGTGATCACACCGACGTGCTTTTTATGCCAAACTTTGCATGCCTCACTTTTCAAGCCTAACAGATTATTTGATCACATAAAATTTAGCATTCAGGCATATCACCATATCAATTACCAATACCGCAATAAAAATGAATTATTTTCTACCAAAATCTTTTTAGGCACATGGAAGGTAAATTCTACGGCCAATCTCATTATAAACGTGCCCAGCATAATCAGCATAAAATTCTAAGCATTAACTCAACTCGGGTTAATTAACCCAACCAGGGTTAATTAACCTAATCAAGATTAGTTTAACCTAACCAATGTTAACTATCTTAACCAAGATTAACTTAACCTAACTATAGTTTAGTCAAATTAACCATAGTTAAGAGTAATTGCATCTTAACTAACCCTAAGTGCAATTAGTAGCCTAATTAAGGATTAGGGGGTAAACTCACCGTTTAACGGCGAGACTACCACGGCGAGGACGGCGAGGACGGCGTGAAGACGGTGATGGTGGTGGCTTGGCTACGGCGCGTAGATGGAAAATGGGTCTTGACGGCGGCTCGACTCAGTTTGGCACGACGCGGTTACACGGCGATGTACGGTGGCAACGGCACTCCGAACGGCCTCAAGAGCGCGGCTTGAGCTTGGCAAAGGTGTAGTATGGCTTGGGGGTTTCGGCGGCAAGATTTGAGAGCCAAAACAAGAAGGAAAAGTAGAGAAAATAGAGAGGAGAGAGAGAGCTCCGAATTTTGAGAGGAAATGAGAGGGAGAGAGAGTGAGAGTTGTCTTACAAATCTTATCCAACTTGCATTATTGCACTCAAATAATGCAACTTATTCTCTTGAATTCAAGACAACTTTCAAGCCAAAATTATTGGACAAGAAAGAAAGGGACAAGGAGAGAGAGAGAGTGGTCTTGCACTTCATTAAACCAAGGTTGCAATAATGCAACTTTTTCCCCAAAATATCTCATTTGTTGTCTTGATTTTCAAGACCACTTTCAATCCAATTAATTGAGACAATGATGGAAAGCAATGGAGAGAGGAAGAGGGTGATAGGTTCGGCCAAGGGGGGTGCATGAAGAAAAACAAGACCAAGCCTTAATTAGCTTTGTCTTGCTTCATTTAAATGCAATCTTCCAAAAACTTCACTTTCAAGAAGGGTAAAAGGGTAATTTCCACCCTTGACACTATTCGTACGGGCCGACACTATTCATGTGGGCCTTGTACTATTCACGTGGGTTTGGCTCGAATTTTTATGGGCCCAACGGGCTTAAGATTCAATGAGTTCTTCATTTTGGGCCAAAACGGGCCAATGAGGGCAAAATGGTAATTTTCCAATTTGGCACTATTTATTCGGCACTATTCACGGCCCGCACTACTCAAGTGGGCTTGACACTGCTCACATGGGCTCATGTTTGAATTTGACGGCCCAATGGGCTAAAAACCCAATAGGTTCTTAAAATGGGCCAAAAATGGGCTTTGGGGGTAAAATGGTAATTTTTCATTATGGGCTCTCTTGAAATCTGAAAATAAAAGAAATTAGGCCCGTCGGTTCGTGCCTAGCCCAAAACGTCTCTTCTGCGAAGAATTAGGGTTTTTCTGCAAAAGTTGAAGTCGTTTCTGTTGACCTAAAACGACGACGTCTGAAACGCACCAATTCCTTTAAATATAAATTTTGGCGCTTTGGTTTCACCACTCGCGCCTTGCCCAAGTGGTATCCGGGAATGAAACAAACGGTCCGATCCTGGGTTCGAAACTTGGAGGCGGCGACTTCGGTTGCTCCGGTTGCCCCTCCTCCTTTACTCGCGCGCCATGTTCATTAAATAAAACTTTTGGCGCTTCTGTCTCACCATTCGAACTTCAGTCGAGTGGTAAGAGACGGCATAGTCCGAAGTCCCGAGTTTGAAACTCACAGACGACGGCTTTGGTTGATTCACCTTCGTTAATTGTGTGCCGTATACTTTAAATAAAACCTTTAGTATTGTTATCCCAATAGTCATGCCTTAGCCGAGTGGCAGGCGTACGAGACGCGCACGAGACAGGGGAGGTCCGCGGTTCGAAACTCGTGAGCGACGGCCTCGCCTTCTGTTTTCCCCGCCCTTTTCCTTTTCTCTCTTTTCTTTCCCCTTTTTCTTCTTTTCTTTTCTTTCTTTTATTTTTGCACAAATATAACTAAAAATCCGATCATCCCTGTTTCCAATTGAATTTCGACAATCATCCTTTGATTAATCCAAACAGTCAAAATTCGGGATATCACAGCCCAATACTTGGTTGTTAATCCTTTAAGGTCCAATACTTTTCATCGGACTATAATTCATGGCTCAAGTCCATCAAATGTTATGGAGTAACATCTCCAAATGTTATTCTCTACGCCTTAAACTGGTAAGCCAGAAATCAAGATGTTACAATAATGGAGTGGAAATCGAGAACTCACTGACAATGGATTCGATCTGCCAATGCTTCAATCGGAGTTGATACTGAGAGAATTCAGTTAATCAGTTTACTCTCATTTTCTAAAAGTTCACAATGTATCTTATTTGTAGTACTACTGCATATATGTTAGTTTTGGTGATTAAACCTTGCATACACTATACACAACGTTTTGGAGTCTCAACGGAGACCATGCTAGAGTTGATCGGTTCCCGGTCCAATCCGGTGCTACTTAGGAACTAGGGACCGGACCAGAAGGACCAGTTCCCAAGTTCTGGAACCAAGGATCGAGGCGTTTGATCCTGGGACTATACAAGTTGGGTTCGGTTTCGGGTATCAGGCGGTCCAATAAAACTGATTGATTTACAAATAATTCTCAGAGCATTTATAAGCTGACATTTTCATTTACTTATCAAGATAAAGAAACAGACGATCCGGTTGAGCTTTCAGAAGGCAGAGAGCAACAAGTAATTGCAATCAAAGTGCCAAACAACACTCGATTGAACCAAATGTGACCATAGAAATTGGAGCGGAAAACAAACATCTAAACCCATTTAGAACCGAAAATGAGATTTGGAAACTCGTCGGAAACAATCACCTAACACACTGATTCCCACAAAAAAAAAAAAAGAACAAAAAAAGACAAACAAGGAGCGAAGTCTGTCTAGTGTTGCCGGATACCCTTTTCATATTCACGTTTACTATTCACAAAAATTGTCATACTCACCCAATGACCGAAGTCTAGTGTTGGACTACACCAAAAAGCTCCCAGCACTATTTCAACATAAAAGAAGGTATCTCCAAAACTTTGAAAGGAACAGAAATCCAACATACGTCAAATACCAAAAAGTTTTATGAGTAAATTTAAGACTTCCAACACGTGCATTAAATTCTCCTGAGATTTTACAAGAGTTCCTAGTGCGACCATTCCTTGTATTCTCATGAGTCATGGTAGTTCCGGTCTACTCTCCAACAGCTTCAACTTTCTAGTGATAATCATGTGACTCGGGGGACAAAAATCTAGAATCATGGGTGTTTCACAATCAAGGTGGAATAATCCCGTGTGTGTATAATACAAGTAGTGATTCCACCTTATGTGACAGCTTCAGCTCATTCGGCCCAGAAAATTGCAATCCATGCGCACATTGCCCGGGTCCATTAACCCAGATCTTAGTGACCGAACCATTCAAAGTCCACCAATTGATCAGCCCATGCTTTAATTTCACTTCAAGGCGAATGGTCCTGGACCTCGTAAAGCATATCAAAATTGAGGTATATATTCCTTTCCTTATCGTCTTAAATTGTTTCTTGTACAAATCAGAACTATAATTTTTCCTAGACCAGAATCATGAGATTTCTTTCTTTTGCACATTAAATTAAATATTTGTTCCACATCTTTGCTTATTGCTACAAAATATCACAATTTGTTTCCAATCTTCTTGTTTAGTGTTGATTAGCTCAGTCATTTGCAAATTCTGATTTAACATGAATATGGTCTTTCTTTAGATTCTGAATATTAATCTTAGTTTAACAATGTTTAGGTTATTTAAGAAATTAATTTGAGTTAAACCTCGTTTACTGCTAGAGAATAGAAAGTTAAGGACATGGGTGTGATTTTCTTCCATCCTTTCACATCCTAGAGAATAGAAACATCAACTCTTGATAAGTAGAGCTCTTTAATTTAAGTTGCCACATAGAGAAAATTGTCCAAAAAATCCTTAACTTATTGTATAGTGGTCTTTTTAATCATAAACTATTCAATTTGGCCAATTTAGTTATAATCCCTTTTGACGATTTCCCAATATAGTTATTCCGGTCAATTTTAGTCTGAATCGCTAATGTGGCGATCCAGTCAGTGCTGACTATCTACGTGGCATGTTTGGCGCTAACATTGATGATTTTTATTTAAATTTTTAAATTTTCTCGAATTTTTTTTTTTTTCTTTAACTTGTTTTTCCAAAAAAAAAAAAAAGAGAAGGGGATATACATGGTTGGCGGCTGACTGATTGCTAGCCACAAGAGAGGGTCGCGATGCCATCGCTGGCCACTAGGCTCAAAGGCAAGGGCTGTGAAGCCCTCACTGACCACTGGGCCCACAAGCAGGCACCATGAAGCCCTTACCAAAGGTTCTCTCATAGATCTGATGAGGGGACCCCCATCGGCCATTCCAGAAAGATGAACCGTAGAAAATAATAAAATAATTTAAAATTTTAGAAAATAAAGAATTACAAAAATAGTTCACGTCAGTATAGGCCATACCACATAGGATGAACAGTGTTTAGTCTACATTAGCGATTTCTAGCCAAAATTGGTCAGAATGATTATATTGAAAATTTGTCAAAAAGTTTATGACTAAATTGGCCAAATTTTAAAGTTTTTAACTGAATTAACTGTCATACAATATATCTAGGATATTTTGGGTAATTTTCCCCAATTAAGTGCGACCCCAATAATGAGTCTTATTGAGACAAAAACAAGCATAATTGCTTGGATTGCGAGATCTCCTTTGCTTCTGGGATCTGCCAATTCAAAATTGACGGAAATGGGTTGCAAATTCACCACAGGCATCAAGATGATGAAATTGTTGTATGGTTCGCATCTTTCTTCCTTTAACCCCTATCGTGGAAACTTTGATCATGCACGTGCCCGTCATTTGAAGTAAGCATTTCGTGTGAATAGAACTGTAACACGATTTTCTCATAGACTTCTGCTTTCTTCGGGCGACTTAAGACAATTGCGATACATATCCTCCATGTCTAGTTCTTTTATTATGTTTCTTGATATTGCCCTCTCAAAATCTCCATTTTTGAGTGTCTTTAGAACTCGTAACCTGCAACTTCAGCCATATCAATGCTAATGCCATGAAGGAAAATTGAAAAGTGAGCAGTAGTCGGTATAAAAAGCAATGTTTGCATATAGAAATACGAGTCATGAAGCAACTTGGTTGTTCACTTTGTAAATTCATGAAAGTTAAAAGAGATCTCTTAAAACATTTTGCTTTTGCATTCTTGAAACGATTTGCTTTTGAAACTTTAGGGGAGAAGAACCAGGCACATGTACTTTCACTTGGAATAATATATGGGATATGATAACGATATAGATCCAAACATGTTTCTTTCGCATTTTTGTCAATAAAAGTTATGCTGAGCATCGGGAGGCCAGGGTGGCATTGGCCGCTGCCTGCTCCCTTAGCTTCGTCCCCAACGTGTGCACGTCCATTATAGGCCACAAACAACAAAATAGTTCATCGGTACCCAAATTATATATGAGGAACACTCATTTAAAAGAGTAGAGGGTCATTGACAACTACTTGACATCTAAATAATTTTCTTCTTCTTAATAACGAGAAAGTCTATTGTGATGAAATGCTCCAACTAGTTTCATTGACCAAGGCAAATCAAAAGTAGGACCGTGAATCGAATATTAAAATGTTTGTATTTGGTCCTCGATAATACATGTTGAAGGGTTTGGATCATTGACCAAGGCGAATCAAAAGGCTTGGTACTTGTTCGTGACAATTCGCCTATCTCATCACGTGGTTTAATGGGATTCCAAGATCCAATGTTACCTCGCTGTGCCACAAGTCATTACGCTCAACTCTTGTCGAGCTTGATTTGAATTGTAGCGAAACATAAGACACAATAAAAGGGATAGAGAGTCTCCATTTTTGTCATGTTGGTCGATTAAGTTTGTTCTTTTTGCTCACTCCATTTTGATTATAATGTTCATATGTTAGCAAAGTAAAAACATTAAAAAAATAAAATCATCGCGAAAAAATGACATTTGCACCTCACCACCATTAATTTCTTTTCCCTTAAAGAAGGCTACTTTAGACTCAGAAAATCAAAGGAATTTCGGAATTACAGTGAGGAAAAGGTCTCTTAGCATTAACATTTGAAACGCCACTTCGGTTATAGGGTGGAAACTTGAAATTCAACCCAACATTTAAAAAAGAGACATCTCGACGGTTATTTGGACACTCCGCTGTTCAGACTAGAATCACACGTTCGACTCTTCAACCTTGCCCTCCAATACAGATGGCGAGAGATCCACCTCCAGGTTTTGGGCCAACCCATTTAAGCCTGAATTGAACACCTTAATCATATCATAACTCTCATTGCAATCCACACCGTTTCAACCCACGTCCCACTTAGCGCAATGCAACGCCCACTGTACCCTCCTCTCCTCGGCCCGTAGACCTCCCTAAGGTTCCTACACTTGTTGACCGTATCCCGCTTACAAGGTCTCCCCTTTCCGGGCCGAGAGGGTCCCGGAGCTTCCACGAGCCGTCCAATCCTGGGGACACCACAGACGCCAGCATGGCATCTTCGGAGCCCTTCAGGGCCCGGACAACAAGCGACCAGTGGGCCCACGGGAAGTGCAGACCCACGTAGAGGTGGAGGCCCCGGGCATCGGGCCGGAGGGGCCAGCGGGGCCAGTGAGGCAGAAGCAGGAGGCCAGCAGGCGTAGTGGTAGTGGCCAGGGCATTCAAACTGGGCGATCTGGGATATCATGAGCGGCAGTCCAGACGGAGGAGACGAGGAGGCCTGGAGAAGGAATTGGCCCGGCCCCAAAGGAGGGCGATCAAGACGGTGAGGAGAGAGGAGGGAGGGAGATGGACTGGTAGGATTGTGAGAGTTGTGAGGGTTGATGGACATTCTTGAGATTGTGGTTGTGGGGGCATGGGGGTTCATTGTGACTCGTGAGGATGGGCTTGGAGGATATGACAATGAACAGGAGGAGGAGGAGTACATGGCCTGGCCGTTATTTGATACTTCAGTTTCACTTGGAAGCGAGCATTAAGAAGGAAAGACGGTATGAGAGAGAGAGACAGCCAAAAAATTGGGAGGAAAAGATATTTTATGAGTCATGCTCACGTGATGTCATCGATCGATCATATTTGCCCGGATGATTTATGTGTATTTGGATGTAGTAACGAGAATGTCCGAGGTAAGCAATTCATGAGTTATTGAAGATCAACTAATAGATTAGAATTCCGTGGAACTTGGTTCATTCTTCTTGATAATTAGCTTGACTACTTAGGATCGAGCTTGAGTTAAAAAGTATTTCGATCGAGAAGTTGTTAAGCAGATAAATTTCTATATATTTGATTCTTATACGTATGTTCATGAATATACTACAAATAGAGATTAGTATAATTATATTAATCTTCTCTAAATTTCAATAGTAGATTTAGGACTTTTAACTAAAAAACATTGGCTAACACCTATTCGCCGTTGAACATATTGAAAATATAATCAAATCGAGTGTGATACCTCGGATGATTGAATCAAATCAAACTCAAACATTTAACTATTTTGATTCTTCTCAACTCCATTGCAATAGTAATTGCGAAATTTTGTTAGAGCCACTTACCATTGTTTATGAAGTCATTTCGGAATTATCATCTTTTCTAGTGACTTATTCAATTTCGTGGAAGTCGTCAACTTTTTTATGAAATTACTATTTTATTTGAATTTTATCCAAAAGAAATTACCAATGAATTGAAGTTGCTAGCTTCCATCGAGTCACTTAACAATATTTATTTAATCAATCCCGAACTACTAAGTTATTTTAATAATTTATCAAATCTTTTATACAATACAAGCTTCTAATAAATTATAAAAATAAAACAATTTAATAGCAAAAGAGTGAGTCAGAATCGATCACTTAAATATTAACAAGTGGCTCAAATAAGAGTTGTCCATGTAAAACAAGTTGATAGCTTCATTAGAAAAAAGTTGTTAAGTCACTTGATAATTCTAATACACGGATTTGTAATTTCAATTAAAAGTTTATCAGTTACTAAAAAAGTTGTAAACTTAAAAATAATAACCTAATCGACATTGATAATTGATTTAAATAAAAGTTATATAACATAAAATTAACAAAAGAAATAGTTGACAGTTCTAATATAAGAGAGCCAACAAAATTAATTAGAGAAGTGGTAATTTGAATTGGTCAAATAATGCTGGTAAATACCGTTAATTTTGTACAAGAGTTGATAACTTGAACACGCTAATAAATTACGCCAACAAGAATGACGATTAATTAAAACCGTTGATATTTTAATGTAAGAGTTGATAGCTTACTAACAAGATAACCCATAAGCCATTTACAATTTGTAGTTGAACGGAAAAGACCCATTCTTTTCCCATCAGAACATGTTACACTAAAATCTCTCATACGATTTACGGATAAGAGTAGGAACATGCATCTATTGTCACCAATCACCATGACTGTTTATTTACATAATAGTCCAATTAAGGGCCAAAATGAAAGTTAAATAACATATTGAACATATAAGCATTATGCATCGTTTTTTTTAGCAGAAAAAGAAAGGGCAGCTGAGGGCAGCTGACCAACTAAAACTAGAACCTAAAATCAACAACTGGGTCAATCATTAAATACCTAATAAACTTCATCTTTTTCCCCTCTGTAGTAAATCGCTTGAAGCGGTATTTCGATCATCAAAACTTTTGCAGTTTAAACTCTGCCTGCATTCAATCGGCAATTCTACTTAACTTCATTTCATCTTCATCCAAGATGGCCATGTGCTTCCTCTTCTTGGATAACTTGGCCATACTATACCCATTTTCATCGTTAAACTGGGCAGCGGTTCGAGCACGTAATTCTTCCAAGCTCTCGCCTTGCTTTGCTCTCTCTAGCACCTGCATATCACAATCACAGCTCCAGTTTAACTGCACGGAGGAATCTAACATATTTCAGAGTAATAAAAGATGACTTACCAGATGCCTTCCATATAAATGGGTGTTCGCCAGTGCTTGCAGTGCATTCCGTGCCTCCTGTTTCGTGACGTATTCCACAAATGCAAATCCTCGATGATTTCCAAATTTCCTAGGCAGCCTCAAATTTTTAATCTGTGAAATCACCTCATTGGTCAACCAAAATGCAAGAAAAAACTGTACCCTCCAACATATAAGCGGAATAAATTGAGCCAACAAGAATTCAATAACTTTTAAAAGAGCATCAGTCCATACTTTAGAAGATCCCATGAAAACTTGAATTTCATTAAACAAGATGATAATCGAATTTTGCTTATTGATGAGAAGATCCATAAATTACATTGACAACCATTACAGAGTTTTTCATGAACAATTATACTGAGTTTCCCCTTCAATTAATCCACCATAAAATGGAGGCAGTCATGCACAGTTGATAAATGATAACGAGAAAAGCAAATTACCTCTCCAAATGGGCTGAAGAGCTTTTCTAAGTCTTTCTTAGTTGCCTCAAAAGCAACGTTTTTCACAAGCAATTTGGTTGAACTTCTATCGTTTTCATCTTTATTTAGCACTGTTTCATCTTTCTTTACTTGGCAAAATTGCAAGGTCAGGGCATGCCCATCTAAGACAGTTCCCTGGAGATAACACAAGTAAAATATTAGCAAATTACAAGACAGAAAATTATCAAGGAGAAAAACGAAGAGGCTCACTTGTAAATCCTGGCGAATATTTGCTGCTGTCTCCATTGAATCAAATTCTATAAACCCATAACCCATTGACTTTCCATTTTTCTTGTGCTTATTTATCTGTACAGAAAACAACAATAACTTGATAAATAGTACAGGATAACAAATCATAACATTAATTCTTGTGGCCCACAAGACTACCTTGACAGTGCGAATGCTTCCCTCCTTCATTCGTTCACTAAAGTGGCTTTTCAAAGCCTCGTCAAAAGTTTTGAAGCTAAGATTCTTCACATAAAGAGACCGTGACTGTAAATCAAAGGCAAAAACATAAGTATACCCCTCAAAACAGCGGGAATCATCCCTAACTTGTTTATTGGCAAATCTGGCATGCATTAATACTGCAGAGTGATGCATACTATTATGTCAAAGGAAGAGAAGCTTTAAGTAAAAGCATAGGCAATCTGGAAAAATTATAAACAGAGTTGCTGCATCAACCATAGCATACAAGCAATTGCATTGTTCAAGTGAGCAAGCTAAGAAAAGTTCCAATAAATTTTCAAACATTCATCACATCAGACTCACAAGACCAAGGTATAATTTGCATTTAAATGCAAGTAAAGAAGAGTTTTACATTTTTGTGAGGCATTTTTGTGAGGCGCAATGGACAAACCAATACATGATATTGCAGAACCAATTTAAGATCTAAATCGATTGAAGAAAACATTATAAATAGTGTAAGGAAAAGACAGGAATACTTGCAAGTAAAATATAGCCCTATCCTCGGATTAAGGCCAATCTAGCTCACTATCACACTTCGCATTTGTGACATTTGTGACCTTATAATTCATCGTACTTGTACAACAGTTGATGCCAGCATTAAGGTAGAATCAATCAATCCAAGCAAGCTGAGTAGCACGAATTCAAATATTTCAAAAGTGGCACGTGAGATTCTTGAATACATCCAGGACAGTAACTTTAATATTTGCATCAATAGCATTAGCCATTTAACAATTCAGGATGAAAAAATGCCACAAACTCTTAACAATTTCATGTATCAACAAGTGCATCTGAACACACATGCTCTTCACTGTATCGAATTCTGTTCTAATATAGAAGGTTTTTCACCTTAAAGAACTTCATATAACTATATGTGCTTATACTTCTTTATGAACACCTAACTAACAAGTTAATATGCATATAGCGTAGTTCAACTTTCTCTTTTCTTGCTACTGCTTTTGAAAACTGCATAAAAAAGTACAATTAATTTCCGGCAGAATTGCTTACTTGGACACATGGGCTCACAATTACACACATAAACAAAGAGGGGATGGAAAATACATTAACACAGGTCAAAGCAGTAGCAGAACTCATGTAATCAGGTAACATACATCTCAAACAAGTATAAAAAAAAATCGCCTATTCAGAAGATAGAAAGTAGAAAGGCACGTAATGTCAGATCTGAAATAAAATGTAGACCTGAATTCTGTCGGGATCCACATCCAATAGTCCCTCCACATGTTGTTCCAGTAACACCCTTTTAACATCCTCTTCACCAACAATTGTTCTCTTGTTTCCATTGCTTTCAGTTGTTGGATTAAGAACATTTCCAGGAGCCCATTCTAAGTACAGTGGTGCATCTCTACATCATAGTTTAATTTTATTAAAAATTCTTACAGCAACTAAACGATGATACCATGAGAAAGAAAAGATCTCAAAAGATTAGGCATGCGGGTCATTAGACCATGTTATCATGTGAAAAATGACTCATCTGTCAAAAAACATAAACTGTCTCACTACCATGGCATCTCAAAACCTATAATAATTCATACTTTTCGCAAAAAAAATTGTATTCTTGGCATTACAGAAGGACACTTGCTCTTGCTCCATTCCATCTCAAGCGCCCTAAATTATCATATGATGCCTTACAAATCTCTTCTATTAGATTAAAAAACTATTTCTCCTAGCTAGTAACGTGCCATGGTGTAATCAGATAGGAGCCATCCAAATTGATGGGTGAGACTTCCCGATTTAAAGAATTTTCTGGCAAAAGGCCAGTTTGAGAGGAGTTCACACAGTCATGAGCAGCATATCTAATGAATTTATGCAAGATACAAACAGTAAGGTGTTGTCATGAAACAAAAAAGACTGGACATCACATACTTGTACCGCCTGTATGCTAGACCTTTAAAAGCGGCTTTAGCTTCAGAAGGATCGAGGAAAACAACCTGATGAATGTAACGATAATGAGGTTAAATAAAGCTAGTAGATTGAACTATTAGACTAGACTAAAATTACATTACAAGAAACACTCAAAAGAAAAGAGAATGAGAAAGGAAAGTTAAGGAGTCCCAATTGTAAAACTATCAAAGTTTCCTATTGCATTCTTCAAGCAAAAGGATATCTAGACAAGATAACTACTTCCCATGAATTTATTTGAAACCTTTGCAATAGCTTTGCGACTTGCAAAAAGCATGCTTCCCAGAAGAGCAACAGCTACCATGGAATGCTTCCAAATCCAACAGATATTGAACACCGCACATCATTACTATAAGGCGTGTCATAAACAAAGGCCAATTAACTGAGACAACACCAAGGCCTATGAAGATTAATGTGATCGTGCCATTCTATTTCAAAGAATCCAGGATCTTCAAGAAGTTGTCCTGACATATAGGAAAGATATTAACTATTTGAGCACAAAAGCTCTAAGCCTCTCCAATGTTTCCTATACCACATTATAACACACCAGCTATCAAGGGTATCCCCTAGCTTTAGTCTAGATATATAATCTTATTCCCATTGACAGCTTTATAAGCTGCAGCTTCCTTACTACCTTGACATCATTTGTACAAGCAGCAATGACATGAAAAGCAACCATGTATGAGAATCACAATTTCTTAATGTTGTTACTTGAGGTGGCAAGCATACCAGGTGCCTGGACTAAGGTGCAAGAGTGTCACAAGCATTAAGTGTGTCAATTTGTCATATCTGCCATAAGAAAGTTTTATAACCTTAGTACCCTTCAGATAAATCGTCGCTTTTGATATTCACAAAAAATTGTCATACTCGCCCAACAATCAAAGTCTAGAATGTTGGACTACACCAAAAAGCTCCCAGCACTTATTCAGCACAAAAGAAGGCATCTCCAAAACTTTGAAAGCAGTAGAAATCCAGCATACATCAAATACCAAAGACATCGATTATAAGGTTAAGACTTCAAACATGTGCATTCAATTCTCCTGACATTTTACAAGAGTTCCTAACCCGACCATTCCTTGTATTCATGAGTCATAATAGTTCCGATCTACTCTCCATAAGTTTCAACTTTCTAGTAGCAATCATGGGATTGAGAAGAAAAAAAAAAACTAGAACATCAGTGTTTCATAAGCAAGTGGAATAATCCTCTCTCTCTCTCTCTCTCTCTCTCTCTCTCTCTCTCTCTCTCTCTCTATATATATATATATATATACCCAACAGAGAAGTAGCTTCCATGCAAAGGGTAACCAGCAGGCTGATATCATATACCCAGTCCTATTTCACCATAACACGGAGCCAAAGTAACATCATACATATGCATGAGTAACAATCCTATCGTAAGCCAGCGCAAGCTACATTTGAAGTTAACATGCTGTTCACACCAAGGTTCCGAACTCTCATTAGCTGTCAGTCTGCTGAAGGTAACTTGACCTACATTGCCAAACAAATCCATCTGGCCTAGCAAGCATGTTAATCCTCGGTTCACCTCCATCAAATATACCACCCAACATAGAATTGCACCTCAAAGAAAATATCAAACAATGGCATGTGTTCCCAAAATAACACACTAACATTAGTAAAAAAATGTGTACTGCAGTTGGATGTCCTATTAAGAAGGGAAAAGCATAAAGAGATGACCACATACCAATGCCGTTGTCTTTGTTGGAGGCAAAATTATTTTATCCAGACTCCCAAATTTCTTGAACATTTGAGTCAGCTCATCTCCAGAACATCCATAAGGCAAGTTTTTTACTAGCAAGACATGTTTACTCCTTTTCAAACCCTCTCCTCCCTGAGAGGCAAGCTCCTCCAAAGATGCTACATTGACACCAGCATCTGTCAATGCCTTCTTAGTTTCAGCAATTACTTGTGTCTCTCCTAAAGCAATATGTACTGCAAGATCATCAGCTTCACGATCAAGGAAATCGCTCTTGCTTATACCATACTTCCTCGCAATGTTCTCAACAACCTATGGTATTGAAGAAGTCTTAAATGAGAGCAAATAGATACACCCTAAAAAAAATACGCATTCCAAGTAGAAACGGGACATGATAATTACATGACCATGCCAACAAGTTTTCCCAAAAAATTCATGACAAGAAAGATAATTCTGGAAACGATTCTCCACCAACTAAACAATCTTCTACATTACTCGGGAAACGCTTTTATTTAATCAATTGCTGGAGCGTCAGATTTCTTACCTTCATCAAATAATTACACTGAGCAAAGTTCTAGACTAGACATGACAACAAAGGAATAGTCTTGAATCAATACTAGAAGCTGAACAGACCGTGTCAGGGCGCATGAACAATGTATTCCATGCTTTTGTATCTCCACTTGCTTCAGAAGCCTTTCTGTCTTGTTCCCGCTGTTGCTTGAAAGTTTTTGGAGCTTGATTTGAAGTAAAATCACTACATAAAAGCAACATTATAAAATCCTTTTAGACAGGACATTGGAGAAGCATAACACAAGTGAATTATAATACCCTACTACTTACTCATGTTTTTTAGATGCGGGCTTCGGAATTGCTGGCAAAACATGCAGTAGTCTTCCCTGGAAAGTCGAATAGTCCAATTCTTCCAAAGCTCTACACAAGAACCAAAACAAAGTCATACATCTGATCTAGTCTATTTCATTACCTGCAATTATTTACTCAGCTGCTCCTCATATGATTAGACAAATTATAATAACTTAGAGCCTGAAAAATTTAAACTATTGACACATGCCCATAATAGTCGAACAACAGGTTCTTCAAGCTTGCTTGTCTATTCTAAGAGACTAAGAACTAACGGAGCAACGGATAGTGAGCATGTCGTCGCCAATCGAGCCAACAATTTCATAAATAAAGCCCAATAAATTCACAACATACAACAGTTAGAGAATAAGTTTAAGTAACCATGTTCTTGGAGCCCAAGAATGGCCAATAAAGCTACTCTCGAAATGTTTATAAAATTGATAGAAAATTCATCTATTATAAAATTCAATAAATATAATGGAGAGAAGAAACACACAAGATTTCTTACATATCCAATACCTCAATGCAGATTCTGGGAGAGCATACTGGATATAAGCAATGCCCTTTGACCGTCTTGTTATTTTATCGACAACAACATGGACTTCTTCAACCTTGCCAAATTTGCTAAATAACTCTTCCAGCTCTTCCTCGCTTCACACAAACACCATACAAGTAAGGATAAATCAGGCTATAATGATGTGGGCATCTATAAGAAAAATGTCAATAATTCTCTGGAAATTGTTTCTATAGACAATTTCTCGACAAATATCTTCCAACAGAACAAATTGCAGAGTCCAATAGTTTACCTTGCCGTGTAAGGCAAGTTGCGAACAAAGAGACGGCCAGTTTCCATTATCCCATCCTTATCATCCATTGAACTTGATGACGGATCTATCGGGTCAAGTGCCCTGCCATTTGAATCTTCAGCACAACCTTGTCTTTTAGACTCATCTGCCATATCATTTTCTTCATCAGCATGTATAGCTGCTTCATATTTTTCCCTGGACCTTTCATTTGACTGATCGACTTTAGCTTCCTTTCGATCAACATCACCTTCACCTTCACCTTCACTACTTTCTGATTCTGACTCAGACCATTCTTTCTTAATTTTGCTCTTGAAGTAGTCCATGTCAGAAGTTACATCCTCTTTTAAGACATTATCTGACTTCTCAGAAGCCTTGCGATCTGAAGATTCAATAACCTCCTTGTCATCAACTCTTGCTTCTATTGATTTTTCTTCGATGTTTTTCTTTGCTCGAGTATGTTTCCTATCGACACTCTCCTTTAGGTTATCTTCTGAAGCTACTAATGTGTCATTTGCCCACAACTTCGACTTGGTCCTTGGTTGCACGACTTGAAGGAACTCCTGAAGCTGATGGTCATCACTCTCACATGTCTTCTTAAGATTCTTCTTCTCTCCATTAGGAATCACAATGGTGGAATCGCCACTGAAAACATTTTTCCTACCCTCAGCTGCTGTTACTTTATTCTTCAATGAGTGCCGACTCCATGGTCGAGGAATATCGGGATCTCTAACTTCTCGTGCAACCTAGTGACGAGCAAAAGGTTTGAATCCACATGTTCAAGCTACACATACTGGCCGATAGATGTGCATATAGGGAGCGGAGTGTTCAAGACAAAGGTATTTGATTGACTAAATCCTTGAACGTTCTATCTATGGTGTCCTCGTGCAATCTATGTTGTCCTCATGCAAGTGGTTATCTGTGCAGCATCTCTAAGAATTAAAAAGTCTTGAGGATTACTAATAAACAGCATCAATTAAGGGAAATCGCGTGTCCATCGGCTATACAGAGGGGAAAAAATAAAAATAAAAGAAACAGTTCTTATAGCTCCACTCCAGTCAAAAACATGTCTAAAGAACAATCAGAAACTCGACCAGCAAATTGACCAGCAGAGGTAAACAGAGAATTGACTGGAGAAGAGAGAGAGAAGTCATGATTCAATTCATTCTAGCTGCATTTGCATTAACACCCATTCGTTACACTTCTACGAGTTGGAAAATAACTTAAGACAACAGGCAGAGAACAGGAAGAACCCATCAAAGAACAAAGCACCAGACTGTGAAGCGAGAATCGCGAGACCCACCTCACAAGAAATCCGGTAAGTACCGATGTAGGAGTTGTGGAAGTATCTAATAGCTTCCTGCGCTTCCCGTTCGGTAGGAAACCCAATAAAGGCGAACTGCCTGCTCTTACCATCGCTGCGCGCAATCAAACACACAGAGAAGAAAAACCTCACGTCCCAACACCCATTCAAGAAAACAAAACAAGAGGAGGAGGAGGGTAAAGGCAACAAGTACCGGGTATGCATGAGCTTGACGTCTGAAATTTCTCCTTTCTGCGAGAAGTGGTCGCGCAGGCGATCCTTCGCCACGTCCTTGGGCAAATTTTTCACGCATATTCTCGACCTGCACATGAATGAGCGCCGATTACGAATTGCTGGTTGGCTCTCAACATCCGAAAGGAACGTACTGAGCCCGAACTAACATTGCTTATTGTACGCCGAGAAGCAGAACGGAGCAGAGATAGAGATGAAGGCGAAGCTACTTGATTTGAACTCCAAGTCTTGACGACTGCAAGCCCTAATTTGGAGGCAAAGAGCGAACCTGTAGATTATATATTTACATATATATATGTGTGCGCGCCCGCAATAACTTATATGTTTACATACATATATATATATGCAATAATTTTGGGTTAATACACGAAAAAACTCAAACTGCTGCATTTATTACAAATTACCCCAAACTAACCCAAACTAATATACATGTGACAAATTTACCCTCTGTTAATTTTCGTTAAATTTTATCGTCAAATTACTGAGTTGGATGACACGTATCAGTTGATAAGTGTAATAGCCGTAAGGTTTTACCCTCTGTTTGTTACACGCATGTCAATTTGAGATTTTCCGTACTAACGGAAGGTGAATTTACAGAAGGTAAATTTATCACATGTATGTCAGTTTAGAGTTTTTTATAATAAAAAAATAATTTGATGTAAATTTAGTGTCGGCTGACAATGTTAGAGTAATTAAATATTTAACAACACATTCATATAATAATTTAAGGTTTTAGAATAGTTGGTAGTAATCCCACCAAATATCACAGGTGACCCTCGTCGGATTTCGTTAAAAAAAAAGGGGAAAAAGAAAAAAAATTATGAATAATTCGGAAAATATTAAAATATTAAAAAATATATAAATTGCCCACATCAGCATCATCCGTCTTATGTGGCACTATCGGTGTCCACAACCAATTGAAACGTTTAGAACTGAATTAACACAAATGCAATAGATTTAGGACTTTTTTTGGTAATTTTCCCACATCATGAAACATACATCTATAAAAAGATTTAGCTAATAATTTTATTTATGAGAGACCTCTCATCTTGGTTTGTGAATGTTACACTAACCTCATTGATAAGTTAAGACGCAAGTTAAACTCGATGAATATCACTATATTATTTTTAAAAATAGTTAGAGAATTCATTGTAACATCCTGATTTCTGGCTCACCAGTTTAAGGCGCAGAGAATAACATTTGGATATATTACTCTATAACATTTGATGGACTTGAACCATGAATTATGGTCCGATGAAGAGTTTTGGACCTTAAAGGATTAAGAGCCAAGTATTAGGCTGTGATATCCCGAATTTTGACTGTTTGGATTAATCAAAGGACGATTGTCGAAATTCAATTGGAAATAAGGATGATCGGATTTTTAGTTATATTTGTGCAAAAATAAAAGAAAGAAAAGAAAAGAAGAAAATGAAAACAGAGACCGTCGC
>BCNH02000011.1:6147051-6191655 GCA_001662345.2 Metrosideros polymorpha var. glaberrima
GTGCAGTTGAAGGTGCCTTTGCGTAGAGGAGATAGGTTAACCCGAACCTCGATGTGAGGGTTTGTAATTATATACTTCCCAGGGTTAGCCAGTTTATTAATAAAAATGTGTTTGGTTTGGCTGTTTTCCTGCTATCCCTGCTGTCGGGTGTTTGTTTTCGCTTCCGCATGCATAAATTAAAAGATAAAATGAATGGGTCGACGACGCGTCCTGGGACGTCGCATTTCTAATGACCCAAGAGAAGAGAAACGTCGGGATGGTCGCGCGCTCGAGGGCTGGGGTGTGACATTCATGATGATTAATGTGTCGTGATTAGTCGGTTCAACAATCACATAATACTCGAAAAGCACGTGTGAATTGCAAAAAGGAATATTTCTTTTTCGAAATTTAGTGAAAGTTCAATAGTCATAACAACTAGGAACATACTCTTAATATAAAAAAAAAAAAATCAGCAATACATGTAATTTATGTTTGACAAAGAAAAAGAAAAGAGGTTTTCTCTCTATTGTTCTCTAATTGAATTTCCATTAAAAAAAAATATCCAACAATAATCATAAATAATAAGGATAGCCCTTTTCGGGTTGGTGCTACTTCGTTTTAAATCCTCCAAAAGTTAGTGATAAAATCACAAAGTGTATTTAGAGTTGAGAATAATAAAGCGGAAGAAAGAAAGTCAGTCTATTCCTGATTTGCTTTCCCCTTAAAAGCTCGAGATTCCTCGCAGTCACATCGGTGCTCCTTCAACTCGCGGCGTCGTCCATTCACTTGGTTCTCCGGCGGCTGGGGCGAACGAAGCCATGAGGAGAAGTAGTTATTGGAGAGTGAGAACAGGCGGTTCAGATCAGCGAAAGAGCGAAGACGACGAGGCGGTCGACCGGATCAGTGGCTTGCCCGACTCGATTCTCCTCCACATACTCTCCTTTCTGCCTATCGACTGCGCTGTCCGCACGTCGTTGATGATTCTGCCGTTCCGTGGCCTCTGGAGATCTCTAAGCAGCCTGTCTTTGAATGAGTGCGATTTTCATATTTGCTATCGCTGCCGTCTTGGAGCCGGTGACGATGGTAGCGCTGTGTTCTTAAATTTCGTCGACCATGTGTTGGCCCTACACGATAGATGCGAAATCGATAGGTTCCGAATTGGGTTGGATTTCCATGCTAGTGGCTCCTCTGACCCCGAATCTGACGCATATAATAGTGTAGTGGTAGATAGAGTGGATAAGTGTGTACGTTTTGCGCTGGAGAAAAAGGTGAAGGCCCTTGATGTTGCCCTAGTTGGGTGTGGTAGCCCATTGAAAGCCTTGCCAGCTTCTCATTATAGGATGCCGAGTGCCCTTCTTAATAATAGTTCTCTCGTTGAGCTCTGTTTGGATGTCTGCAATCTCGAATCCCTCAGACAGATTCAGTTGAAGTCGCTTCAAAAGTTATCTTTGTGGGATGTTAATTTAAGCGACGAGGTGATGCGCAACATTGTTTTGGGTAGCCCGTCACTGAAGAAAGTGTCTCTCGAGGATTGTCATGGCCTTCAAGTTTTAAAGATCCACAGTCATCCATCGCTTGAAGAATTGAATGTTTGTATATGTCATGGTCTGAAAGAAATTGATCTTGCTCGATCGGGCATCAAAATATTGGCAATCGTTATCACTTATCCGTTGAGGAAGATAACCTGTCCGAATGTCGTGACACTTGAATTGGATGGATTGATAAAAGGGGTGAATATTGCTTGCGGATCTTCCGTAAATGATATGGCCCTCTATATCAGGAGGGATTTTAAGGGTGTGTTTCAGGAACATCACGAGGTCAAAACGCTACTGGAGAAGGTCCGTAAGGCTGCATATTTTACTCTGTGCAATTGGAGTATACTGGTAGGTTTCCATCCTTTTAAAATGAGTTTTAGCTTGTTATCTATATTGAAGCCACTTAAGTGTGGAACGAGTTGAGTCGATACGAAACTTATTTGTTTAGTTTGTCCACTGTATTATTGTGTTAATCGTGGTCTTTTTTGTTGTTGTTGTGTTATAACATTTTCATTGCATTTTTCTCATCCTTTGGCTCCTTACAAGTATTTGAGTTCTTCTTCCAACTTCTGCAGCTAATTGTTAGGGTTACTCGTGCATAAGGTTTGATGTTGCCATTTAATATGAATCAATCTTTTTCTATTGTCCACATTTGTGCTTTCTTGTCAGAATTATCTACTCATTTTTCGTAAGCCAGTTTGAATAGCATTATGTATAGATTTTTTATTTGTCATTAATTCAGTAGAGATGTCAATCTCGAATCAACTGGTCAAAGATTCTATTATCCGTTTCTTTCTTTTTCATTTGAGAGACAGATGGCATTGGTTTTTTTCTGTGTTCTTTTAAAGTCTTTACTCTGTGTCAACAGCTTAGCATATTGCTGGGACTTGCTTTCAGCTAAATTTCAATCTCGTTGCTTTGGTTGTGGGCTGTTTTTGTGGAATTATAGCATTTTGATGTTTGTGTTGATAAAAGTGTGAATCTAATCTTGTATATTTGATAAAGGAAGGTTCCGTCTGGAGTCTTTACTCGTTATCAATTACTGATTAATAATGCCTTCAATTTTACGGGTGCCTGTTTGTCTTAATTCTTCCAAAATTTACGTATATCACCTGGAGGTGTATATCAATTCATAGCAAAAAGGGCTAGTGGGTGATAAGGAAATAAACACTTGGTAAATTTCGGAGTAAATTTGTGGACTGAGAACTGCAGCTTGTGTGATGCGTGGCATTCTAATTGTCTGAATAGTGTGATAGAAGCGTAGTGGAGATTGGATCCATCAATTATTCTCTGCACAAAACTGTAGCTCTCAAGGCATGGGGATGCCAGTATTTGGCCTAAAGCAATGATTTCCATTCATGAAGTAAAGGAGATGTCCGGCTCGGTTTAGTTTATTTTATATATTTGATCCGAGGCATAGTTGTTGTATGTTTTTAATTTAGTTTAATCATCAGAACATTGAGCATTATTGAGCAGATGCTGTTCTTTTCCTTTGCTAGATTTCATCGTAAAGCAGTTGTCTGTCCTATTTTGCGTTTAAGGGATCTGTTCCTCCAATGATTCTCTCTTTTTGATTTCTAGGTCTTCAGCATATGGAAGCTAACGAATCAACCACCTCCATCTTTCCACTGGAAGTCTGTGACGACAACACTAAATTTAGCAAAGTGGCACCTCCCTGGGATATCTTACCTACTAGAGACTTGCAATTTTCTAGAGACACTCACCATATATGTTTATCGAAGAGACTGCAATGATATTCAGGTGTGCTTTAGCCTACACTGCTGCATGAATAAGGAATATGTTTCTCTAATGACAAATTTATGTTTACTTTCATAGAGAACAGTGGCCACCTATACTAACTATCAGACTGAATTATGGATATTGGATATCAGAAGCAGATCTCTTTTGGAAATTACATCTATTTGATTTGCCAATGCTTGATCATTGCACTTTGTTTGACTACTTGTCAGGAAAAAAAGTGGAAGCGAGCATGTAATTTTGATGGGAGTAGTTACTGGAATTCAGTTGAGGGTACTTTCCATTGTCTACAACACCACCTTAAGAACGTGATGATATATGCACGCGTGACCGAACCATACGTGATCGAGTTAATTGAGTTTCTTCTTGGGAACGCACTGATTTTGGAGAAAATGGTGATCTCCACAAAAGAGGAAACCGGAGTCACTCGAAATGGGGAATCATACTACTTTGATGACGCGGAGAACATTACCTCGGATATGCTTGTGGGATTTTCGAAGAGGGTTTTCAGTTTCCCAAGAGCCTCTCCTAGTGCTGTAGTACACTTATATGGATATGGTTCTCTCGAGTATGGGAGTACTGCATCTTTACCTTTCTAGATTATTTATTCTAGCAAGTCATGTCTCTACGTAGCATTTTCTCTTAGTCGGCGTCCAGTCTTACATCGATGAACTCAATAGTTGATTATTGGACACACAACTTTATGAAGTCTGTTTATCATTTTGGTTGGCTTATATGCTATGCTTTTTCTCCAAGCCACTATTGCTCTCATCGTAAATTCTCCAAGTTTGAAGTAGGTGATGTTGGAAACACTGCTAGAAATCCATATGCAAAAGTGATATATGCTTTGGCTTTCCTTGTTTGCCCAGAGGATATACTTTCGTAGAGTTTTTGCATTTTGATGGTGCACTGTTTTACATATTTGGTTTGAGCATATTTCCAGAGTGGACAATTTGTATTCGACTTTGAGTGCTGAATTTGACCCAGTGCGCAGAGTGAATAACCCTTTGGCTATCAGCCGTCATAAAGTATCCGACCTCCATTTCGCACCTCTGTTTCGCATAAGGGCGCTCGGGTTGGATCGGGGTGATCGAATGCGTTAGTTTAACTTGTTCGATTGGATCAAACCGCTTTGGTCTGTTTTTGTTTTTCCTTCCTTTGAACATAATAGATAAAGAGAAATGTTACAAGTTGAAAAAATCATTGAGGTCGTTCGGCGCTTATGACACATGTAGATGGTTGAAAATGATGAATGAATCTCAACACTGGGCGATTTTTGATTCGATAAACAATTGGTATAGACAATGCGCGGCTGTTAATTGAACAAATGGGTCAACGTTTGATACCCGATATTGGAACTCTTGCTTGAACAAAGGAGCTCACATTTTACATTAAACACCAGATATTCTAATTTTTCTCTCTATTGGCAAGCATGTTCAACTATGATCATTCAAAAACATGGTGGGTATAATTACTAAACTTCCCGAGAATGTTCAGAAGATCCAAAGAAGATTCAAGAGCGTTTATCATTGTTGCTTATGGAAAAAGCTCTGATGGCGGGTTTTAAATCTTTTTAAGACTCTGGGAATAACTTTTACCTTTTACCTCGTTACTTAATTTAAATCTTAGCAAGGACGTACTTCGATTATTTTGTAATAAGAAACATATGAATGTTTTGCAATGTATAGATTAACACAGATAATATTTTCAGAATTTGTTCAAATTTAGACAATTATTGGGGTTTACCAGAATAGTAAAAGAGAAGGGAAACAAACATGATGGGTCCCATGCGGCCATCCGTTCCGGCCTTTCGATAAGACAAAGCCACCGATCCCCGCTCACCATTCCTTCCACCCAGCAAATCTCAACCACATATATTAGCCATCTACGGCTGAGGGCAAAAAGCACCCAAAACCAAAAATCCTGTTTAACCAAAGGAGTCATCGAAGAACAGGGGACCATTTCCACCAAATCTGGTCGAACTCGGACCATTTGATCTTTCAGTGGGTGCTCTGAGCGGTGGCTGTGGCCATGGCGGGATTTGGAGGTGGAACGGTCCTTCAACTGTCGTGTCCTCGTCAGAGGAGCTCGAAGCCCTCGGATCCCGTGGAGTCGACGGAAGAGTCGCTCGCCGATCCCCCAAGCAATCAGCGATGGCGGGCTCGCTCGCTCTCGTTGGCGACACACTAGCAAATTCCTCGTCTGAATCGGATATTGATGGTATTTGCGAGGTCGGCGTTTGATTACTAATGATTGTGGTCAGCCCCGAATGTTGCATGTGGGTTCGAGTCGCAAGTGCGACTGAAGCCGCGTGGACCCCACCACCCTCCGACCATAGCCACCCCTTCCCCTCCTCCTCCTCCTCCAAGAACCACTACCACCACCACCTTCATCTCACCTCCACCGTCAGCGACTCCTCCGCTCTGCCGCCAATGCCGACGGTTCCACCTCCGCATGTATGAGTCAGACAAGCTCTCGGACTTCATCGGCAACGCCCTTTGCTCGACATGAGTTCGACCAGCTTGCTGACGTGGCTTCAACATCAATGTTCCTACAGAGGCCAGTTTACGAGGGTGATGCCGATGCGGCGCCAGTATATAGAATGAGGGACAAGGAGGACGGTGACGATCCGTTGTTCGCTGATTTGGGGGAGTTGCTCGAGTGCTCCTTGGTTTTCAGGCGAACCAAGTCAGTCGAAGCAGACAAGGAGAGCCCCTGGCGCGGTCTGGCAATGTGGCATAGCACAGGTTTTGGTCATACAATCAAGCGGTCTGTCTTGATCAACTCGGTGCGGATCATGCGCCGCAGGAAACGACACAGTTTCGCCAACGATCTCAACGATCTCTAATTGAGATGTTCTATAAAGAGCCTTACGTTATTTGAGGAGATGCTGAGAAATGAGAGTGCTTTCAATCTTATCCTAGTACAGACAACAAATAGCATTTATATTCATTATGTGCCTCTCGAATTCTAGATTTTGCTGTGACAGGGAAAACAAAAGATTATGGGTTTTGCACTTGCATTGCAACATTGTCCAAACGAAATTGCTTTCAATTTCGACTAATCGGAGCAATAATCAGGGATGTATTGGTTAATATGATGTCATCATCAGAATACCATCGTTTCAATTCGACCTAGTTATCAAATTCAACTGGCCTGACTAGTTTTAGACCGACTTCCCAGAATTCCTCCATCAACAATTCGCAGACCAATTTATGTCCGAGGACATTTTGTGTAAGAAAAAATATACACAGAGGTAGCACTTAGCAGACCCTCCCTAGTAGCAACAAGCAGCTAAAGAAACCTCCCTTAACTAGAGCAGCATCCGATCCTCTTAAAAACAGACCCGTCTTCTTTGACATTGATCGTTTGTCCCTGACCCGGAACAGAAGAAACACTTGGGTTGTCACCCGCTTCGACTGCTTTCTTGCTCACGATCCGATAAATCTGACTGAGGACTTCAGCAAAAGCTGCTTCCACATTGGTCGCATCCAATGCGGAAGTCTCCATGAAATAGAGTGACTCATTCTCGGCAAATGACTTCCCATCCTCCAGTGGGACTGCCACAAGGTGGCGGAGATCAGACTTGTTACCAATGAGCATGACCACGATGTTGGGGTCGGTGTGGTCCCTCAACTCCCTCAGCCACCTTACAACGTTCTCAAAAGTCGCACGCCTGGTGACATCATACACAAGTAAAGCGCCAACAGCTCCTCTATAGTAAGCACTAGTGATGGCACGGTACCTGAGAAGTTGAACAATTGAACTCAATACATTCGGTGATAATAAAAAAACTCACAGCAACGTCCGTCATCACATAAATCCCACCTCCATCACCAGTGAACGTGATGGTACATGGAATGGTTTTGTTATCATAAGATGTAATTATGCATTACGTTGCCTTTCACATTTTTTTCTTTTTGCCGGAGAAATGTATAAATCTGGTGAATGCTCATCAAATAGGCTGTGATCTCTAGTGAGATCCTCGTTGTTTCAGTAAGAAGATGTGCAAGAAGTAAAATCAGATACCGTAATTCTCTTCCAGGCATCTTTGATGCACAGTTGAATCAAGTTGGGGTTTTAATCCTCCCGTTAAGCTTTGAAAACTTCCAACACTAACTAAATTCTCAAGGTCAGAAACTAACTAGGGAGTCCTGCTACTGTGAAGATAAATGAAGCGGTTATCCCCTCCTAATGAAAAGAGGAAATTTAGAGCACGCATCAAATATCATTCATCCTAGTTGAATCTTCCTTCCAGCATTCACACTAAACTTCAATGCATCATCCTTCATCAGTCCAACAAACGCAAAGTACGTCTATCCTCCAACTACCAAGCAAGCGTGCATACAGGATCATTTAATGTTAGTGTCAAGTGACAATTTATGTTGACTACAATTGCAACTTCATACGTCAGAAAAATCGCAACAAGCCATGTCTATCCTCGAAAGACCAATGGCATTTTTTTCGTTGACCATGCAAGGCAACTTCAGACATGAGTACAACCGAAATAATCCCTCTCCATCGTTACTTATAGAAGGGAACTTCTTGCTATCCACAGCTCGCAAGATATAACTTGTAAGACTGCTCAGAGGTCAGAAAAGGTCAAAGATCTCCAAGCAAACTCGTTTTGCTTGAACATGAGTTTGTTTCCCCATTTGGAAATTGCATCATCACATAAGCCTCAAGCTTATTTTGCCAAATCAAATCAAGCACTTGAAACTAAACTTGCCACAAGATGCTTATAGTTCGATTTATAGATGATTTCCACAGTCAAATTTCCAACTCTGAGAAGCCACAAATGAAAATAAGGCTTTCATGGTAACACCATACATGTATAGCTAAAGTAACATGCAATTTGCTGGACTTTTCTTGCTCTCCCTTTCCTTTTTTTTCATGCCATTTCCAAGTTGTGAGTGAAATTTGTATGTCCACAAAACTTCCTCTATTAAAGACTAGGCCCCGCTTCCAAACCGAAGATAAATAAGTTCATCAGAAAAACCAGATATTCCCCAAATAAGGTAAAAATATAACCGTAAAATTAAACTAAAACTTGGGAACCAGCCCCACCACATGCCAAGTCTGTCGAGCAAAGAAATGGAGGAATAGTTCTACTTAACACAAATTTCTTGTAAGGGCACTTTGCTAGCTCTAAGTGAATCAGGAATGAAATCACAAACATCCTTGGAGTAAGGCACATTAAAAATAGTAAACATTTATCGCATAAAGGTCCTCTAGGAAATAGAAATCAGAGCCAGCTTCCACAAAGAAAACTTCAGCATTCTTGACTACCAGCAGCACTATGAATCAGAATTAGCACCATGAATCAAAAAAGATCTCACTTTCTAATGAAGCTAGTAAAACTACCAGTAGAACGAGTAAGAGAAAAAGATACATGAAACTGGCAGCCAATTATTAAACTTGCAAAATCATGGGGCACGGGGTGATGCACATGCTCCATCCCGCTGCTGATCTTCCGGTGAATAATTAGTTAGCAGATTTCTAATAGCAGGAAAGGTCCACTCAATAACCCAATCATCATTTCAGTGTTGTACTATCAAAAGCGTTCTGAAGATATTTCATTCGTGAATATTGAATTTGGAAAGAAATGTTTCATGAACCTTTCAACTGAAACCCTGGCAAAACACAGAAAGCAGACAGACAGGAGAGAGGATACTTAGAACACAAACATTTCTTTCACCACTTCAAGCCTCATGCTAGGTTTAGCACACAGTAGAACTGCAACTGGTGGACCATGTACAGATCACGAATTCAACAGCTCACTAAATCTACAAGAACCAGATCACATACATCAAAGTCCTCGTTCGTGCAAGACCCAAGAGTTTCGCCATCGCAAACACAGCACCATCCATATCAAAACTTCAGCTAAAAAAAAAAGCCTTCAGAAATAGAGATGCAATCGCCTCACAAAGAAGCACCATCTCTCAAGCTTGATATTCCAACAATCCCACAGTATAAACCTAAACCTAGCAGACTAGAGAAATCTTATCCAATCCTCACGAACGCGATAGCCTAGTGAAACACGCAACTACAACAACCAGAGCCCGTAGAAACCGCCGAAGAAAATAATCAGCACCCACAGAATCGGAACTTCGGAATCAAACCAACAGGAAGATCGATCAAAGAGAAGCAGGAGGAGGAGGAGGAACCTTTCTTGGCCAGCGGTGTCCCAAATCTGAGCCTTTATGACTTTGCCGTCGATGCTCAAGCTCTTGGTGGCGAACTCGACCCCGATGGTGGACTTGGACTCGAGGTTGAACTCGTTCCTGGTGAAGCGGGAGAGCAGGTTGGACTTGCCGACGCCGGAGTCGCCGATCAGGACCAGCTTGAAGAGGTAATCGTACTCGTCGTCAGCTTTGTACCGAGCCATGAAAACCCCAAAACAGAGAAAACCTTCCCTCTCTGGTTCAGGTGGTCCCAGCAAGAGGTCGAGAGAGTCGAAAGGAGGAAGAGGACGGGCGAATCGCTCAGTCTGGTTTGGACTGATTTGAAATTTTGGGGAAGAAAGGAAAAGGTTTGGAGACGGTTGTCGAGTTGGCTAGAATCTAGGGAAATATGATTTTGGGGTAACCGAAAAGTTACCAACGGAGACATCATGTGTGTCTGGTCTGGCTAGGTTTGAGCTGTGCATATAAGTTTGGGACCTTTTGCTTCCCATTGTTTACTTAGCATCTCCTAAATTTCAACATCAATACAATTGTATTGTATAAAACCATAGAGAATCGTCTCTTTTTTTAAAGGACAACAAATCAACTTTTTTCCCCTTCCTTCAAGTATCCTTCATTATTACTTAATTTTACAAAGACCGTGCGCGCACATGGACAATGTTGGAAATTTTGATATTTTCGGATATTACGCCAAAGGAGACTCCGGATTTTTGAAATATGCTTCTCTTTCGGCTTATACCTATACGGATTATTTTATGTTGTGTGCTTCTATTGCTGATTCCTTTCAGTCATTTGCCGGTTCCAATATTTTGTCGCAGAGGGAGTGTGTTTAGTGGCGTATGTCAGTCTCTTGCGCAAGTGCGACATGCATGCATCTTTGCTAATAATTAGAATTGAGCTTGTGCGTTGCGCGAAACCTTAAGAGCTGTTGAGCAACAGCTCTAAAGAATTACGTAATGAGTGTTAGACTCTCGTTATTGGAGTTAATATTAGTTACTCTTACTCGATCTTAACTTCCAACCCCTATTAACATACTCTGATCATATTTCTTCGACCTATTTGAGTTGAGTCCCAACTAGAATTGGCAGTTTCTTTGAATTTGATAGATGGAATTATGTAAAATGAAAATATAAGCAAAAATGAAACACAACATATTCAGTACCACACTCATCGCATGATAATTAGCCATCTTATATTAAGAAAGAAATTGATATTTAAAAAGTTTTTACATTCTCAAATTGCCAATGAGAAATCAAATTTCCTTACTATTCAAGTATCCTGTGAGTATGTCGTTTAGAGAAGAACTTTTGTCACATGTTACCAATAGATGTGACATATTTGTTAATGGGTAACGTGTCGAATAGTAATGTTTGTTAAATAAATGAATCATAGACACATTGGTTAAAAGAGGAATTGGTCATTTTAACAATGAAGGTAAGGTCAAGTATGTAAATTTACCTGAAATTGACAAATCAAGAAGAAAGAAACAGAGTGAACAGGGATTTTGCAAAGATGACCAATGACTCCTACCAACTCCAAAGAGAGAGAAATATGTAGAAACTTTTGAAGTAGCCACTTTCCTGTAGAAAACCCAATCCCTTTAGTGTATATCGAACTAGAATTAAACCCTGCTACGCACAAAATATTGTAATACATATAAAATTATAAATGATCATACCTCTAAAATATACGTAAAGTATATAAATACTACTAGTTAAAGTCGATATTAGTTTACCGAAAGAGTTTGTAACTTCGAAAAAATTAAATAAATGTCGATAGTTTGATAGAAAAGTAATGGTAACTTGCTAAAAAGTTATTGCCTAAGCAATTCGCCGGCTTATCACTGTTTTTAGAAACTTACCAACATCAGGAGCAAGCAAAAGATAGTGAGCTAGTGATATCTATGACATTCAGGGAAGTGGTCATTTGAGGGGACTAGAAACAGACCAAAGAAGAAACTTTGATTCGCTCATCCCTGTCCAATTATGTTCCAGTATCAAAGCTTGAATGAAGCTCTTATTATGTCAAATGATCATTTAAGCACATGCTCCAAACTTCATGCTCAAACCACGCGGTACAGCTGACAGGAATGGTTCATCCATAACTAGAAGATACAGAAATCAAGCACCATATCTGTACCTGAAATTTAAAGAGAGTTCAATCCTTGCTCTTGTAAACTGTACACCAATCCCGAAAATAGATGCGAAATTGGGCAGCAAACATTGTTTACAGAATTCCCTTGACCGGTACAATCTATAAGAGCCAAGCAAGTATTAATAAGCAAGCAATGTAAAGATCGAACCAAGGACTCTTTGTCCGTACCAAGCTTTGGAATGAATTCGGCCAATTCCGAAGTTTTTCAGTTTTACCAATGGACAGCACAGCAAAACTGAAGCCACAGCTTCTATTTCAAAAGAAGACAACAGGGAGCAAAATCAGGTTTATAGAGCTACTTGCTCATGGTGGAAGACAAGCAGAAGTTCCAGAAGACGGAGCCCATGGACATGAAAGCTACCCGGGCTTGAAGGGGAACCACCCTGTTAGCATGCCAAAAATGTTGGTAGAATGTGTCAATGACATGCGATATTGGTGGTATATCAAACAAAAAAGACAAAAAAAAAAAAATTGCAACTCCAACTCTTGAAAGCCAAACAAAACTCCAAATAACCGCCAAAAAGCCCTTTCTCATTAACTGAGGCCGGCAACATGAATCATTCTAAGCTAAGATGCTGCATTTCATACCAGATCTACCCGACTATCCAAGTGCTCCAGATTTGTGAAACAAGAAAACCCAGATAGGAGAGGCATGAAAATATAAACTTGAAATTAACAGCATTAACACATCCTCATCATTTTTCTCCTGCTTCCAAGCTACAGCGCCTCCAAAAACCATGGGGAATTCGACGACCGTGAATTCATCAAACCAGGTTTACTGAGAAAGAGCTCCTATCTACTCGAACAAGTTTCCCATATCACTAGTCAGGTAACATCATGGAAATGCCAGAAAAGCGTAAAAAGGAACATACCAGAAATTCAATGCACTGACAGGGATCCAGAACCTAAATCCTGCAAAAATGAGGTACATGGCTAATACATTATTTTACCTGGCATCAATAAAGATAGCTTTGAATATTGAAGAGCACTTTACCAAAGAGCAGTGTGGGAAGAGCATCTCTTTGATACTTTCTAGGAAGCTCGGATAACTTCCCTTGCCATAAGTTGTTCCAAGCAAAAACAATTGCAATAACTGTAGGGCCAAGCACGATTTGGTTTAACAATACCTGCAAGAAAAATGAAGTTAAAAGATTAAGCTCTTATGTTTTGCCACCAAATAGATAAGAACATTGTAGGAAAACTGATTGTACCTTCAGCATCAAGTTCTCAACTGTTGGCTTAGGCAAAGTTTGATCAAGATACTGATACCAGACATAAGAACCGGGGCCATAGAGAAGGAATCCATAAGAAGTCATGCGAAGGGCCCGAAGCCAATCATGATCTGAAAAAAGAATGCGAATGATGTCCTGTGCCATAGCTTTGTGTCAAAATTTAAACACGGACACTTTAATAACCGAACCAAGCATTAAAACTCTAATGGAACAACAAAAACAGTCGACCCTCGTGAAAGGATAACAGTTGCAGACAAAAAGAAGTTCACACCACCTCAGCCTTAAATATTACCACCTTTCGAAAAGAAAAAATCTACCTCCTAAATGAGAAAAGGAACCAAACCAACGTGAGTATACACATCCTTTCCTCGCTCTGAGGAAAGCAAACTTAGCAGTTCACAGACTTATCAAACTCATTTTCCTCTTCCGATTTTACGAGACATTTTGGAACGTAGAAAAAAAATCAGTGAACTCATACTTATAGAAAAGCTTTCGACCCAAAAGAATCACAGAGAGACAGAAAGAGATTAACTAGGATGCTCTGCACAAGATATGAAAACTGGCACAAATGGAAGAATTGTAACCACAAAAGACATGGCAAGGCTCTAGGTTATGATTTATGACATTTCGAACTTAAACCTCAATGGAAGTCAATCGATGCATGAAAAGATGAAAAATTCACTAGTACGGCACAAAATGGCTCCAGCTGTAGCTCAACTAAAAAACCGATTTGACCACAGTTGGAAATAATCTTCTTTGAATCATATGCAGTGTTGATTTAGAGTGAGTGGCACTCGATTTGCCCATCAACACCATACGACTCTTAGAAAACTAAGCAATAGCACCTTAAAGTGGCGAATCTGGCAAGCTTAGCTGCATGTGGATAGTAGTACACCAAAAGACCACTTCCTAATATCTAGATAGTCAAGTATCAAACATAAAAGCAGCACCAGTGCTTAAATAGTTCCAATCAACTCTGCACTAGTATGTTGCATTGAAAGGCCTACATGGCTTTGAAACTAGCGAACATGACACCGACCACTTGCTACGCTTTTTCGGTGCTACATCCGAACACTTGAAGTTGGTACAAGAATCGCCCCGTGACATGCGAACAATGCAGAAGAAATGCCATAACACCCCTAAGGTGGAGATTATTTGCCCACCTTTTCCCCTACAATCTAAGGCAATAATGATCAGCCATTTCTTTCAGAATCACAGTTTTTTTTCTTTCTCTGCAGGCAACATCAGCTAGTCAATCATGTGAGAAGACACATCAATATCCTTTTTCCTTTCTGATGAAATCAAAAGAAGAGCTTTCTCAGAAAGCCGAAGTGAAGATAACCTATGATAGACTCAGAAGTCAGAACTTCTAGTCTCAGTGTTTACATCAAGCAAGAGAAAACGAGGAACTAGAAACAAAACATCGAGCGCATTCCCTGAGCTAACAGTCAAGCAGACAGTCAATCATGCCTCTATCAGAACACTGCATATACTGCTCGGCTATCGGCATATAATCCAAGGGAATGCGCACAACAACACAACAATCATTCGCACTTGCGACTCGAACACACATACAGCATTCGGCTAACGAGTAACATTCGTAATCAAGCACCGACCTCGCGAGCACCATCAATGTCCGATCCAGACGAGGAAGGTAACGACGAGCCCTCCCTCTTCCTCCTCAGGCGCTCCCCGACCTGAGCTATGGCATCGCCGGCGAGAGCGAGCGTGCCCGCCGTCGCCGCTTGCTTGAGGGGGAACCGGCGAGCGACTCTCCCCGTTGACTCCACGGAATCCGAGGGCTTCGAGCTCCTCCGACGAGGACGCGAGGATCCGTCGTTCCTCGAGGGACCGTTCCACCCCAAGAGCCCGCCATGGCCACAGCCACCGCTGAGAGCACCCATTGAAAGATCAAATAGTCCGACCCGATTTGGTGGTAATGATCCAGTCTTCTTCGACGACTCTTTTAATTAAGCAGGATTTTTCCTTGGGTGCATTTTATCTCGGCCGTAGATGGCTAGAATCTGTGGTCGAGATTTGCTGGGTGGAGAAGGGGTGAGCGGATATCGGAGGCTTGGGCTTACCGAAAGGCCGGGATGGATAACGTTATGGGACGGGGACCCACCATGTTTGTTCGCGTTCTTTTTGCTATTAAGTTGGCTTGGTTTATTTCACGTATAATTTAAAAAGTATTTTCTTAAAATCGATTACTTATATTATTTAAAATAATTAATCGATGAAAAAGTACTTGTATTATTTAAAATAATTAGTCGATGAAAAATATTTTCATTATTGTCAATAATTTATATCTAAATATTTTCATGGACGACGAAAATATTTCTCACTTATTTATTTTTATAAACGATACAAGAAATCATTTTAAAAAATTCAAATCATTTATTCTTTACAAAACAAACGGAGTCCTAATATTTATCTAAATTCGAACAAATTCTGAAAATGTTATAGGCCTCAAAATTTACATATTACAAAACAACTAGATATTCAAGTCAAAGTACATCCGTCCTCTGATTTAGATTAAGCATCTTAAAACCCATTGTTTAAGTTTTTTCGTTTGATAAGCGCTCTCGGGTCTTATTTAATTTTCTAGAACAGTCCCGGGTAGTTTAGTAATTGCATCACATACTCTTTACTATTCATCCTTAAACATGGATAACCAAGTGTTTAACCATAAAAATAACCTACAATTGTAATGTAAGAACTCAGGTATTTAGGCATGTAGAATTGCCGCCTCCTCATTTGTTCAAGCGACAGTTGCAATTTCGGGTGTCAGCCGATGCCACACGTGCAATGTCCCATCCCAGATTGTTTATCAAACCTAGATACTCCAGTCTCGGGACTCATTTGTCATTTTCAACCATCTACATAGTTATGACCGCTCAATGACCACGTTATTTTTTAGATTCATATTGCGAAAAATTTCAAACTAATACATTTATGATAATTTTATTTTCTATTAATTTATATTAAATTTTACTGTTAAATTACTAAGTTGAATAACACGTGTCAGTTGACGAATGAATCAATTTGGGATCTTCCCTTCCGTTTGTCACACGTATGTCAGTTTATGATTAATCTAACTTAGCGAAAATTAATGGATGATAAATTTGTCACATGTGTACTAATTTGAGATTTTTCGTGATAAATAAATTAGTTTAGAGTAAATTTATCACAAATATAACAATTTGAGATTTTAAATGGTCAAATAATTAATTTGGAGGTAAATTAATCACAAATATATCAGTTGAGATTTTTCGTGATATTAACTCTTATTTTTTCTACTTGTAACATTTCGTACCTGTTTTGTCCAAGAGAAGGAAAAAGGACAGAAGGACAAAAACGGTTTCACCCAATTGAACAAGTGAAGCTAATCCATTCCATCACCCTGATCCAGTCCAAGGGCCCTTATGTGAAAAAGAGGTCACGTACTTTGCAATGGCCGATAGCCAAAGGCTTAATCACTCCGCGTCAATGACTGGGCACCGGGTCAAATTCAAAACTCAAGTCTAAGATCAAATCCTCCACTCTGAAAATATAATTTATACCGAAAATTGAAGACAGTGCAACATGAATATGCAAAAACTAAAGCAAGCATTTCCTCTGGCCGAGTGAAGAATAGGATGGCCCAGCACATTTTGCTTTTGCATATGGATTACTTATTGCTGGAGCGCCACTACCGCTATCAAGTCCACACTGCCACTAAGGCTATCAAATCCACATTGACACATGGCTTTCTCCTGTTCTAGCTGCTTCCTTGCACCGCCTACTTTAAACTTTGACCAAATTTTCGATGAAAGCAATAGTGGCTTGGAGAAAAAGCAAAGCATGTTAGCCTGATAACAGAATTGTGTATCCAATGATCAACTAATGAATCCAGAGAAAATGTTAACTAAGGATGGAGAAACGATTTGCTCGCAAAATAGAAGCTAGAGAAAATGTTCCCGATCCTGGTTCCCAATCCTATTTGTGAAACTGGCTGATTTACTTTAATCATCATAACATTGACCATAGATGCTGTTTTTTTCCTCTTCTAGATTCATCATAAAGCATTTGTCTGTCCTATTTTGTGTTTTGAGGATCTCAGATCCTCCAATGGTTCTCTCTTTTCCATCTCCAAGTCTTTAGTATATGGAAGTTCGTTTCCGTCCATCTTTCAGCTGGAAGTCTATCACAATGGCAATTAATTTGGCACAATGGCACCTGCCTAGGATTTCTTTTTTGTTGAAGAGTTGCAAATTTCTTGAGACACTATTGTATATGTTAACTCCAATGATATTCAAGTGCTCGCATAATTGGTGTTAGAGACTTTTATTGCTTTAGCATACAGTTTTGCATAAATTATGAAAACTTTTCACTGAAAGTCAAATTATTTTTGCTTTTATAGAGAACAGTGGGCACATTTCATTACACAGATTAACTTTTGAATCCATTTATTAACTTCGTTGAGTATACTGACTTTAGACTGAATTTTGTATATTGGATTTACCAATGCTTCATGATTGCACTTTGTTTGGCTATAGCACACTTGATCGACCCATACATGATCAAGCTTATCAAGTATCTACTCGGTAACACACGTGCTTTGGAGAAAATTGTGATCTCCAGTAAAAGGTATTTTGGAGCGACTCGAAGTGGGTACTCACATAACTCTAGTAAAGAGGTTGACTATACTTCCAATCATCTTTTGGGATTTTCAAAAAAGCTTTTGAGTTTCCACAAAATCTCTCCCCGAGTAGTTGTACTCCTAGACTGAGCCAACTACTTTCTCCAGTTCTTTGCTCAATAGACTTGGCATGTGGTGGAACTAGTTCTTGAGTTGTAGTTAAATTTTGTTGTTATGTTGTTACTTTACTTGTAGAATATCTGCTTTTTTCCGATCATTTGATTATCTTCGAGTTTTTGTGGATATGCAAATTTGGTTCACGACTTGGAAATGGAATGAACGAAAGGGAGAGTAACACAATGCAGCAAATTTAGCTATGTGTCTGACCCGCTTACACTCACAAGGATCTTTAGAGAGAAACTCCAGAGAGAGAATCTTTAGAGAGAAACTCCAGAGAGAGAAGTTCTTGTATTACTAGGGGAGACCCCCTATATATACAAAGACCCATCGAATATCAACCATAGATTTCTCCTCAATCTAACAATGGAGATCGCACCACCTAACGATCAATTAGATCGCACCTCTCTAATGGCCAATAGGATTTACAAGAACACTCTAGAATAATGCACAATTACAATATCGCCCACCCATAAAAATATTCTAGAGAACACTAAAGAGATGTCTATTGTCTAAGTATGGTTCACAGTTCTTAGTTGCATGGAAAACCTCTGGATCGTGACATATGCACGTATGATGTTACTATGAAACCCTTGTGGTCACGTATGGCTTCTCTGAGTTGGAACTTTGACAGCTGGAGATCAACTATAAATTGGACTGAAAACATCTTGTGGCAAGTTTACTTCAAAGATCTTGATTTGATTTCGCAAAACGTTGATCACCGGGGTCAACTAAACAATATTTAGTCTTTCTTTAATTTTCGGAGTAACGACGAACGACTCTACATATTGCAGACTAATTCATCGTTGCTTCAGTTGAACACGGGGGAGGTCCACATAATTAATGACTATATTTGAAAGACGAGTTCTTTTTAAAAGAAATAAAAATTCGTCTAGAAAATAACTTTATATTATATGCTAATTAAGTAATTGATACATTCCGATTTTACGTAAAAGAAACGTAAATTGGACAGGTAAAGATGGCTCAGCAGTACTTAACTACTGTGCATATTAATGCCTGTCTTGAGAACTTTCATGACTTGAAAACATTAGTCATTATTGAAAAGGACAACACGGGCACCAAAGAAATAGCCATTATTTTAATATAAGGAAAATTGTCCAAAAACTCATAAACTTATTACACTTTTGTCAATTCAGTCCTAAACTTTTCAATTTTGCCAATTGAGTTCTAAACGTTTTCACACTTTACCAATTGAGTCTATCTGGCCAATTTTGGCAGGAATTCGTTGATGTGGACGTTGGCCATTTTATGTGGCATGACGAGCGCTAACGTGAATAATTTTTAATAATATTTTAATTTTTTTTTGATTTCATGTTATTTTTTTTCTTTCCTTTTTTTCCTCTTTCTTCTTCCTTTTATCAATGGCCAGCTACTAGCCACAAGCGATGGCCGGCCGTTGCTCGCCATAGGCGAGGGCTCCCCTCGCCGAATTCGGCCTGGCCAAGGGCTCCCCTCACTAGATCTGGTGAGGCTGACCCTCACTCGATCTAGTCGCACTTGCTCGGCCGAGCCTCACCTGTGGCAGGTGATTGCGGTCCTCACTTGGCCACTGGCAAAAGGAAGAAGAACGAGGAAAAAAAGGAAAGAAAAATAATAATAAATTGAAAAAATATTATTAAAAATTGTCAATATCAGCGTTGGTCGCCAACCATGCCAGGACGACTGGCATCCACATTAGCGAATTCCAACCAAAATTGGCCGGATGGAATCAATTGGCAAAATGTAAAACGGTTTCGGACTCAATTGGCAAAATTGAAAGGTTTATAACTGAATTGACAAAAGTGCAATGGGTTTAAAACTTTTTGGACAACTTTTCCTTTGAATTTGGTTAGGCTACCATAAGTTGCCACAGAGGTTTCTCCAAAGTTCTTAGGGGTAAGTTTGACATCGAAATGCTTATTTAGAATAATCAATAGATTTATGGGCAATGCTGGGCTTACCAAGATTAATTTAGGAATTTGATTCACTAAGTAATTATCCGACTTTAAATGATCATTTAAATAATTGATTCATATTCAAACTCAATAATAACCTGGCCCATTACTTAATAAACCAAATTTGTAAATGAGTTTTAGTTAGTCTCAACACTTTTCCAAATAGACAGTGCTTTTCTTTTGTGCTCTTGTAATCTTCTTACTTCAATATGTTGGGATTAGTTATATTTGTATTGGAATTAACTTATGTGAATCATGTCAAATCACTTTTTCCATCTGATCAATGACAAGCTATCGATTTTTGTTCATACTAAAAGAGTCACCAAGAACATTTTCTTTCGACATTACTTATGTCACATAAAATTATAAATAAAAGGCGAGAATTCACATTCCCCAAATCGTAAAATCCCAATTGCCTTCAATTTTGTAACATTCAGATTAAGTGCCTAACCGTTTAATCAAATCCATGTGGTTCAACGTTACATTGTTCACAATATGATAAGCTTGGCATCACTGTTCACACTTACCAAAGTCCCTTTAATTTCTTCTTTGGAAAGGCCTACGACAAAAGATACCAGAGAGAAATAGTCAATTTGCACTACAAAATAGGGGAGAGAGAGAGAGAGAGAGTGAGAGAGAGAGGGAGAGAGATTCCTCCTTTTGACGACAAGGTAGTAAAATGAGAGTTGACAGAATGGCAAGATTGCAAATTACGCAGTATACAGATGGGCGGACATTTGACGAATTAATAATGCTCTTCCTTTTTTTCTTTTATGCTTTTTAAGTCCATCACCTATTCCCCTTTTGGATTGAATATTGTACTTGTCCATCGTGTTCGACCTTCGACCATCATGGTTCGGTGAAGAATGTTAGTGTCCCCTTTATACACACTTGATTAAGAAAAATATTTAACATTCAAAATATACATATGATAAGAAGGAGGGCATTCTATAAGTAATAAAAAAAAGGATATAATACAATATGCCCCCAACTTTGTTAGAAAGGCAAAATTACAGAAGTCATTCTCAGGCGCACCCAATATTTGTTGCCTTTACCCTCTTCCTTCTCTTGTCATTCTCGCGAGCTCTCTCTTTTTCTTGAATCTTGAGGTTTTCTGTCTGTGTTTGAACGCGTGCAGCGATGGTAAGAGCATGGATTACGGCTATATTGTGTATCAGACCGAGCAGGAAGCTGTCAATACTACCTCGGTACTCACCGGATTATTTGTGAAATAATGCCCCGAGCAACAAGAAGGGCAGGACCCAATTAACTTAATAGGGTTAAAAGTCTGGTCCTTTTGTTCTTTGATGTGTTTTTCCTGTTCCCCGCCTGTCGTCCAAGATATTTTCAATTCGAACAAGTACAACGAATGGCTGTTAATGCAAATGCTGCTAGAATGAATTGAATTGAATTGCGACCCACTCTCTCTCTCTCTGTTACCTTTGCTGGTCAAGTTTCTGATTGTTCTTTAGGCATCAGTTTGGACTGCTATAACAGCTTTCTCGATATCTGATCAGCACCATTTTGCTTTGAAATGCTCTCTCCGATGGCACGAAACTTACGCGATCTTTTAATCACCTCATCAAACTTCACATAGCAAATAAAACCAGATTCATTATTATAAAGAATGTGGCTCACATCCACCTTATAAATCTAAGAAAAACATCGTATCGTATCTATTTTTTGTAGAGTGGAACGGTAAATAGGTGAAATTTCTGTACCGGACTGTTTATTCTGAATGTATAACATAGCACGGAGTGGGAAATTGTCTTTCTACTACCTATGAAAAAGATTATGCTCGAGATGTCGAAATTGATTTGAAGAGAAGAGTCCAAGAGAAAGAGATGATTCCTCCAAATGAAGTACCATGATGATTAAAGATGTGGAGAAGCTAAGGTTTTTGATAACGATAGTGTCATCAAAAGATCACATAGTTCAATCATCTAAGTTCATTATAATAGCGTATCCGCGGAATAGACTCGATAGCTCATTAACTTCAAAATGAAGAAGGCAAGGAAGGAAGCGTCATTAACTTCAGTACACGGGTGCATCTTCATTGAATAGGCTAAATATCTACATAATCGACACATTATATGTTTCGATTGAGCATTCCGGAAGTAAATTAGAAAGGTAACCTTTGAAAAGAAAATCAACTTTCTCGAGAAAAAATCTCATTTGCAATTAATTTTGCACTGAATATATCGGATGATAAATATCTATCTCTCGACACATCAAATCAAAAGTCCAAGGAGCTTTCCAAATTTGCCATTTTAAAATTGTGAAACCGTCGAAAACAGAAAACTATCCGTTACTTTGTAAATTTCAAAAGCTACCATCTACCTTAAAAAATAAAAAAAAACTACTCTAACTCATTTACAAATAGTAAGTGACGCATGCAGTGCGAAGTGTTTCTAGCATGCATTAAGGTTAAACATCCTCGTCAACAGTGGTCATAATAACTCTTTGACCGTCTATCCATCAACATGAAACGGTGATGTTTCTAGCCAGGGCTAATAAGAAAATAAACGAAATCTTAATAACTAGTAGGAGGCATTATATTTTTCCATAAATGCAGACTGTTGCGAGCTTATTGATGAATCATAAGCTTTTTAAAGAGATATTTAAGATGTTATTTACAAAACTAGAGGTGCGTGAGTGCCCTAGTATTATATATAGTTGGTATTGCAAATTCTGAGCTTGTTGTGTATATTTGGGGGCAATAAAACAAGCAAAAGAGCGAATAGCTAGAAAAATGGAGGTCAATCTTGTTTCAAGAGACATCCACAAACCTTCTTCTCCATCTCCAGATGACCTAAAAAACTACGAACTCTCTTTGTTTGATCAGTTCGCTCTGCTGTGCCGAGGATTCTCTTCTTCAACACCGCCGGGAGACCGAGAGCTAACTATCGAGACTTTGGGCTTTCCGGACACATATTTCGGGAAATGGTTCGTGCATGTATGTTGCCAAAGGCAACAAGATCAAGTTGGTAAGGATTAAAAAGTTCCTTCATTTTTCTATGGTCATTGGGGACCACTTGTAGAAATGGGCTATCCTATTTACACAGAGGCAATGCCGACCAGCAAGTGAACACCCAAGTTATTTCTCATTGGTTAGGGACTTCGCTAGCGAAACCCCAAATCGTAATCTATCCACTAGCTGGAGACGTCGATGGCAACATCTCCGTGGATTGCAACGACAATTGACTCGAATACTTGGCAGCTCATGCCGTCGTCGGTCTCTCCGAGATTCTCCAACGACATGGTATCCACGTTTCTTCCTTCCAAAATTGAGCCAACTTCGAGTTACCTTCTTTGCCAGTGGCGGATGGCAATTGGCATTATCGCCAAAGCTGGCCGATGCTGTCTCGTTAGTTGCCTTCATCTAGTGTTGGGCTGCCAAAACTCGTGGCTTTGCTGAGGCGGCTCAGATTTCATTCACCTCATCATCTCCATTCCCCCCTAGAGATTTTCCATCCGCTCTCCCGCCATTGAAGGCCGAAGAGAAATGGATTACTAGGAGATTCATTGGCTTCCGACAGCATGGCCGTGCCACAACCGACAAGAGTCGAGGCCATTTCTGCGCTGATATGGAAGTGCACAACAAATGCATTGAGGTCAAACGCGAACGGCTCTATGAGGCCAGCCATATACACTCAGGCCATCAACAATAGGAAGAGAACCGACCCTCCCTCCCCTCGAAAACTCATTCGGCAACCTTGCATCGCCTTCTCGGCTGAGACGACCAGAAGCGAGGGGAACAAGGACTTGCCGAACTTGCTGCATTGGCCGTGGAGAGGAATGAGAGAATTCGAAGAGAAATTCACGACGAAAGTTTGAGGACGGGGCATTTCTCGATGATCCGCGAGCCATTTCAAGAGGTCGGAGAATTGGTGAGAGGAGGTGTGGATTTCAATGGATGCTTGAATATGCTTCTTCAAGTTGATTGGTTCATATTTGCTCATGCAACGATGGATCTCCAGGGATCTCAATCGCAAGATTTAGTGATTACTGTCACATTCACTTTATCAATCATCAGGATGTGTTCAGCCCTTTCTTTTAGTTAAGCATTCGATTAAGAAAGACTCGCCGGTTGCATATTTTGTTTTGGAGATAAAATAGGGATTTCTCTAGAATAATTTTCCATGGAAAGAGATATTTGATAATTATATTGATTCTTGTATCTCTCAAGATTGCGCGAATATCTTGATTGATATGTTATATTGGATAGTCATATAATAAAACTGCCCATTAGCCCAATTAGTCTGCCCATCACCATTGATCATACATTAGCCTATTAATAAGATAACTTTATAAAATATAACGTATCAATCAAGATATTTGCGTAATCTTGAGAGATACTGAGAATCAACAAAATTATTAAATATCTATAACAAAGGAAATTATCTTAGAGAAATCCCTAATTATCTCTAACGGGGGGAAATGCTCGCTTTATTAGAATGGGGCCTTCATTTGGAGAAACTCTATTTTGGCTAAACGTGTAGAGATAATCATTTAGTTAATTTTTAAGATTGCATAATAATCACAGGGTTGACTTACCTTACCTTTGATTGTAAACCCTGGTATCCTAGACGAAAGGTGCGAAAATTTGACTTAGTGACCCTCTTAATAATTTGATGAAAGGTAAAAAAAAAGAAAAAGAAAAAGAAAAAGTCCGTGCACTCGCTTTGCCTATATATATGTACTTGCAATGACCACTTTTGTGTTTATTAGAGCGAAAAACTCGACCTATGAACGTCATGAGAAGTAGGCGTGAATTAAGATGAAAAAATCGTCAATAGAATGAAATGTTTAATAATTTAAAATTACCACGACCTTTAAAAATTTATTCGAAGACGCCCAACTTATATTTTTAATCAAATATAACCTTCTTTAGAACATGTTTGTTTATGAATTTTAGAAGCAAAAAGAATTCCGTCAAATTTTATAACACTATCAAAATTGAAGAAAAATAAACTGTATACAGATTCACGTGTTGTTAAGATTTCAAATATTTCAAGTGAGAAGCCGGAATGAATGAGCCACAAAATTTATCAAAAGAAAAAAGAAAATAAAAAAGTCATTCTAGACACACCCATGAACGGCTGACATGGCAAAGGCGCGACAACTTTTTTCATATAAAAATATTATAGATGAAATTAATCGTGTGGAAAACGGAAAATGCCCTTCCGACCCGATTCATGACAAAAGATGTAACGAACTGGCTCCTAAAAATCCGACAAATCCGCCATTCAATCAATAATATAATATTGCTTGATTGAGTCACTGTACGTTTCCCGCCTCGATCGAGACCTTACTCCCCACGTTGTTAATCCGATCCTTCGCCGACCATGGTGCGACACAAAGACGAGGAAGAGGAGGACTACCGCAGAACTGGGGGCGGCAGGAAGCGGAGGAGATCGGACTTCATAGATGACGTCGCGGATGAGGACGGCGAGGAGCAAGAGGAAGACGCCGTTGAGGACGAGGATTTCGGCGGCCGCGATGAGGTGTGCTTGGTGGTGTTTTTGGTTTAGTTTGCTTGAAATTTTCCCCGTTCTAGAAAGTGCCAACCTTGTTTACCTGAGCTAAACAATTGCATATCCAGAATTTTACTAACACCCTCTACCAAATGAAGCTATCAGTTGGAGTAATTAAGATTATAATGTCCTGAATAATGATTCTTGGCACTACGGCTGTTCCATTTGATGGGAAGACATCTGGCTGACTAATCTGCAGCAGAACAGAGAGTATTGATGTGATTTTTTGTTGGAAGTTTGGCTGATTATGAGCTGATCAGAATCGGTTTTTTCACCCACATTTTTTCTCGGTTACAAGTGAGCTTCTTCTCGAACTCTATGAACAATGGACAAGAAATTAGCTGGTCAGTTAATGTATGCACATGACTGGAAACACTACTAGGGTTGGAGAAACTTTGTTTTTCTTTACTTGCACTTTGTCTCGATTCCCTTTCTTGGCACAACTGCTTAATCATCTTTGCTCTCTTGCCTAGTGAGGGAATTCTTTATTCATGGTGTAATGGCCTCGTAATGTGTGATGGAAGCCAGACAAGATAACTTAGGGAGGAATGTTGAAGAAACTTGTGTTAATAAAGGGTGATTTATGGTTTTCTGCAGAGTAAATTGGACATTTGCAGGTCTAAGAAAAACCTTAATAACAGGTTGCAGACATTGTTAGCATTTATCTTTCTCGTATTAGTATATGGAAGGAGAGTACTGTTTAACCATATTTCTTGTTTTTAGGAATGTAGGCTTTTTCCTATCATATCAGGGAATTGTGAATGAAGGCACTTTTCAATTAGTGACAGTCAGTATATTCTTGTCGTATAGATTGAGGAAGTTCCATTTTATTTAAATGATTTTGATATTGGAGACTTATTTCCAGAACAAAATCTTCATGTAGTCTCAGTTCGGCTTTATTGGTTCTAGAGTACTTCCGAAAAAAATTGGGTCAATGGGCGATATTTGCCTTAGAGGGCGCAATACCTACTCCTATTTTTTCTTTTTCAAAATTTGGCTGATAGAAGATAATTGTGCTGAGTGTTGGTCATATGAGGTTGCTTTGTCGACTTACTGCTGCAATGTGTGGGGGCTGGATTTTATTGTATGATGGAGGGAGGGTACCTTCTGTGGTCATATTATGCCCGAGTTTGCAGTTGAAGCATTGAAGTAGTGATCTTTTAACAAATGTGTAACAGTTCTTTTAAATAGACCTTTTATAGTGGTTTCTGAATTATCCACTTGTGTAGTGGAAACTCCAAAAAAATTGAGAGTGCTGGGGACACTTAAAATATCTTTTTATCTGTATTATTTTTTTGGAGAAGACATAGTGTTATGCCTATCTATTGTCATTCCCTTTTAGTTTCTAAATAAAAGAGAGATGGTTAAAGTGTTGAGGACCTTAAGTACACTATTCTACTTCTGAATATTGATCGGTGCTCAAAAGTTTTGGGGAACTTATAAACCTATCACTGCCAAGGTGTTGTTGGTCTTGAGGGTTTTTATTTTTATTTTATATATATGTGAAACCAAATTCTCAGGTGCTGTCTCTATTTGGTGGACCTTTTTTTTGCATTGATGATGGAATTGGCATGAACTTGGCCATGCAGATTTTATCGATACTCGGGCCGACCTACCTGATGATGATGATAATAGACAGATTCATCGGCGACCTTTGCTTCTGCGTGAGGATGATCAGGAGGATGTTGATGATCTTAAAAGAAGGATTCAGGCAAGATATGCTAGGTCTGCTCATACTGAATATGATGAGGAGACAACGGATGTAGACCAGCAGGCTCTTTTGCCTTCTGTCGGGGATCCAAACCTGTGGATGGTGAAATGTGCGGTACGTCCTCCGTTGTTTGTAAATTGTAACTAAGCTTTTTTTTTTCCCCAAATCCTTGTAAGTAGTTGGTATTCTTAGTTCTTTGGTGAACTTGGAATGACGTGATTCTTGTGTGGCACTTCATAGATTGGTCATGAGCGAGAGGCAGCTGTGTGCCTAATGCAGAAAGCCATTGATAAAGGACCTGAATTGCAAATTAGGTCAGCCATTGCACTTGACCATCTGAAAAATTACATATACATTGAAGCGGACAAAGAGGCCCATGTGAGGGAGGTAAGTTCTCTTGAGTGTTTTCGTTCTGCAGGACCTGCTGAACTTCAGAGGTGTAGGCCAGTGATTCTCGTATGTTGTAAATAACCTGGACACCTTTGTTTTTCCAGGCATGCAAAGGTCTGCGAAATATATACTCGCAAAAAGTAATGCTCATCCCAATTATAGAAAGGACAAATGTCCTTTCAGTTGAAATTAAGGCAATTGATCTTTCTAGAGACACATGGGTCCGACTGAAGATAGGGAAGTATAAAGGAGACCTTGCCCAAGTATGTCGGGGTTACTCATGTCAATTTACTTATTTTCCTCTATAACCTCCCCTCCTCCCCCCCAGCCCTCTCCTCCTTTTGAGGGCAAAGGAAGCGTTACAACATTTTTTGTTGCTTACGTTACATGCAACTTTGGTTTTTGCAGGTGGTAGACGTGGATAATGTCTGCCAACAAGTTACAGTGAAATTAATACCAAGGATTGATTTGCAAGCTGTTGCAAATAAGTTGGTAATGGAGCATTCATTGCTTCTATTACTATACTCCAAGTACTATTATATGCGTCAGCGGATGTAATTGTTCATATCAATTTTAAATATATAAACAGAGTATTTTGCATCGGTACAAAGTATAGAAAATGAAACGGATTGTCTTCTATGAAGGCATTTTCTATTCTTGTATTTATTCTAGCTGGTTTGTTAGTTTCCATGTGAATTTTAATACATAGTTTATTTAAACACCAGGAAGGTAGAGAAGTAGTGAAGAAGAAAGCATTTGTTCTCCCTCCACGATTCATGAATGTTAAAGAGGCCAGGTATTCTTGTTTCTGCTTCTCCGTTTTAGGATAACTTTGCGGTAATTGGCTCACTGACTCTCGGAGTGTGCTTCTTTCCAGGGAACTGAATATCCGTGTGGAACGTAGGCGAGATCCAATTACTGGTGATTATTTTGAGAACATTGCCGGCATGATATTTAAAGACGGTTTCTTGTTCAAAACTGTATCTGTGAAATCAATTAGCTCTAATAATATAAAGCCCACGTTTGATAACTTGAGAAGTTCAGGAAGTCCGGTGAGAGTGGGGATGGTGATATAGGTAGTCTGTCAACTCAATTTGTGAACAGGAAAAAGGGTCATTTCAGGAAGGGCGATGCTGTAATTGTTGTGAAGGGTGATCTTATAAATTTGAAGGGTCGGTTTGAGAAAGTGGAGGAAGAGATTGTACATATTCGACCAGAAATGGAAGGCCTCCCTGTAAGAAATAACTCAAGGCCTATTGTTTTGAAATCAATTGCTTTTAGCATTACATGCTGTCCTGAAGATATCTCTTCACATTTATGTTTGCTGATTCATACAGAAAACACTGGCTGTTAACGAGAAAAAACTGTGCAAGTACTTTGAAGATGGGAATCATGTTAGGGTCGTTTCTGGTACCCAAGAAGGCGTTACTGGTATGGTTGTAAAGGTGGAGCGACATGCACTCATCATCTTGTCGGATACAACGAAGGAAAATGTGATCCTAACTTCTTCTGTGATTTCTGGGTTCTTGGAACACCTTTTTAAATTTTCTACTTTGAGCGAAGAAATAACTTCTGTTGTCTTCAGATTTGTGTTTTTGCAGATGATGTCATTGAGAGTTCAGAGGTGACATCTGGAGTAACCAGAATTGGAGACTATAAGCTTCACGTCCTTGTGCTACTGGAGGGAGTTCCACGTTTGGTTAAAGACATTCTAGTTTGTAGTTTGTTGCTACCATCAGTTGGTCTAACTGCTTTTTTTGGCATCTGCTGCAGTAATATCAACTTCGGCGTCATAATTCGTGTTGAAAGTGTAGCTTTTCAGGTAGGTGACACGCATTGAGGCAAGTCTCTTGGACATGACCTTCAGAAATTCGAGCCTTTGTGGGTCATGTTTGATGTACAAAGTGATTAAACTAGATGGTTTTCTCTTTCCATTATGACAGATGTTTCACTTTCTTTCAGGTTCTTAAGGGAGTTCCAGATAGACCTGAAGTCATCACTGTTAGATTGAGAGAGATAAAGTCCAAGATCGATAAGAAATTTAGTGCCCAGGATCGCAGCAACAACACTATATCTGTGAAGGATCTTGTTAGGATTGAGGATGGTCCATCCAAAGTGAGATCCAATTTCCCGGATATTTCTTTTTCATAAGCATGAAATCTTGAAATTTGCTAATAATTTTCTTTTCTTTCGCTTCAATAGGGAAAACAAGGACCCGTTGAACACATATATAGAGGAGTTGTGTTTATTTATGATCGCCACCATCTTGAGCATGCTGGTTTTATCTGTGTTAAATCTGTTTCATGCTTTGTTCTTGCAGGATCACGAGCAAATGGTGATAGATATGTTAAGTCCTGTTTGTTTCTTGATTTTAGGCAGATGGCAACTGCTCAACTCATTCTGATCGAGGCTTTGCTCGTTTGTGACAAACTTTTTAGGATGATTCATTGTCAAGGTTTTCCAATTTGAGACCATCTCAGATACCCCTATCACCAAGGAGATTCTCTGGACGCAGACCTCCAATTAGCTGTATGTTGCTAAGCGATAAACATTTTATTTTCCTTTGACACCATGCATGGGCTAAGTATTGCTTTTTTGACATCTTTCTCTAGCTGGAGGAAGGCATGGTGGTGGAAGGGGCCGTGATGCTTTGGCAGGTACTACGATAAAGGTTTGCCAAGGTACTTGTAAGGGATGCAGTGGGCGTGTTGTGGAAGTGAGAGGCGAATCTGTCAGAGTCGAGCTGGAGTCACAGATGAGGGTTGTTACAGGCAAGTTTTGGACAATCGGTGGAACATTCCTTTCTGAGAATTTCTATGGCGTATTTTCTTGATGTAATAGATGGCCTATTTTAGTGCAGTGGAACGAAAGATAATTTCTGACAATGTTGTTGTTTCAACTTCCTACCGGTAAGGAATACGTTTGTCATTCAATGACATAATCAATGTAATTCCCCCTTCCCTCCCCCCTGTGAATACCTGAGTTGATAATCTTGGACAATGTATTGCAGAGACCCAAGATATGGTGTGGGCGGTGAGACTCCCATGCATCTTTCTCAAACTCCTTTGCGTCCACTTATGACTCCGATGAGAGATCCTGGAGGTTCGATTTTCCTCCCTTGAGGGCTATTCTAATTTTCTTTTTTTGAACTTATCCTGTAATTGAATCATAACCTTCTCATGTTTGTGACTAATTTCCCAAGTCCATTACTGATTTGAAAAAAAAAAAAGTCTGTTGAATGCCCATTAGATAGCTCAAGACTCGTTCTGTGTTCTGTATGTCTTTTTAAGCAATTGACAATTTTCTTGCCGCCTCCTTGACTTTATATGTAAATAATTTGATGTCAATTTACTTTCAGCAACACCTATTCATGATGGAATGAGAACACCTATGCGTGACAGAGCATGGCTTCCGATTGCTTTGGAAAATCAAGTCGACCACCATGTTCGTCACTGTAGGTCAGTCGCTGCACGGAGGAGTGTAATGTGAATCACGCGGACCTGGTGTGTTTTCCGATTGAAGGCATTTTAAGACTTTGACTGTGTTTTTTGAAAATTGTAAGACTTCATACAATTTCCGTAATAGATTTAAGAATTTTTTATGCTATTCTCTTTGAATTTTTAGGGGGATTGGTGCGATAAAAGAAATGACATCCATAATGCGTTTGAATGGCCATAGTATGAACAGTGTGGACAAGAATTTCACTACGAAAAAATACGACCTAGTTCTACGGTTATGATGAGAGAGACGATATTTCAACAAAATCATGATATATCACATGATGAAAGGTTCACCAATTGTTTGCATTCAACCTCTCGTCGTGATATAGAAACCGGCAACTCAATCGCCGGGCTCGGTCGACAAGATCTGGTCGGACCGTCAAGTGCAGCCTTTTGCGTCATCATCCATGTGGCTAGTGACACGCGAGCTCTCACTTTGTAATCAAAAGTACACCAGGAGATGTTCTTAGCAGGAAAAGAATCCCCATTTCAACAGGGCATCCGAAACCCGACCAGTGGCTTTCTCCATCAGTTGCATTTTAACATATCCAGGTTTTGTACTCGACACCCATGTTTGCATCCGAGTGCTCGGTACTTGATCTGAAGATGAACAGCGAACTTCCAAGTTCGAACTCCCCATCCCTGCTGCCACTACAATGTAATTCATAGGGACAGACCGATGGATACTTGAGGACAGTGATTCAACTTCACCTAGAGTCATATCAATAGTGCCCAGAAATAGGACTAACAAACATGGTTGCTCCATGTTTTCTCAAAAAACAATCCTTTCACACACGATAGATCCTCAGTGAGAGAGAAGATTTCGACATGGCATAAACTTAATATGATATAACTCAATCAAGGGGCAAGTTCACTATAGCTATTGCAGTAACCATCGGCGGAGCCTCAGCATTCCAGAACTATGGCAATTAAGAAATGGATGGCTAACCCACAAAGTTTTACGATCAGAGTTTATGGCAGCAAAATCAAAGGACAAAGATAAGGGATGCCAGTGTCGTCCACATGGAACAATATTATGAGTAATTTCAGCTATAACAATAATATCAGCTTGCATTTGACCCTTCTCACTAGGACCACGGTATAGTTCTTTTTCCCTGTGGCATGCTTCGTTATTATAGAAAATGAATCCTAAAGTTCTCTCTTTTAGCAGAGAAAAAGCTCCCTTGAAGCCAGGGATACTTAATGGGAGATTGGAGTTGTCCAGTCTCAGCAGTACAAGATTCGAGCAGTCTTAGTATACATAAACTGCGCAGGTAAGATCGGAATGTGTATGCATCTGACGGATCACGCAGTTGATGTCCGTTAAAACTTCTCCACATTTGATTCATTCACTGCTTGTTACAACTTATGAAAAGTATCTGCTGAGAATACATTACATCTGACAAATTTACCAGTAGTCTGTTCTCAGTAAAGAGATTTTGATATATATATTTCTTTCAGAAAACTAAGCAAACATCAGTCATAGAACAGACCACTGGTAAGATAAAGACTAACAAAAAGTGGAGAGCCATACATATAAAAAATTTCAAATTTTCAATTGCCTCCTCAAGAATTCAATGTTAACTACATGGAAAAGTATAGTTACATTTTTCTGCAGCATCACCGTGGTCCGGAGAGAACCGAGGGTAACAACGGAGTGGAAGCAGCAAAGGGAGCCTCCTCTTGAAAAACTCTTGCTCCAGTTTTCAACAAAGGTGGATAAGAGAAGTCATACTCCAAGTCATCCGGGACATCCATAAGGCCGTCCAAAACCTTCAAGACGATTGACATGGAAGGCCTCTTTGCAAAATCTCCTTGCAGACACCACCCGCCGATTCTCAACATATCCACTGCCTGTGACTCATTTAGCCGCATATCCTCGCTGTGACTATTGACGATATCCGACAACTGTCCTTCTTCCACCTTTCTCCTGAAAGCTCCTACTAAGTATGTGTTTTCTGGGTCTTGCGAGTTATCGAAAATTTTCCTCGCAGACACTATTTCCAGGACCACCACTCCAAAGCTATAGACATCGACTTTTTCAGTGATTGATGCGCTTAGCCATTCTGGAGCCATATAGCCGGGCGTGCCCCTCATTGTTGTCATGACTTGGCTTTTGTCCCTATCGATCAACTTAGACAAGCCAAAATCGGCGACCTTAGCATTAAAGTTCTCATCCAAGAGAATGTTTGGGGTTTAATATCCAAGTGGAGTATCTTCCTTCTACATTCTTCGTGAAGATAATTCAGACCCTTTGCTATGTCGTAAATGATCTTCCTCCTCTGCTGCCAGTTGAGAACATATTCGCTGGATCTGTGGAAGATCCATTTGTCTAGCGAACCATTAGGCATGTATTCGTACACGAGCAGCCTGTGAGAGTTCTCCGTGCAAAATCCTACAAGCGTTACCAGGTTGACGTGATGAATACTCCCGATAGTCTCAACCTCAGCTAAAAACGATTTCTTGATATGGCCTAAACCATCGAGGCGCTTCACTGCGACTTTTGAACCATCCTTTAGAGTGCCTTCAAACACAGAGCCGAAGCCACCTTCGCCAAGCTTCTTGCTGAAATCCTCGGTAATCACTTTCAGACTGTTGTAAGTAAATCTCCTAGGCATTCCTGGTACTTGATCTAGATGATCTTCCTCAGCTTCATCGACAGCTTCCCTCTTCCAAGATAAAACTTTTATGACCCCAATGACAATGATCAAAGCAAATACAGATCCGAGGCTGGAACCTAGTATTAATGCGAGACGGTTCGTCGTTCCACTCAAACCGGGAGAGTTAGGAACTACATTGGAAATGTTCTGTACTTTGATATAACCAATAGAATTGTTAAACTGTTCTAGGTTCATTAGGGAAAATACTTCTGATAATAAGTAGCAGGAACCTGAATCACTTGGGATATTGGGGCCTTGCCGAAAAAAAGCTGCTTTGCATGAACAATTCTTGGCGCAAGCCTCTTTACAATTTACCTTAGTTACATTCGCAAGATCTGAGGTGCTTTGTGGATCCGTGCTGTAGGTGAAGTAAGAAAGATCCCCAAGCTCCAGCAAACTTTGAAATTGTGAATTGTCGCAAGACAAAGGAACTTCCTCATAACATCCAAGATTGGGATGTCTATCGTTTATTTGCTTGAAATAGGTGGTACCCCCATTTGAATCTGGACAAGTGCATTGCCCGTTTGAAGTGCAAATTCCATACTGTCCACAGACCGTCGGATAGCCACAGTCACCATAATCCCGAAACAGAAGCTCAGCTGCCACTGTCCACTGATATTTGTCCCGATCAAACTCATATGCTCTCAAGTGCCCATCATATTCCAACCTCATAAACAATGAAGCAGGAGGAATATTGATAAAGATAGTAACATTTCGCATAGAATTCGTGAACAATGCTAAGGTTCCATTTATAAATTCGATGTAATTCGAGTCATTACTCGTGTTTGGAAAATTAATGGGAACTGCATAGTAGACCTGCGGAGGATCAGTGTCCATCTGCGCAAATAAGCCTGTACTAGTCATGGATAGGGAAAGTAAACTTTGTGCAGTCCAATTCGTTTCAGAAACACTTGGCACCAACTTCTGCCCTATGTTCAACTTCTGTCCAAGGACTAGGGAGTCCATAGGGTGATCGAAAGACTGCCAAACTGGCGCATTGTTCGCATCAAACAGCACGAGGTTTCCCGAATCTGTCAGGTTCAGCCCTATAACAGACTTACCTGAAGTGTTTGTGGACCATGCCACAGAACCATCCCCGTCTTTTAAGACCAAGTCACCTTCCGACGTGAGCTCAAGCGTGGGGTTTACCGTCAGATGGTTACGATTGGCAGCCCATACTACTTCTGGAAAAGCTGTATAAATCTGATCAATTTGAGACGCATTTGTATAGACAATGGAAATAGCAAAGAGATAACTGGTTTCTGATAGCATGCGGACGAAGCCACAGGCAAATGACGGGACATCATTTCCTCTGAGAAGAATAGGCTTCACAGAATCCACAGGAGACCCGCTACCAAAGGACACCGAATTGATAGAGCTGGCTGCCCATGTAGTAGAAAGGTTTGCCGTTGGCTGAGGCAGGACCAAACCCAGAAAATATAATCGAAGGAGCAAAAGACAAAGAGTAGCCGGAGAAGAACTACGGCGTGCGAACATGATAGGACATGAAAAAGAAAGACAGCTATTGCAGTGGTGAGAAAGGCAAACGGGATGAAAAAGATGATGAGGTGGAATCAGTCTTATTTCTATAGAGCTAGCTCAACCCCTCGGAATTGTTGGATTATAATATACACAAATCCTTTTGTCATATAGTTTATGGCCGGCTTAACTCCGGATTTTCCTCTCCAACGTTTTACATTGTTGGGAAGTGAAGATGATGACATTATGAAAAGGACGCGTTGAACTAGGGGTTAGTCTTCTAACGAGAAAGTTTGAAAAGTTCAACTCCGGCTTAACATGTTGAACATGGTTGCTGGCATTCAGACTGTTTGCATCAGATTAGATTCTTCGATTGAACTTTTATACGGGACATAAGACATCAAGTTTGAAAAGACAACTTATGAGAAGCTACTGCGAAAAGTAGGAAAGTTTAGGACTTACACGACCCGAGAAGCTTAGGTTAATATATTACTGGATGCTCGCTTCTGTTTCATACAGTGGATGCAACCATATTCATTATAACAATCAACCTAGTTTTTCTTGCTATGTAAAGTTTGACGAGGCGATGGAAAGATTGCGTAAGTTTCGCGCCATCGGAAAGAGCACAACACAAGTTTAAGCGTGGAACAATGACCAAATCAAATTCTCCTTCAGCAGTCCTTTAAATTGATTACTGCTTTTATCGTTTTTACTGCATTTGGTTTTTGTCTCCTCACTCTGTTTTTTCAAATGGAAGATAAGACTAGCCTCTTATTGTTTTCAAGATTGGTTTGATCTCCTGTAGGCTTTGGCAGACTGTACATCACATAGCCAATTGCCGATTAGTTACTGTATAGTTTCAGCTTACTCATGTTAGGTCTGACAACAACATGCATATCTAATTCTAAGAAACATTATGCAAAAATATAAAAAAGAAAAAGAAGCAGCTCAACTAGCAACTACCCGTCCAAGTGATTGCATACAAATCTAAGAAAGATATTGTATCATTTCTACTGTTAGCAGAGCCGAATAGTAGATAGGTGAATTTCTGTACCGAACTGTTTATTATGAATTTATAAAATAGCTCGGAGTGGGGAATTGTCTTTCTACTACCTATCAAAAGAATAAGCTTCGAGATGTCAAAATTGATTTGAAGAAAAGAGTCCAAGAGAAAGAGATAATTCCTCCAAATCAAGTACTATGTTGATTAAAGATGTGGAAAAGCTAAGGTTTTTAGAATGATCAGTGAAGTCAAAAGATCGCATAGTCGAATCTTGCATGCCCAATCATCTAACTTCTTTATTTTATATGCCTCGGAAAGATCACCATTGGTTCGTTAAGAAGCTGGAATCAAGATGATTAACCAAGGATGTATATGAAGAAGTCAGTCGAAAAAATCAGAACCGATACCAATGACGAACTTCTCCCATAATCTTTGTCAGTTCTAATAGCGAATTTGCAAAATAGACTAAATAACTCGTTAACCTCAAAATGAAGAAGACACGGTGGGAAGCATCATTGAATCTGAAGGAAATCAGGTGTTGGAACAAAAGAGCAAATCAGGTTTGGATCCAAGAAATAGTAAAGCTACCAACAGACATTATCAAGAACCGACTAGTCTTAGCAGCTTTTTACACAAATGACCTAACCTGTTCCCTCTTCTCTCCATCACTCTCCAGCTAGAACTTGCAAGGGGAATATCGAGAAGGAACTTAATTTATAGTTTCTAATTTCTAAACTTCCATTTTGGTGACCAGCAGAATTATATGCTGCTGTAGGTACAAACGCAATAAACTTGAGCACAACTGGACTCTTCATGAGCAATGAAACTAAATACAATAAACCAACCAAGTCAATCCTTTGCTAAGATATAACGAATTTCCACTCATTGGCAAGTAAAAAACAAATTAATCTCATGGCAGAGACTTTTGTTTGCCCTGAAAAGAAAATGACAAACTGGAGCATTCACTTTAAAAATTTCAATTGCCTGCAGAATTTTACCACTTGATATGTACAGAACAGATTCTTTCTAGTTTGCCGCATCATCGTGGACCAGATAGAACTGAGGGTAATAATGCAGTGGTAGCACTGAATTCGACTTCCATTTGACCGAATTTTGCTGCTCCGTTAGTGGAAGGCTGAGCAGAGAAGTTGTAATCCAGGTTGTTTTGAACTTCCGAAACACCCTCTAACACCTTGATGACTATTGACATGGAAGGCCTCTTTGTATAATCTCCCTGCAAGCACCATGCGGCAATCCTTAGCATATTCACCGCCTGTGGCCTATTTAGTTGCATATCCTCGCTATAGTTATCCACAATGTCCAGCAATCGTTCCTCTTCAGCCTTTCTCTTAAAAAGGCTCAGTAAATGCATGTCTTCTTCATCAAGAGAGCGATCGAAGATTTTTCTCCCACAAACAATCTCCAAGATTACCACGCCAAAGCTATACACGTCCACCTTTTCAGTAATTGCTGCACTCAGCCACTCAGGGGCCAAATAACCAGGAGTTCCTCTCATGGTCGTGACGACTTGGCTTTGGTCCCTATCGATCAACTTGGACAATCCAAAATCAGCAACCTTAGCATTGAAATTCCCATCCAAGAGGATATTTTGGGGTTTAATGTCTAAGTGAACTATCTTTTGTCTGCAATCTTCATGAAGATAATTGAGTCCTTTTGCTATATGGAGAATTATCTTCTTCCTTTGTTGCCAATCGAGAACACATTCATTGGATTTGTGAAAGATCCATCTATCTAGAGAACCATTCGACATGTACTCATAGATAAGGAGCCTGTGGGATTTCTCAGCACAAAATCCGACAAGTCTTACCAAGTTAACATGATGGATGCTGCCGATAGTCTCAACTTCGGCTAGAAAGGATTTCTTGACCTGCCCAAAACCATCAAGGCGCTTTACAGCAACTTTTGTGCTGTCAATTAGAGTACCCTCGAAAACAGAACCGAAACCACCTTCGCCAAGCTTTTTACTGAAGTCGCTCGTAATGGTTTTCAAATCATTGTACGTGAATCTTGCTGGCATTCCAGGTACTCGATCAAGGTAATCCTCCTCTGCTTCATTATCATCTCTCTTCCGAACAAACAAAACTATGACCACGATGAGAAACATCACAACAAAGAGAGCTCCGAGGCTGGACCCAAGTATTACAGGGAGATGGTTGCTCCTTTGATTGTCAACCGAAGTGTTGGGAACTTCATTGGCCACATTTTGTATTTTAAGGTAAGCAGTGGAGTTATAGAAAATTTTATTCTTGTCAATGTTCATGAGTGAAAACACCTGAGTTAGTAAGTAACAACCGCCGCTGGTGGAATTCAAACCATACTGGAATATAGCCGCTTTGCATGAACAACTCTTTGCGCAGGTCTCTTTACAACTTGAAGCGTCTATGTTCTCGAGATCTGAAGTGAAAGTGAAGTACATGACATCTTCAAGCTCTAGAAGACTTTGATATTGCGAAGCCCCACAAGACAATGGGACATTCTCAGAACACCCAAGATTAGGCTGCCTATTATCTACTTGCTTGAAATAGCTCGTTCCCCCACTCGAAGCTGGACAACTACATTGCCCATTGGAGCAAATTCCATATTGCCCGCACACTGTCGGATAAGCACAGTCCCCAAGACCCTGCGTCAAAAGATCGGCCACTTCTTTCCACTCAGATACCCACTCATACACTCTCAGATGCCCATCCGAGCCCAGCTTCATGTATTGTGCAGAAGATGCTTGAGGGACTGAAATCACACTCACATTCCCAATAGAATTTGAGAACAAAGCCAAACTTCCATTTACAAACTCAACATATGGAGACTCGTTACTTCCATTCAGATTAGCAATACGATACTGGTAATAGATTTGAGGAGGACTAGTATCCATTTGAGCAGATAAACCACTGCTGTTCATGTAAAGCGTAATCATACTGTCTACGGTCCAATTTGTCCCAGAAACACTCGGCATCAATCTTTGCCCGGCCAACATTTTTTGTCCAGGGACAAGTGAGTCGGTTGGCTGATCAAAAGACTGCCAAATACTCACATTATTCTTATCAAACAACTCGAGGTTCCCCAAATCTGTCAAGTTCAAGCCCACAACGGACTTACCAGAAGTGTTTGTGGACCAAGCAACAGTACCATCAGCATCTTTCAACACCAAATCGCCTCCGGAAGTGAGCTCTAACATCGCCCCAATCTTTACAGGATTGTTTCGATTGGCAGACCACACTACTTGTGGAAATCCAACACTGGGTTGAACAATTAAACCACCACTGTTAACTTGGATGATGAAAACAGCAAGGAGGTAAGTGTCGCAGTTACCATTACAGTAGAAGCCGCAGGCGTAGGCAGGGCCAATAGCATCTTTGGCTCGGAGCAGAATTGACCGCACGATCGATCCATCTGTGTATGTGATGGAGTGATTAGCTGTTGCGTTGTTCGTCCACTGTGTTGAAAGCGTCGCGGTTGGATAATCATAATCTTGAGCTTGAGCATCAATAAAGTTTGAGAATTGCGAAAGAAAAACAAAGGAAAAAGAAAGAAGAAAAGAAGAGAGACTGCAGAATGAGACCATGGCCTGCAGTGAAAATTTGAGGAGAGAGAAGATTGAGAATGGAAGAGAGGAAGGGAGAAATGAGAGATTGAAGTGGAGGGCCGAAGGTTTCTTAGGAGCAAATAAAATAATGCGAGTCAAATTTGGAGGAGCTGGGGTGGTTGGATGAAGAAAATGGGCGACATCGTGTTGCTGGGTTCCGGCAGCTGTTTTTGCAAAGTCAACTTTGAGTTGCGGTGTCGGCAAAAGCAAAACAACTTTGGGACCCAACCCATGTTTTGTTGCTTCTCTGCAATATGGGTTACGAGTTACTAAATGAATTGAGCAGAGAGCAAGTTGGAAGGAAGAGCAGGACAATGCTCAAGCGAGTGGATCACTGCTCATTAGTTATCCACGCCTTAAACACCATCTCGGAATCAGGAGAAAATATTAGGTACGTGACTAGTGCCAAGTAGGATCGACAATCGCCACGTGTACACAATGGCCCCGCTCTTCAAAGATTTCAAATTTCGTTACCTTTCTCTTTTCTTCTCCCGTTGCTCTCCCTCTTCTCGCTTTCCTTACCTATAGACCTTTTGTCACTTGAGCAAAGAGTGCCCAATGGATGCCATAACAGCAACAGGTGTTGAAGACCCAAAACCCAGTAGGAACTTTCTTTGTCTGGAGGAGTTGCAAGGTGGTTGATGCTTTTGAAGGCTCTGGCCAAAACCCAGTAGGGGTTTGATGGGGGAAGTCGTGTTATTACAATCAAAATCAGAACTTTCTTTGTCTGGAGGAGTTGTAGAAGAAACTGAAGCAGAAGAGATGCTAGGTTTCCTGTAATTAGTAAAGTTAAAGAATGAGTGGTTTCTCGGACTGAGTCGCTTTCGGACAGTGCTCACAACATTGAAGGTGAAAGAAGTAAACATGGTCTTAGGGTGCATTTGGGAAAGACTTTGAGAAGGGATTTTGGGTTTTCAAAGCTTCTCGGGTTAAATATTGAGTATTTGGTACAAATTTTACAATTCACTTTGAGGAAAAATCAGCTTTTGGAAGGTTGAAAGCCAAGGCTACTTTGGGCTTTTCAGTATTCTTGACATGTCGATGGAAGGTTAATAAAAAATTTATTTTTTCTTGTTGGCTCTCACAAGTTTATTAAAATTTCAACTTCAACCCTTTTTAAATAAGAAACCCTAGATCTATTCTCTCATGCTCATGCTCGCCTCTTGTCTCGCTTCTCTTCCGAAGCTCACCTCAAGTTGTCCTCGTTTCGCTCTTCTTTGAAGCTCGCCTCTCTCTTTGGTTTCACCAAATCCCTTTAATCTAAAGGCCTTTGCATTTTTTTAAAGGCTTTTCTCAAAAGCCTTCCCAAATGCAGCCTAAATAGGTCTCCATGATGGACGGCGGCAAGGGTGATTGTTTGAGGGCGAGATCGCTCGAGCAGAGGCGGGAAGTGATGAAGAAGGACGAAAATGAAAAGGAGAGAGAGAGAGAGAGAGAGAGAGAGAGAGAGAGAGAGAGAGGGGAAAAGAAAAGAAATCAGAGAAGAAATTTGAAATTGCTGAAGAGTGGGACCCCTTTGTCCTCGTGGCAATAAATCAACGGACTCAATGATCCTATTTGGCAAAAATTAAAAAAATGCATGCACCATAATCATAATCTTAAAATCAGAAAGACCATAGGCCTTACGAAGAACCGGTCATTAACTACATTTATCCTAATATTGGAAAGATAATCTTTTCAACGACATTAATTTATATCTAATAAAATAGCTGCCAATCGATTACTTATTCAATTTGAGTACACCAAGCAAATCAATTCAGTTTAACACAGGACGAAGTGGGTAAATCATTTTTCTACTTCCGGAATCTGCCAAAAAATACTCGCTACCTATAAAAAAGACTATGCTCAGGATGTCAAAATTGATTTGAGGAAAAGAGTCCGAGAGAAAGAGATGATTCTTCCAAGTCAAGTACTATATGTTAATTAAAGATGTGGAAAAGCCAAGGTTGTCAAGAATGATCGGTGTCATCAAAAGATCACATGGTTGAATCTTGAATGCCCGATCATCCGATTCTTTATTTTTTTTGCAAACATATGACTCGGAAAGATCGCCAATGGATCGTTATGAAGCTAGAAGTCAAGATGAATAAATAAAAAAACAAAATCAAAAGTTTTCCCGATGATAAACTTCTCTAATAATCTCTGTGGGTTCTAATAGTGAGTTCGCAGAACGGAATAAATAGCTCGTTAACCTCAATATGAAGAAACATGGAAGGGAGAAACATGATTAGGTGTTGGAACAAAAGAGCAATTGGAGTTTGGATCCAAGAAATTGTGCAATTACTGAAAGACATTAACCAGAATTGACTAGTCTTAGCAGCTTCTTGCACAGATGGCTCCAACAGGTTCCCTCTTTCTCTAGATGTATTCAGACATTATGTTCCACATGAACCTGGGTTAAAATATGAGCAACATCTCTCTCCATCACTCTCCAGCTAGAACTTGCAAGTGGAATTTCGAAAGGGAACTTAAAAGTTATGGTTTCTAATTTCCAAACTTTTCATTTTGGCGATCGAACGAACGTTCCTACTGCTATTAGTACTAACACAATAAACTTGAGCGCGACTGAACACTACTTAAAGCAATAAAACGTAAATGCAGTATCCTAACCAAGTCAATCCTTTGCTAAGATATGACAAAGTCCAATCGTTTGCAAGTAGAAAAGAAAATTGATATCATGCCACAGACTATTTTCAGGCCTGAAAAGAAAATGACCAACCGGAGCACTCACTCTGAAAAATTTAATTGCCTACACAATTTTACAACTTGATCCAGGTCGTCTTCAGCTTTTGAAACACCCTTTAGCACCTTGATGACTATTGACATGGAAGGCCACTTTGTATAATCTCCCTGCAAGCACCACGCAGCAATCCTCATCATATTCACCACCTGTGGCCTATTTAATTGCATATCCTCACTATAGTTATCCACAATGTCCAACAATCGTTCTTCTTCAGCCTTTCTCTTAAAAAGGCTCGGTAAATGCATGTCTTCTTAATCTAGAGAGCGATCAAAGATTTTTCTCCCACAGACTATCTCCAAGATTACCACGCCAAAGCTATACATGTCAACCATTTTAGTAATTGCTGCACTCAACTGCTCAGGGGCCACATAACCGGGAGTTCCTCTCATGGTTGTGAGGACTCGACTTTGATCCCTATCGATCAACTTGGACAATCCAAAATCGGCAACCTTAGAAAATTCCTGTCCAGGAGGACATTTTTGGGGTTTAATGTTCAATTGAACTATCTTCTGTTTGCAATTTTCATGAAGATAATTCAGTCCTTTTGCCATATCGAGAATGATCTTCTTCCTTTGTTACCAGTCGAGAACACGTTTATTGGATTCATGAAAGATCCATTTATCGAGAGACCCATTCGACATGTACTTGTAGATGAGAAGCCTGTGGGATTTCTCTGCAGAAAATCCCACAAGTCTTACCAAGTTGACATGATGATGCTGCTGACAGTCTCAATTTCAGCTAGGAAGGATTTCTTGACCTGCCCAAAACCATCAAGGCGCTTTACTACACCTTTTGTGCCATCAATTAGAGTACCTTCGTAAACAGAACCAAAACCACATTTGCCAAGCTTTTACTGAAGTTGTCTGTAGTGGCTTTCGGATCATCGTACGTGTATCTTATGGGCATCATAATTCTCATTTAAGAGGATATCTTGGGGTTTGACGTCCAAGTGAACTATCTTTTCTCTGCGATCTTCGTGGAGATAATTCAGTCCTTTTGCTATATTAAGAATGATCTTCTTCCTTTGTTGCCATTTAAGAATAGAGTCACCATACTTGCGGAAAATCCATCTATCCCAAGACCCACTTGACATGTACTCATTAACAAGGAGCTTGTGAGATTTCTCAGCACAAAATCCCACTAGTCTCACCAAGTTGACATGATGGATGCTGCCAATAGTCTCGACTTCGGCTAGAAAGGAGATCTTGATCTAGCCAAAACCATCAAGACTCTTCACTGCAACTTTGTGTGCCTCTGAAAACAGATCCGAATCCACCTTGACCAAGTTTTTCATTGAAGTCCTCTTTGCTGGCTTTCAAATCATCATATCCGAATCTTGTGGACATTCCAGGTACTTCATCCAGGTAATCCTCCTCCGTTTCATTATAATCTATCCTCCAAGCCAATAAAGCTACTCCTATTATAAGAATCAAACAAAAGAAAGCCCCAAGGCTGGACCCATATGTCACGGAAAGATGGATGCTCTTTCGATTGTTAATTGAAGACTCAGGAACTTATTCGGTCGAAGAATTAGGAACATCATTAGGGACTTCCTCTACCATAATCTAGGCAGCAGAGTTGTAAAATATAGTGCTTGTCCATGATCATAAGTCATCTGAGTTGGTAAGTAGCAGCTATCTTTTGTGGGATTCAGTCCCTATTGAAAGACAGCTGCTTCGCAAGAACAATTCTTTTCACAGGGCTCCTTACAACTGTATATATCTATATCCTCAAGATCCGAGCTGAAAGAGAAATTCGTCCCATCAGCAAGCTCCCAAAAACTGCAATGCAGTGAAGCTCCGCGAGACAACGGAACGATCTCAGAACACCCAAGACTAGGCTGCCTATAATATACGAACAAATCCAAGCTTTCCATTCAGAAACTCAACACACAATGAATCACTACTGCTTGCGTTTGCATTACTAACATGCTCTTGGTAATATACGACAGGACTGGACTCCACTTGAGCAAATCAACCTGCACTAGTCATGGAAAGTGAAAGCATACCTTGTCCGGCCCAATTCGTCCCGGAAAAGCTCGGCGTCAAACCGGTGCCCCGCCTTCGGGATGAAACGACCGCCAGACGGGCCACATCATCCACGTCAAACAACACGAGGTTTCCCAAACCTGTCGAACTCAAGCCCACGACCTACTTAACCCGAAGTGCCTGTAGACCAAGCAAGCCACAGCACCCATCGACATCTTTCAGCACCAAATTGCCTTCCAACGCAAGCTCAAGGGTCGCGCCGATGTTGACGGGGTTGTTCCGATTTACAGACCATACAACTCGCCGGAATCCGAAATTTGGGGGACAGTCACGTGGTCTGGACGATGAAAACCGCGAACAGGTAGGAGTCCCCGTCGCTAGTACAGAAGAAGCCGC